>CM038669.1:317572972-318092972 GCA_021605145.1 Aegilops bicornis
CCTATTCTAGTATGGAGCGGTGATCCAAAAGGATTACGTCAAGAGTATGAGCTTCTCGCAAAGCAAGGAGGGGCTATCCGGTTTCATCTCTTGGTTCAAACAAACGGTAAATTCTATTAGACAATTTCATTTCATTCGCTAATTTGTGTGTAATGCAACAATCCTTTCATATTAAACTTGTAGGCTAATTCAGAGTCTGTGGACGGCGAATTGAGACAAGTCGCTAATGGTTTTGACTATAAGGTCCGTTCATTTGACAAATACGACGTCAACGGGTATCGTTTTCGTACCTATGGCAAAGAGCTATCTATGGCCAATCGAAAGTCTACAAATTGTTGTGTATCCGCTATCGTGAAGGAGGTACCGAGTATTATGGGAGAGTTGTAGCAATTTCACGAACTTCTATTCTATGGTGAAAACCCACGAATGTCGTAGTCTTCAAATGTTATTGGTTTCACGAAGGAGACTAGAAGGACTCATGAACATATAGGGCTAGTTGAAATCAACCAAAGCACCCATTTAGATGTTCACGATGTCTACATTACGGCTCAACAAAGCGACCCAAGTATTCTATCTACCCCGGCCCGCCAAACTAATCCAAATCTGAAAGGTCGGGATGTCGTTTATGTAGTGCCGCCACGTGCTAGACTATCTCCCCAAAGGAAGAGGATTATGAACCTCACATTAACGAGACACATATGAAGGAGAATTCTTCCAAGAGACACGTCTTTCCAAAAGCGTTTCAAGAACCGGTATACTTCACCCCAAAACATTGAAGTAGACAATGACGGTGAATCCCACATCACCCCAAAGGAGGAACAAGAAGAGGTTATCGCTGCGGGACGACCTCTCAATGCTTGACCGACACGTAAAGGTGGCCTTCCACATGTTGATGCCACTGAACCCTATGAGCCCGTCATTGATTATAGTGATGATGATGATTATGCATTTATTGATGATACTGATGGAGATTATTGATGATACAGTGAGTTTAATTTGAACGGACGTTACTTGCTAGTCTTAACATTTGAGTGTCATCATGCTAATGAAACATTGGAAATGATCTTTGGTGTAGCGTAACTCCACACAAGCATCACACGATTCTTCTCCAGCTACTGGCATGAGCCAGCCCGCTCCCACACCTCCATGATCAAGGTAAGTTTCTCTAGTTTTTTTCTTAACAAATTCATAAAGACCTAGACTTAGCTTTATTTCATCCAATGTGCTTACCTTAATGACCTAGAGTTAGCTTCTTTTCCTGCAAAATGACTTAATAAGCTTACTGACCTCCAAAACCAGCCATTTTACCTAAGTTAGCTCTAAAGCGATCTAAGTTAGTTATAATATGCTTAGTTAACTAGGTTTGCTCAATAATGACATGTACTTACCTTACTTATGTAAAAAAACGGCATAATTAGCTTAGTTAGCTCATAAACGATCCATTTTACCTATGTTAGCTCTAAAATGATGCATTTTACCTAAGTTAGCTCATAAACGATCCATTTCACCTAAGTTACCTCACAAACGATGGCGTGCTTCTTCTTCTAGTCTTCTTCTTCTAGTCACCTTTTCCTAACTTTCTTATTTGCCATTTTGCAGATTTCATTCACTTCTATTAAGCTAGCTTGCTATGATGGAGTGCTTGTTTTTTATTTCATTCTCTTCTAGTATTCTTCTAGCTTGCTACGATGGAACTTGCTATCTTGATGAAACTTTGCATTGTAATATGTATGTGCAACTTCCTAATGGTTGCAACTTATGTGTATGTGCAACTTGCTATATATGTATGTACGATGAAACTTATGTGCTGTTAAATAGCCACATGAAATATATCTATATATGTCATATATATTTGTTGTGAAAATTGTTGGATTAAAAAACAGGAAAAAAGCCAATATGCAGGCTCTTTGTAAATGCCACCGACGGCAAAGGGCTCTTTGCCATCGGCGGACGGCAAAGAGGCCACGTGGCGTGCAAGCTGCTTCTGGGAGGCTGACCAATTTGGTCGGTTTGCCTCTGATGGTGACGGCAAAGGCCTTCTGAAGTTTGCCGTCGGTCGACGGCAAAAGGCTTGTCGTTAACCACCTAACGGAAGTAATAGCGCATTTATTGCCGCTGCATTCTTTGTCGTCGGTGTTGATGGCAAAGGCTCCTTTGCCGTCAGCCGCCCGAAGCAGACGGCAACGTAGCTCTTAGCCGTCCCGTACTTTGCCGTCCACTTTTGCCGTCCGCCGCGGACGGCAAAGACCTTTGCCGTCCGCCGTCCATGCCTTTGTCGTCCGCTGTGGCAGATGGAAAGGTAGCTGATTCCTGTAGTGATGCCACAGGCATTCATATAGAGTCATATTTTGTCATAGGTAGCGAGTTGTAATTTTTATTCCTTTTGAGTTATAAGTAAATAGAAGTGTGATGATCATCATTATTCATTTTTAGAGTAGTGCCCTAGTGAGGAAAGGCTGATGGAGACTATGATTCCCCCACAAGTCGGGATGAGACTCCGGACAATGAGAGAGAAAAATAAAAAAAAGGAAAAAGGAAAAAGGAAAAAAAGAGGAAAAAATAAAAAAAATAAACAAAGAGAGAAGGGGCATTGTTAGTATCCTTTACCACACTTGTGCTTCAAAGTAGCACCATGTTTTTCATATTGAGAGTCTCCTATGTTGTCACTTTCAAATACTAGTGGGAATTTTTCATTACAGGATTAGATGCACACCCACTTAGTTTTCATATTGAGCTTTCATACACTTATAGCTCTTAGTGCATTCATTGCATGGCAATCCCTACTCCTCGCATTGATATCAATTGATGGGCATATCCATAGCCCATTGGTTAGCCGCATCGATGTGATACTTTCTACCTTTTTGTCTTCTTTATATTACCCCTATCATTATACTCTATTCCACCCGTAGTGCTATATCCATGGCTTGCGCTCATGTATTGCGTAAGGGTTGAAAAAGCTGAAGCGCGTTAAAAAGTATGAACCAATTGCTCGACTTGTCATCGGGGTTGTGCATGGTAAATACTTTGTGTTAAGAAGACAAAGCATGACAAGACTATATGATTTGTAGGGAAAACTTTATTTAGCGTTGATATTTTGACAGACATGATTGTTTGTTGGGATGCCTGAGTATTGATGTTTTTATGTCAATTTATAGACTATTGTTTTGAATCACTTATGTCTTAATGTTCATGCCATGATTAAATATATGATCAAGTTTATGCTAGGTAGGATTCCACATCAAAAATTATCTTTTTTATCATTTACCTGCTCGAGGACGAACGGAAATTAAGCTTGGGGATGCTGATACGTCTCCATCGGATCTATAATTTTTGATTGTTTCATGCCAATATTATACAACTTTTATACACTTTTGGCAACTTTTTATATGATTTATTGGACTAACCTATTGATCCAGTGCCCAGTGCCAGTTCCTGTTTTCTGCATGTTTTTTGTATCGCAGAGTATCCATATCAAACGAAGTCCAAATGCAATAAAATTTCACGGAGAATTATTTTGGAATATTTGTTATTTTTTGGAGTTGGAATCACCGCAAACGGAGGCCCGTGGTGGGCACAACCCACCAGGGCGCACCAGAGGAGCCAGGCGTGCCGTGGTGGGTTGTTCTCACCTCGTACGCCGGTTGGGGCTCTACTTCGGGCGCAAGGAAGCTTATATCCAGAAAAAAAATCGTGTTAAAATCTTAGCGCAATCGGAGTTATGGATCTCCGGGAATATAAGAAACGGTTTTTGGTCAAATCTGGAGAGCGCGAAACAGAAGAGAACAGAGAGGGAAATCCAATCTCGCAGGGGCTCCCGCCCCTCCACTGCCATGGAGACCAAGGACCATAGGGGGAACTCTCCTCCCCATCTAGGGGGGGCCAAGGATGAAGAAGAAGTAGGGGGCTCTCTCCCCCTTGCTTCCGGTGGCGCCGGAGTGCCACCGGGGCAACGATCGGGACGGCGATCTACATCAACAATCTTGCTACCGTCAACACCAACTTTCTCCCCCTCTATGCAGTGGTGTAACACCTCCCCCCCCCCCCCCCCCGTTGTAATATCTACTTAACATGGTGCTCAACTCCATATATTATTTCCCAATGATCTATGGTTATCCTATGATGTTTGAGTAGATCTGTTTTGTCCTGTGGGTTAATCGTGATCTTGGTTGGTATGATTGTATATTTTATTTATGGTGCTGTCCTACGGTGCCCTCCTTTCTCGCGCAAATGTGAGGGCCCCCCGCTGTAGGGTGTTGCAATATGTTCATGGTTCGCTTATGGTGGGTTGCGAGAGTGACAGAAACTTAAACTCGAGTAGGTGGGGTATGACGTATGGGAACAAAGAGGACTTGATATTTAATGCTATGGTTGGGTTTCACGACCTTAATGATCTTTAGTAGTTGTGGATGCTTGCTAGAGTTCCAATCATAAGTGCATATGATCCAAGTAGAGAAAGTATGTTAGCTCATGCCTCTCCCTCATATAAAATTACAAGAATGATTACCGGTACTTGTTATCGATTTGTGACGCCCGGGTAATTAAGCTAGAGTAATCCCCGCTAATGATGCCACGTCACCTCTGTCACTGTAGTTAATCTCGGGTTAATTCAAAACTGTTTCGAAATTCAAATTCAAATGTATGATAGCAATAAAAGTTTTCAAAAATTAAAACTAAAATGTTAGGGGTTGCCACATATTGCATAGGAAATTATCGTGAAATAAACACATTTTTATAAAAGGCCCAAATAATTTAAAATCATTTAAAACAGAAAAGTAAATAAATAAAAGAAAAGAAAATACAAAAGAGAAAAACTAAACAAAAAGAAGAAAGAGAGCCCCCCCCTATTTGGACGCGGCCCGGTTGGCCTCACAGGCCAACCAGGCCGGCCACAGGCGCCTATAGCCCCTCACATGGCGGCGAAACCCTAACCCGTAACCCCCCTTTCCCCACTCCCCCACGCTTTCTCCTCCCCCCGATCCAATCGGGATCGGGCAGCCCGGCGCCCGTCCCCATCTCATATCCGCCGCCCGGCGCGGCCCCCCTCGCGCCGTGCCACGCCCCCCCCCTCACGAGACCCGCCGCCTCTCTCCCTTCCCGTCCGGATCGGGCGAAGGCCCGACCCCCATGGCGCCCGCCCGCCGCCGCTGAGGCCGTCCGGCGTCGTGGCGCCCTCAACAACGCCGCCGCTCGACCCCGTCGCCACCACCACCGCCGCCCCGAGCTCCGACGCCTCCCCGAGCTCACTCTAGCACATCTACAGGGCCTCGTGAGCCCTCTTCCCCTTCCCCTCCCTCTCCCATCACCGGATCCGGCCGCGCCTCCGCGCGCGCGCCCGTGCCCCCGACCACGTCGCTGTAGCCGCTATCCCTGGGCTCGTCCAGCTCCCGCTCCGGCCGCCGTCGTTGCCGACGCCGAGCCCGACTCCGACCTCCCTTGCTGCGGTCATTTGCACGGTCGGCTGGCGCTGCCAGCGTCGATCCCGACCGACGTAGCGTCAAATGGGCGTCGGAGCACCGATTCGGAGCAGCATCGTCGCCGCGTCGTGAGCCTTACTCCTGCGGTCACCGCGCCTTGGTCCGCCGTGGCCGACGCCCCTGGTGGCCTCGGTCGCGGCGCCTGGGTTGACCCGCGCTCCTCACGCTTAGCACCTCCGCGGCCCTCGCTTCTGTCCCCGGCCGCCTCGGCTGCCGATGGCTTCCGCATGCGGCGCCGTTCGGGCACCGATCGGCCTCGCCCTCACAGCGTCTTTGGGCGCTGAGTGCGCCCAGCCCGGCCTTGGCCGTAACCCGTCGCCCGCTAAGGCCATAGGGCCTTTGACAATGAGGCCCCACCGTAACGTTTAAAAAAAGGGAATTAAAAAATATTAAATAAATAAATAAATAATAATTAAAATATTAATTAGTTAATTAAGTAATTAATTAAGTTAATTAATCCTGATTAGATTAACCTAATCACTAATTAGATTAACTAATCTGTAATTAACCTAAACAGAGAATGACAGGTGGGTCCCACAGGACCCACATGTCAGGATGACCAGGTCAACGGTCAACGTTGACTGCTGACATCAGCATGACATCATGCTGACGTCATAAATCCATTTTTTTTGAATTAATTAGATAATTAATTAAATTCCAGAAATTAATAAAATCTTTAGAAAATCATATCTCTTAATCCGTAACTCGGATTAAAATATTTTCAACATGAAAGTTACTCAGAACGACGAGACGAATCCGGATACGCAGTCCGTTCGTCCGCCACACCCCCCTAACCTATCAAACTCGCAACTTTCCCCCTCCGGCTCCTCTGCCCGAAAACATGAAACACCGGGGATATTTTCCCGGATGTTTCCCCCCTTAACCGGCATCACCTCATACCACGTTAGGGCACGCCTAGCATCATTACTTGTCATGTAATGCACCGATATGCATCTGTTTACATGGTATTCATTGTTTCTTCCCCCTCTTCTCTCCGGTAGACTACGAGACCGGCCTGCTGCTTTGCTTGATTCGACTACGGTGTTGTGACCCTCTCTCTTGCCAGAGCAACCAGGCAAGCCCCCCCTTGATCACCAGATATTCGCCTACTCTCCTCTATCTGCTTGCATTAGAGTAGTGTAGCATATTCTTTACTTTCGATTATACCTATTACGATGCATAGCCCGTCCTTGTTACTACTTGTTGTTACCTTTACCGCAATCCTATATGCTTAGTATAGGATGCTAGCATTTTCATCTGTGGCCCTACATTCTTGTCCGTCTGCGTGCTATACTATCGGGCCGTGATCACTCGGGAGGTGATCACGGGTATACTATATACTTTATACATGATACATGTGGAGACTAAAGTCGGGTCGGTGGTGGAGCACCCATGAGTGGGTCTTTGAGGCGGAGCGACAGGCGAGGTTGAGACCGCCTAGGAGAGAGGTGGGCTGCCCTGTTCGGGCGTTCAGCGCGGATACTTAACACGCTTAACGAGATCTTGGTATTTGATCCGAGTTGGCTACGAGCTTATCCGCACTAACCAACTACGTGGGAAAGATATGGGCACTTTCGGCGTCGTGGTATCACCGGCATTTCGGTGACGCCAATGACCGAAAGTGGCGCGCTACCGGATTGGAACGTAGGCCTGCTCTTGTATTAAGGGGCTAGTTACGCTTTTCGGCCGCGTCATAGACGCAAGGTGTGCTTTCAGGCGATGGGCCCGGACCCTGCTGCTTAGGTTTAGACCGGCGTGCTGGCCTCTCTGTTGTGCCTAGGTGGGGCTGCGACGTGTTGATCTTCCGCGGACGGGCATGACCCAGGAAAGTGTGTCCAGCCAAATGGGATCAAACGTGTTGGGTAAGTTAGTGCACCCCTGCAGGGAAGTTAATCTATTCGAATAGCCGTGATCTTCGGTAACAGGACGACTTGGAGTTGTACCTTGAGCTTATGACAACTAGAACCGGATACTTGATAAAACACACCCTTCCAAGTGCGGATACCACCGGTGGTCGCTCTATCTCAGGGATACGAGGAGGGGTTCGCGGGGTAGGATTATTGCTATACGATGTTACTTGGAGGACTTCAACCTTCCCTCTTCTACCTGTTGCAAGACGGTGGTGACCAGAAGCGTAGTCTTCGATAAGACTAGCTATCCCCTCTTATTACGGCATTCTGCATTCAGTCCACCGATATGGCCCTTTACACATATATCCATGCATATGTAGTGTAGTTCCTTGCTTGCAGTACTTTGGATGAGTACTCACGGTTGCATTGTTTCCCCTTTTCCCCTATCTATACTCGATTGCTGCAGCAGACGATGGAGCCCAGAGCGACGCCACCGTCGATGATTTACTACTACACGGAGGTGCCTACTACTACGCAGCCACGGACGGCGACCGGGAGAGTAGTTTAGGAGGATCCTGCGGGAGGCCTGCGCCTCTTCGATCTCAGATCCCAGCTTTGTGCTAGCCATCTTATGGCAACTTGTTTAACTTATGTCCGTACTCAGATATTGTTGCTTCCGTGACTTCGTCTATGATCGAGCACTTGTATTCGAGCCCTCGAGGCCCCGGCTTGTTTTATGATGCTTGTATGACTTATTTATGTTTTAGAGTTGTGTTGTGATATCTTCCCGTGAGTCCCTGATCTTGATCATACACATTTGCGTGCATGATTAGTGTACGATTGAACCGGGGGCGTCACAAGTTGGTATCAGAGCCGACTGCCTGTAGGAATCCCCCTTCCACACTCCTTGGCCGAAGTCGAGTCTAGACGTTACAAAACTTTTACTAACACGGATGTGTGTCTTACGGGCTGCGCCGCCATTGGGTGGTACTAGGATCTTTTACTCCTCGACCTTTACTGCGGGACTCGAGCTCTCTTCTATTAGGGTAAAATTATTTTGCTAAAAACAAAACTAACTTTAGGTTCTCGCAAGTACTTTCTCCCGGAAAGCCACTTGTTACCGATTACCGCCTGCTGCACCAGAAGATTCCGAAGATTCTCTACGATGTGCTCTCGAGACTATGTGCCATCGCTTTTGCAATTCACTTCCATCGATAAATCCCTCTGGATAACTACTTACACCTATCGTTCATATTGTCATCCCCAGTTGCTCTTGTTATTACAAGATGTCCTGTAATACTCTTCGATATTCGAGAATTCTTTACGCCATCGCCTGCAGTTCCTTGCTGCATGAATACCCCTACGGATAATTACTCGCGCTTGCCGAGTATCCGCCATCCCCGCTTGTTCATGTGTTTCACAAAAGTCTTCAAAATAATATTCGATCTTCCGAAAATCCTCTGGAGCCTTTGGCTCTTGAAATTCTTGCTTGCTTGCATTATGGTTAATCCCATAAGTCTCGTAGTCTTAATGACATTCCTTGTCATTATCATTTTGAGTCTGTTGACTCAATATGTTTCATGAATACACGCAATCATCATTGATCCTTATAAATTACTTCTCGGCTAAGCTGCCATTCTTTTAACTGGAATTGGTTCTCGACCAATCCAATTGTCGTTGATTGTACCCTAAGGCTATTCAACTTATCCATCCCTAATCGAGCATTGCTTCGATCCCTTGATTTGGAAATCATAATTCCTTTGCATTTGACAATTGAGTTAGTCAGTTGTTTCTATAATCTGATCTCCTTGCATTCTTCTTCCTCTAGTTGAGTACCGATGCTCACGCCGGATCCCTTGTGGACCACCAGATCCTTTGTTGGATTTTATCTGACAACGCCCTTCATATTCAATAACCTTGTGAGCCTTTCCTCTGATACTTAATGCCTTTGGTAAATTGTATCCTCTGCTTTCTTAACCATGCTCTGCCTTCGAGCTTGAGTTAATTACTTCTAAAGATTACGGTATATGATTCTAAGATGCCACGATGGGATGAACCTATGCCTTCCTTAAAATGTGTGAACTCGAAAGTTTTCACGAGTCATACTCTTACGGTGCTTCGCTAGATAAAATTTCAGCACTACAACTTCTTCAAAATGAGAAGTGAATGAAAGGTTATGCATTGGAGAAGTGGGAGTCGACCTTGAACTTTGTGTTCATGCCCATGGACGCGATGTAAATCCTATCATGGAAGCTTCTTGTAATAATAACTATTTCCTTGATAACTAACATATGGTATCCGTGAGTTGATCCCTTGCAACCGTGGTTCCGACCATGATTGTTCTTCTTTGATTCCATTTCTCGGACAAGTTAAAACAATTGTCTTCTATGGATCAATACACCAGTCCAACCTTTACTTTGATCTTGTGTCGAGTATTACCCCTCGTATCTCGAGATTATCTTGGAACCGCATAAACTTCCTATGAGTTCTTCATCAAGTACTACCTTCACACTGATTACAATTTTTCATGGGCTCGAGTTATTAAACACTCAAAGACACCGATAATCGAACCGAGTCCGCACTACGGTTCAACAACTCTTCGATAGCTTCTATAACTACGAAGTTTGTACCCGATCACGCCATTCCTAGCCTGTTGGCTATATCATAGTCGTGGACGATTCTAACTGTGCTACCTGGTCCTTATTCTCGGAGCACCAATTTGCGGCGATAGCTAAGCTTACGCCGATTTTCCTCGTCATACCCTTTTCACCTTAAACAACAAGCTTGAGTTCGAGTTTGTGTCGAATCGTGGGTTCCAATAACCTCTTGCTTCATCATTCCTCTGACTTGATGTCGTCGCTGATTGATTACATCTGCATGAAATCTCTCGACAAATGTGTCGTGATCATCATCAACCTTATGAGCTCTTCTAGGAATTCAATTGAATTCATGATGGGTAATACCATCCTTGCCCCTCGATGATTCCTGTTCTCATCGACCACTTTATTGCCTTCCGCTCAACACAACTTGTTCGTGTTTTGTGTAAACCTTGAGATCCTCGCTACCCAGCAGTTGATCTTCCTTACCTCGGAAGTATTACCATCTCTTTTTGTCAAGGATGTGGTGAGAATTTCACCACCTCTTAAGAATTCTTGATATCATAATACTTCTTGCCATCTTCGTTCATTCCTTGGTCCCCGTATTGTTTTCAACCGGAATACCGACAATTGAGCTATGACGTGTGAATTCAAAACTTCTAGCAACCCTATTTCTTTGAAGTGAATGGGCGATAGTTCATTCTAAGTCTTTCGATAATTGAATCACCATTCTAACATTGGCCGTGCAACCCAACCCATATTTCGGGTGCACCGCTCAACCAATGTTTAATTATGTATGTTTTCCTCGAGCATATCCCATTATATCATTTGATCTAACAAATGTCATCTTCTTGTTCACATTATCGTGGAAGTCCATCCGTTTGGAATTCTCGATGAATTGTCGCCGAGCCCATCAGCCACCTTCTCATCCCGTCCTTGGTTTAATGATGAACTATTGCTTCAAAGAACCCGCTCCCATAGTTCATTCCTCGAGAATCTTGCAATGTCATTTCGCGATTTGTGTTGCACCTTTTCCTCTCGGACCCCACGAGTGCGAGGTATCATGACACCAATTGGATATGAATCTCGGTCAGATATGATGGTTGGGACAACTTTCCGAGAGTTATGATGTTGATCCTTTGGTGACCCGGTAACCTGATGTCATGCCTAGCACTTCTACCGGAGGACCTATCATTATAGATTCCTTTTCAACAAGGTTATCCGCTCATCCATGAGGAAATTGTAAGACTTATTCTACAAGTTATTCTCGATGGATCTCTTCGTGTTTCCAAAGTCTGATCTTCACGAAGACCATGTCAATGCTATCTCGAAGCATGTCAATGGTACTCCGATTTTCAACGAGGGACATTTGAAGCACGATGCTAAATTTTATTTATCATTTATCCTAACACCGTTGTATGGGTAATATCATGAGGTTCCTCCCCTTACCTAAATGGTTTTCTACTTTATATCCTGTCATGGATATCTTGCTCTGCTTGTCCTTGGGAAGGATATACCCTTGAAATATGTGTTTAAACATATTTTCCTTTCCATTGTTACATTTAATCCGATGATCATATTTTCCTTCCATTGGTTTGTTTGAACCTTTTCTATGATCTATATGATATAAGCAGTAATAATCCACTGCTTGTGCAAACACCTCGAGGTACAACTCTGTCAGTAAGACCCTGTTACTATTGTTGATGACATTCCGGTAGCCACCGATGGACGAGAACCTTGCCTATTGGTCCGCCTCGTTCAACGAGCAGGAAAATGGTTCTCTTCGTCCCTCGCCCTTGGTACCGACATTGTTGCCAACAAAACCGGCTGTGCTATCCTCGACATACCTTGTTATCTTGACCGTGCAAATATTAGCGCCTTCACCTTTTTAAACCACATGGTGGGCCCATAACCCACAGTTCCACAGGATCGAAACTCGATCGTCCTGCATACACCCCATATTCCCAAAGTTATTCCTCGCTGCGTGGACTGCGTATGTAATCCACGGGCCACCGTCCTAGTGATCTATTACGGTATCGACGCAATACTTACTCTCGCTACTCGAACCCCTTTCTCACTCTGGTTCGGGCTTGAGCTACTATCTATCCGCTTGGAGCCTATTATGGTACCTTCGTGCACGACTCTCGAGGTATTTCATATGTTCAACTCGAGAGATAATCTTATCCTAATTCATGGGTTAACCCCAGATTGTTTCCCTCAAAAGCATTATGTCGTAGTGAGCTGCCCTTATCTTTTCGTGAAGTACGATGGAGTTCGAAGGAATGATGACAAGTTTATCATGATGCATCGGAATAAAGGATTGAAGGCATCAACGAAAGGGATTAACTTCTTCGAGAAGATCCGTTAGAATATCGTAACCAGAACTTTCCCTTACTCCCTCTTAAATCTCGGGACGAGATTTCTTGTAGTGGAGGAGAATTGTGACGCCCGGGTAATTAAGCTACAGTAATCCCCGCTAATGATGCCACGTCACCTCTGTCACTGTAGTTAATCTCGGGTTAATTCAAAACTGTTTCTAAATTCAAATTCAAATGTATGATAGCAATAAAAGTTTTCAAAAATTAAAACTAAAATGTTCGGGGGTTGCCACATATTGCATAGGAAATTATCGTGAAATAAACACATTTTTATAAAAGGCCCAAATAATTTAAAATCATTTAAAACAGAAAAGTAAATAAATAAAAGAAAAGAAAATACAAAAGAGAAATACTAAACTAAAATAGAAGAAAGAGAGCCCCCCTATTTGGATGCGGCCGGTTGGCCTCTGGGCCAACCAGGCCGGCCCAGCCGACACCTAGAGCTCCCCACAGGCGGCGGAAACCTAACCAGAACCCCCTTTCCCCACTTCCACCCCCACGCTTTCTCCTCCCCGATCCAATCGGGATCGGGCCGACGCCCGGCGCCCCGTCCCCATCTCCGATCCCGCCGGCGACGACCTCCTCGCGCCGTGCACGCCCCCCACCAGACCTCACGGACGCCTCTCTCCCTTCCCGTCCGGATCGGGCAGAGGCCCCGACCCAGTGGCGCCGCCCGCCGCCTTCGCCGAAGCGTCGGCGTCGCCGGCGCCCTCGACAACTCCGGGCTCGACCCGTCGCCACCACCACCGCCGCCCGAGCTCCGACGCCTCCCGAGCTCACTCTAGCACATCTACTGAGGCCTCGTGAGCCCTCTTCCCCTTCCCTCCCTCTCCCATCACCGGATCCGGCCGCGCCTCGCGTCGCGCCCGCGCCCGACCACGCCGTCGCCAGAGCCGCCGTCCTCAGGCTCGCCCAGCTCCGCTCCGGCCGCCCTCGTTGCCGACGCCGAGCCCGACTCCGACCTCCCTTGCTGCGGTCATTTGCCGGTCGGCCATGGCGCTGCCGCGTCCGATCCCCACCGGCCGCGTCGAATGGGCGTCGGAGCACCGGTCGAGCACCATCGTCGCCGCGTCGTGAGCCTTGCTCCTGCGGTCACCGCGCCCTGGTCCGCCGTGGCCGACGCCCCTGGTGGCCTCGGTCGCGGGCGCCTGCCCGTTGACCGCCCGCTCATTGTCTAGCACCTCCGCCCCACTGCTTCCCCGGCCCGGCCTGCCGATGGCTTCCGCCGCTGGCGCCGTTCGGCACCGGCTGCCTCGCCCCTCAGCGTCTTTGGCGCTGGTGCGCCCGCCTCAGCCCGTGGCCGTCGCCCGCTAAGGCCATAGGGCCTTTCGACAATGAGGCCCCACCCTAACGTTTAAAAAAAGGGAATTAAAAATATATATATTAAATAAATAAATAAATAATAATTAAAATATTAATTAGTTAATTAAGTAATTAATTAAGTTAATTAATCCTGATTAGATTAACCTAATCACTAATTAGATTAACTAATCTGTAATTAACCTAAACAGAGAATGACAGTGGGTCCCACAGGACCCACATGTCGAGATGACCAGGTCAACGGTCAACGTTGATCGCCGACGTCGACATGACATCATGCCGACGTCATAAATCCATTTTTGAATTAATTGGATAATTAATTAAATTCCGAAATTAATAAAATCTTTAGAAAATCATATCTTTTAATCCGTAACTCGGATTAAAATATTTTCAACATGAAAGTTACTCGTAATCGACGAGACGAATCCGGATACGCAGCGATTCGTCCGCCACACCCCCTAACCTATCAAACTCGCAACTTTCCCCTCCGGCTCCTTCCTGAAAAACATGAAACACCGGGATATTTTCCGGATGTTTCCTTAACCCAGCATCACCTCATACCACGTTAGGGCACGCCTAGCATCGTTACTTGTCATGTCATGCATCGATATGCATCTGTTTACATGGTATTCATTGTTTCTTCCCCTCTTCTCTCCGGTAGACTACGAGACCAAGCCAGCTGCCGCTTGATTCGACTACGGTGTTGACGACCCCTCTCTCTTGCCAGAGCAACCAGGCAAGCCCCCTTGATCACGAGATATCGCCTACTCTCCTCTATACCGCTTGCATTAGAGTAGTGTAGCATGTTATCGCTTTCGATTATACCTATCACGATGCATAGCTTTGTCCTTGTTACTCATCATTGTTACCTTTACGCAATCCTATATGCTTAGTATAGGATCTTTGTCATTTTCATCTGTGGCCCTACATCTTGTCCGTCTGCCGTGCTATACTATCGGGCCGTGATCACTCGGGAGGTGATCACGGTATATACTATATACTTTATACATGATACATGTGGAGACTAAAGTCGGGTCGGTGGTGGAGCACCCGCGAGTGGATCTTTGAGGCGAGCGGCAGGCGAGTTGAGACCGCCTAGGAGAGAGGTGGGCCTCGGCCCTGTTCGGCGTTCATGGATACTTAACACGCTTAACGAGATCTTGGTATTTGATCTGAGTTGGCTACGAGCTTATACGCACTAACCAACTACGTGGGAAAGATATGGGCACTCGGCGTCGTGGTATCAGCCGAAACACTTCGTGACGCCAGCGACCGAGTGGCGCGCGCCGGATTGGAACGTAGGCCTGCTCTTTTATTAAGGGGCTAGTTACGCTTTACGCCGCGTCATAACGTCTTGTGTGTGCTCGAGGCGATGGGCCCAGACCTTGCGCGCTTAGGTTTAGACCGGCGTCTTTGGCTCTCTGTTGTGCCTAGGTGGGGCTGCGGCGTGTTGATCTTCCGCGACGGGCATGACCCAGAAAGTGTGTCCGCCAAATGGGATCAAACGTGTTGGGTAAGTTGGTGCACCCTGCAGGGAAGTTAATCTATTCAATAGCCGTGATCTTGATGTGACGACTTGGAGTTGTACCTTGAGCTTATGACAACTAGAACCGGATACTTGATAAAACACACCCTTCCAAGTGCCGAGATACCACCGGTGGTCGCTCTCTCTCGGGGATATGAGGAGGGATCGCCGGGTAGGATTATTGCTATGTGATGTTACTTGGAGGACTTCAACCTACCCTCTTCTACTGTTGCAAGGCGGTGACGAGCGTAGTCTTCGATAAGACTAGCTATCCCCTCTTATTCGGCATTCTGCGATTCGGTCCATCGATATGGCCCTTTACACATATATCCATGCATACGTAGTGTAGTTCCTTGCTTGCGAGTACTTTGGATGAGTACTCACGGTTGCATTGTTTCCCTTTTCCCCTATCTATACTCGATTGCTGCAGCAGACGATGGAGCCTGTGAGCGACGCCACCGGCCGATGACGACTACTACACGGATGTGCCTACTACTACGCAGCTCACCGACGCGGCGACCGGGAGTAGTTTAGGAGGATCCCAGGCAGGAGGCCTGCGCCTCTTTCGATCTGTATCCCAGTTTGTGCTAGCCATCTTATGGCAACTTTTTAACTTATGTATGTACTCAGATATTGTTGCTTCCGCTGACTCGTCTATGATCGAGCACTTGTATTCGAGCCCTCGAGGCCCCTGGCTTGTTTTATGATGCTTGTATGACTTATTTATGTTTTAGAGTTGTGTTGTGATATCTTCCCGTGAGTCCCTGATCTTGATCGTACACATTTGCGTGCATGATTAGTGTACGATTGAATCGGGGGCGTCACAGATTGCATAGGGACAAATAACTTTCTTGCTAACACAAACCCTTTTACTAAACACCTAACTTTTATTATCTTGCAAACTACTTCTAGTTTTATTCTTGCGAAGTAGTTCTAGCATCACTCTTACAAAATAATTTCATACTTGTTTCCGGTAAAGCGAACGTCAATTGTGCGTAGAGTTGTATCGGTGGTCGATAGAACTTGAGGGAATATTTGTTCTACCTTTAGCTCCTCGTTGACTCTTATTTACTGAAAAAGGCTACAAACGATCCCTTATACTTGTGGGTTATCAACAGTATGGCAAATAGAGGGGTTTTCTGTAATGAAAACACTAAAAATCTAATGTTGGAATTTTACGCATGGTAAATCTAACGTTTTCATAACAATATATATTGACGCGACGATGACAAATTTAGTTTGCGGCGCGGAAATTTTCTAATGAAAGAATAAATTGAGACGGATTTGCCATGCTCGCCAACTAAACTTGACATCCTTGGAGAACATAATTTTGTTGGGTAACGCAGTAATTTCAATTTTTTTTCCTATGATCACGCAAGATCTATCCAGGAGATGCATAGTGATACGTCTCCAATGTATCTATAATTTTTGATTGTTCCATTTTATTATATTATCTGTTTTGGATGTTTAATGGGCTTTATTATACACTTTGGGTTCAATCTTGCGGTTTCCTTTCCCAGTGACAGCAGGGGCAGCAAGGCATGTATTGTATTGTTGCCATCGAGGATAAAAAGATGGGGTTTATATCATATTGCTTGAGTTTATCCCTCTACATCATATCATCTTGCCTGATGTGTTAATCTGTTCTCATGAACTTAATACTCTAGATGCATCTTTGGATCGCGGTCGATGTGTGGAGTAATAGTAGTAGATGCAGAATCGTTTCGGTCTACTTGACACGGACGTGATGCCTATATACATGATCATGCCTAGATATTCTCATAACTATGCGCTTTTCTATCAATTGCTCGACAGTAATTTGTTCACCCATCGTAGATTATGCTATCTTGAGAGAAGCCACTAGTGAAACCTATGGCCCCCGGGTCTATTTTCCATCATATAAGTTTCCGATCTATTTTATTTTGCAATCTTTACTTTCCAATCTATATCATAAAAATACCAAAAATATTTATCTTATTATCTCTATCAGATCTCACTTTTGCAAGTGGTCGTGAAGGGATTGACAACCCCTTTATCGCATTGGTTGCAAGGTTCTTATTTCTTTGTGTAGGTACGAGGCGATTTGCGTGTATCCTCCTACTGGATTGATACCTTGGTTCTCAAAAACTGAGGGAAATACTTACGCTACTTTGCTGCATCACCCTTTCCTCTTCAAGGGAAAATCAACGCATGATCAAGAGGTAGCAAGAAAGATTTCTGGCGCCGTTGCTAGGGAGGTTTACACCAAGTCAAGTCGATAAATACCAAGTACCAATCACAAACTCTTATCCCTCGCATTACATTATTTGCCATTTGCCTCTTGTTTTCCTCTCCCCCACTTCACCTTTGCCGTTTTATTCTCCCTCCTTCCGTTCGATCTTGTGTTACCATGTGCCTTCTTTTTACTTGCATCTTCGCTTGCTAAAATTTTATGGATCCTCATCCCCTTGCTAATCTTTTTAAGAGATCCAATTATGATGAACCAATTTCTAGTGATTTGAGTGCACTAGATTATCTTATGAGGTTTTGCTTGAAATTCGTGAATCTGAGAATTGTGATGAAGAAATTTATGAAGAGATTCATGATCGCTCCTTGAATAAAAAGCATGATTGCAATGATTTTACTATAAATTCTCTTGATGTCAATTGTGCTAACAATATGAAAAACCCTAAGCTTGGGGATGCTAGTTTTTCTATGTCTACTACTTGTTGCAATGATCATGATTGGGGTGATTCTTCTTATGATCTTGAAAATTTATTTAAGCCCCATGATGAATATGAGATTGATAATAATGTTTTCAATAATATTGAAAGTGTGTTTGGAAGAGTGTCAAATTTAGATCCCACATATTTGGAGAATGTTCAATCTTATGAAGTTTTTAATAAAAGTGGGTTTGGAGAGGTCATTACTTTAGTTAATGTTAATCCCACTATTTTGGAAGAGTGTCAACTTTGCATACATGTGGATCGTGTTAAGAATATGTTTTGAGATAGCTATATTGTTGAATTTGCTTATGATCCTACATGTAATTATTATGATAGATGAAAATATGGTTGTAGAAATTTTCATGTTACTAATTTACCTCTCGTTATGTTGAGATTGCTATTGTTTCTATCCGCTTCCTTGCATATGCTAGTTTTTGCTTGCCTTGATAATTTGTTTTCCTATAAGATGCCTATGCATAGGAAGTATGTTATACTTAGATGTGTTTTTCATATGATATATGATGCTTTCTTTGTGCTTCAATTCTTGTCTTTCATGTGAGCATCATCGAAACTATCAATGCCTAGCTAGGGGCGTTAAACGATAGCGCTTGTTGGGAGGCAACCCAATTTTATTTTTTCTTGCTTTTTATTTCTGTTTAGTAATAAATATTTTATCTAGCCTCTGGTTAGATGTGGTTTTATGTTTTAATTAGTGTTTGTGCCAAGTAAAACCTATAGGATCTTCTTGGATGATAGTTATTTGATCTTGCTGAAAAAGTCAGAAACTTTCTGCTCACGAAAACAATTGTTAAAAATCACCAGAACGTGATAAAATACTGATTCCAATTGCAGTAGATCAATAAACAAATTATTTAGGTTGTTCTATTTTTGTAGAATTTTTTAGTTATATAAAGTTTGCGTTTTATACATATTACTACAGACTGTTCTGTTTTTGATAGATTCTGTTTTTCGTGTGTTGTTTGCTTATTTTGATGAATCTATGGCTAGTATCGGGGGGTATGAACCATAGAGAAGTTGGAATAAAGTAGGTTTAACACAAATATAAATAAAGAATGAGTTCATTACAGTACCTAAAAGTGGTGGTGGTTTGTTTTATTTCCCTAACGGAACTCATGCGATTTTCTGTTGAGTTTTGTGTTGTGAAGTTTTCAAGTTTTGGATAAAGATTTGATGGATTACGGAATAAGGAGTGGCAAGAGCCTAAGCTTGGGGATTACCAAGGCACCCCGAGGTAAAATTCAAGAACAACCAAAAGCCTAAGCTTGGGGATGCCCCGGAAGGCATCCCCTCTTTCATCTTCGTCCATCGCTAACTTAACTTGATGCTATATTTTTATTCACCACATGATATGTGTTTTGCTTGGAGCGTCTTGTACGATTTGAGTCTTTACTTTTTAGTTTACCACAATCATCCTTGTTGTACACACCTTTTGGGAGAGACACACATGAATCAGAATTTATTAGAATACTCTATGTGCTTCACTTATATCTTTTGAGCTAGATAATTTTGCTCTAGTGTTTCACTTATATCTTTTTAGAGCACGGTGGCGGTTCTATTTTATAGAAATTTTTGATCTCTCATGCTTCACTTATATTATTTTGAGAGTTCTTTAGGACATCATGGTAATATGCTTTGGCTATAAAATTAGTCCTAATATGATAGGCATCCAAGATGCATATAATAAAAACTTTCAAATAGAGTGCATTGAATACTATGAGAAGTTTGATACTTGATGATTGTTTTGAGATATGAAGGTGGTGATATTAAAGTTGTGCTAGTTGAGTAATTGTGAAATTGAGAAATACTTGTGTTGAAGTTTGCAAGTCCCGTAGCATGCACGTATGGTAACCGTTGTGTAACAAATTTGAAACATGAGGTGTTCTTTGATTTTCATCCTTATGAGTTGCGGTCGGGGACGAGCGATGGTCTTTTCCTACCAATCTATCCCCCTAGGAGCATGCGCGTAGTGCTTGGTTTTTGATGACTTGTAGATTTTTGCAATAAGTATGTGAGTTCTTTATGACTAATGTTGAGTCCATGGATCATACGCACTCTCACCCTTCCATCATTGCTAGCCTCTTCGGTACCGTGCATTGCCCTTTCTCACCTTGAGAGTTGGTGCAAACTTCGCCAGTGCATCCAACCCCCGTGATATGATACACTCTATCACACATAAACCTCCTTATATCTTCCTCAAAACAGCCACCATACCTACCTATTATGGCATTTCCATAGCCATTCCGAGATATACTTCCATGCAACTTTCCACCATTTCATTTATTATGACACGCTTCATTATTGTCATATTGCCTTGCATGATCATGTAGTTGACATCGTATTTGTGGCAAAGCCACCATGCATAATTCATCATACATGTCACTCTTGATTCATTGCCCATCCCGGTACACCGCTGGAGGCATCCATGTAGAGTCATATTTTGTTCTAAGTATCGAGTTGTAATCTTTGAGTTGTAAATAAATAGAAGTGTGATGATCATCATTATTAGAGCATTGTCCCCAAAAAAAGGAGAAAGGCCAAAAAAAGAAAGGCCCAAAAAAAGGGACAATGTTACTATCATTTTCCACACTTGTGCTTCAAAGTAGCACCATGATCTTGATGATAGAGAGTCTCTTATTTTGTCACTTTCATATACTAGTGGGAGTTTTTCATTATAAGAACTTGGCTTGTATATTCCAACGATGGGCTTCCTCAAATGCCCTAGGTCTTCGTGAGCAAGCAAGTTGGATGCACACCCACTTAGTTTCTTTTCTTGAGTTTTCATACATTTATAGCGCTAGTGCATCCGTTGCATGGCAATCCATACTCCTTGCATTGACATCAATTGATGGGCATCTCCCTAGCCCGTTGATTAGCCGCGTCAATTTGAGATTTTTCTCCTTTTTTTGTCTTCTCCACATAACCCCCATCATTATATTCTATTCCACCCATAGTTCTATATCCATGGCTCACGCTCATGTATTGCGTGAAGGTTGAAAAAGTTTGAGATTACTAAAGTATGAAACAATTGCTTGGCTTGTCATCGAGGTTGTGCTTGATGAGAGCATTCTTGTGTGACGAAAATGAAGCATGACCAAACTATATGATTTTGTAGGGATGAACTTTCTTTGGCCATGTTATTTTGAGAAGACATGACTGCTTAGTTAGTATGCTTGAAGTATTATTATTTTTGTGTAAATATTAAACTTTTATCTTGAATCTTTGGGATCTGAACATTCATGCCACAATAAAGAAAATTACATTGAAGATTATGTTAGGAAGCATTCCACATCAAAAAATCTGTTTTTATCATTTACCTACTCAAGGACGAGCAGGAATTAAGCTTGGGGATGCTTGATACGTCTCCAACGTATCTATTATTTTTTATTGTTCCATGCTATTATATTATCTGTTTTGGATGTTTAATGGGCTTTATTATACACTTTCATATTATTTTTGGGACTAACCTACTAACCAAAGGCCCAGTGCAAATTGTTTTTTTTGCCTATTTCAGTGTTTCGGAAAAAAGGAATATCAAACGGAATGAAACCTTCGGGAGAGTTATTTTTGGAACAAACATGATCCAGGAGACTTGGAGTGGACGTCAAGGAAGCAACGAGGTGGCCATGAGGCAGGGAGGCGCGCCCAGGGGGGTAGGCGCGCCCCCACCCTTGTGGGCCCCTAATGGCTCCACCGGCCTACTTCTTTCGCCTATATATCATAAAAATACCAAAAATATTTATCTTATTATCTCTATCAGATCTTACTTTTGCAAGTGGCCGTGAAGGGATTGACAACCCCTTTATCGCGTTGGTTTCAAGGTTCTTATTTGTTTGTGTAGGTATGAGGCGATTTGCGTGTATTCTCCTACTGGATTGATACCTTGGTTCTCAAATACTGAGGGAAATACTTACGCTACTTTGCTGCATCACCCTTTCCTCTTCAAGGGAAAACCAGCGCATGCTCAAGAGGTAGCACATAGCAACGAGAGGGGAGAGTGTGTCCACGTACCCTCGTAGACCGAAAGCGGAAGCGTTTAGTAACGCGGTTGATGTAGTCGAACTTCTTCAGATCCAACCGATCCAAGTACCGAACGTACGGCATCTCCGCGTTCAGCACACGTTCATCTCGATGACATCCCTCGTGCTCTTGATCCAGTTGAGGACGAGGGTGATTTCTGTCAGCACGACGCTGTGGCGACAGTGATGATGATGTTACCGGCGCAGGGCTTCGCGGAAGCACTACGGCGATATGATCGACGTGTGTAACTGTGGAGGGGGGCACCACACACGGCTAAAAGATCAATTTGTGTGTTCTAGAGTGCCCCCTGCCCCCATATATAAAGGAGGGTGGGGGAGGCCGGTCGGCCCTAGGGGCGCGCCCAAGGAGGGGGAGTCCTACTAGGACTACTAGTAGTCCTAGTAGGATTCCTCCACAAGGAAGAGAGGGGGAAGGAAGGAGAGGGAGAGGGAGTAGGAAAGGGGGCGCCGCCCCCCTTCCCTTGTCCAATTCACACTTCTAAGGGGGGGGGGGCGCGGCCTGCCCTGGCTGCCCTCCTCTCTCTCCAATAAGGCCCATGGTGGCCCATTAGTTCCCTCGGGGGGTTCCGGTAACCCCTCCGGCACTCCATTTTTACCCGAAACCATCCGGAACACTTCCGGTGTCCAAATAACATGATCCAATATATCAATCTTTATGTCTCAGCCATTTCGAGACTCCTCATCACGTCCACGATCTCATCCGGGACTCCGAACGAACTTTGGTCATCAAAACACATAACTCATAATATAAATCGTCATCGAACGTTAAGCGTGCGGACCCTACGGGTTCGAGAACTATGTAGAAATGACCGAGACAGATCTCTGGTCAATAACTAATAGCAGAACCTGGATGCTCATATTGGCTCCTACATATTCTACGAAGATCTTTATCGGTCAAACCGCATAACAACATACGTTGTTCCCTTTGTCATCGGTATGTTACTTGCCCGAGATTCAATTGTCGGTATCATCATACCTAGTTCAATCTCGTTACCGGCAAGTCTCTTTACTCATTCCGTAATACTTCATCCCACAACTCACTCGTTATTCACATTGCTTGCAAGGCTTATAGTGATGAGCATTACCGAGAGGGCCCAGAGATACCTCTCCGAAACACGTAGTAACAAATCCTAATCTCGATCTGTGTCAACCCAACAAATACCTTCGGAGACACCTGTAGAGCATCTTTATAATCACCCATTTATGTTGTGACGTTTGATAGCACACAAAGTAGTCTGGTATTCGGGAATTGCATAATCTCATAGTCTGAGGAACATGTATAAGTCATGAAGAAAGCAGTAGCAATGAAACTGTAATGATCATAATGCTAAGCTAACGAATGGATCTTGTCCATCACATCATTCTCCTCATGATGTGATCCCGTTCATCAAATGAAAATACATGTCTATGGTTAGGAAACATGACCATCTTTGATAAACGAGCTAGTCAAGTAGAGGCATACTAGGGACACTTATGTTTTGTCTATGTATTCACACATGTACTAAGTTTCAGATTAATACAATTCTAGAATGAATAATAAACATTTATCATGAAATAAGGAAATAAATAATAATTTTATTATTGCCTCTAGGGCATATTTCCTTCAGTATCCCACTTGCACTAGAGTCAATAATCTAGATTACAAAGTAATGATTCTAACACCCATGGAGTTTTGGTGTTGATCATGTTTTGCTCGTGGAAGAGGCTTAGTCAACGGGTCTGCAACATTCAGATCCGTATGTATCTTGCAAATCTCTATGTCCCCTTCCGGCACTTGATGACGGATGGAGTTGAAGCGTCTCTTGATGTGCTTGGTTCTCTTGTGAAATCTGGATTCCTTTGCCAAGGCAATTGCACCAGTATTGTCACAAAAGATTTTCATTGGACCCGATGCACTAGGTATGACACCTAGATCGGATATGAACTCCTTCATCCGGACTCCTTCATTTGCTACTTCCGAAGCAGCTATGTACTCCGCTTCACATGTAGATCCCGCCACGACGCTTTGCTTAGAACTGCACCAACTGATGGCTCCACCATTCAATAAAAATACGTATCCAGATTGTGACTTAGAGTCATCCAGATCAGTGTCAAAGCTTGCATCGACGTAACTGCCATTTATTTAGCTCTTTGTCACCTCCATAAACGAGAAACATATCCTTAGTCCTTTTCAGGTATTTCAGGATGTTCTTGACCGCTCTCCAGTGCTCTACTCCGGGATTACTTTGGAACCTCCCTGCTATACTTATAGGAAGGCACACATCAGGTCTGGTATACAACATTGCATACATGATAGAACCCATGGCTAAAGCATAGGGAATGACTTCCATTTTCTCTCTATCTTTTGTAGTGGTCGGGCATTGAGTCTTACTCAACTTCACACCTAGTAACACAGGCAAGAACCCTTTCTTTCACTGAACCATTTTGAACTTCTTCAAAACTTTATCAAGGTATGTGCTTTGTGAAAGTCCAATTAAGCGTCTTGATCTATCTCTATAGATCTTGATGCCCAATATGTAAGCCGCTTCACTGAGGTCTTTCATAGAAAAACTTTTATTCAAGTATCCCTTTATGCTATCCAGAAATTCTATATCATTTCCAATCAACAATAGGTCATCCATAATAATATTAGAAATGCTACAAAGCTCCCACTCACTTTCTTGTAAATACAGGCTTCTCCAAAAGTCTGTATAAAACCATATGCTTTGATCACACTATCAAAGCGTTTATTCCAACTCCGAGAGGCTTGCACCAATCCATAAATGGATCGCTGGAGCTTGCACACTTTGTTAGCACCCTTTGGATCGACAAAACCTTCTGGTTGCATCATATACAACTCTTCTTCCAGAAATCCATTCAGGAATGCAGTTTTGACATCCATTTGCCAAATTTCAAAATCATAAAATGCAGCAATTGCTAACATGATTCGGACAGACTTAAGCATCGCTACGGGTGAGAAAGCCTCATCGTAGTCAACTCCTTGAACTTGTCGAAAACCTTTTGCAAGAAGTCGAGCTTTGTAGACAGTAACATTACCGTCAGCGTCGGTATTCTTCTTGAAGATCCATTTATTTTCTATGGCTTGTCGATCATCGGGAAAATCTACCAAAGTCCACACTTTGTTCTCATACATGGATCCCATCTCAGATTTCATGGCCTCAAGCCATTTCGTGAAATCTGGGCTCATCATCGCTTCCTCATACTTTGTAGGTTCACCATGGTCTAGTAACATGACTTCCAGAACAGGATTACCGTACCACTCTAGTGCGAACCGTACTCTGGAAGACCTACGAGGTTCTGTAGTAACTTGATCTGAAGTTTCATGATCATCATCATTATCTTCCTCACTAATTGGTGTAGGAATCACCGGAACAGATTTTTGTGATAAACTACTTTCCAATTCAGGAGAAGGTACAATTACCTCATCAAGTTCTACTTTCCTCCCACTCACTTCTTTTGAGAGAAACTCCTTCTCTAGAATGGATCCATTCTTAGCAACGAATATCTTGCCTCCGGATCAGTGATAGAAGGTGTACCCAACAGTTTCCTTTGGGTATCCTATGAAGACGCACTTCTCCGATTTGGGTTTGAGCTTATCAGGTTGAAGCTTTTTCACATAAGCATCGCAGCCCCAAACTTTAAGAAACGACAACTTTGGTTTCTTGCCAAACCACAGTTCATAAGGCGTCGTCTCAACGGATTTTGATGGTGCCCTATTCAAAGTGAATGCAGCTGTCTCTAAAGCATAACCCCAAAACGATAGCGGTAAATTAGTAAGAGACATCATAGATCGCACCATATCCAATAAAGTATGGTTACGACGTTCGGACACACCATTTCGCTGTGGTGTTCCAGGTGGCGTAATTTGTGAAACTATTCCACATTGTTTCAAACAAAGACCAAACTCGTAACTCAAATATTCACCTCCACGATCAGATCGTAGAAACTTTATTTTCTTATTACGATGATTTTCCACTTCACTCTGAAATTCTTTGAACTTTTCAAATGTTTCAGACTTATGCTTCATTAAGTAGATATAACCATATCTGCTCAAATCATCTGTGAAGGTAAGAAAATAACGATACCTGCCACGAGCCTCAACACTCATTGGACCACATATATCGGTATGTATTATTTCCAATAAGTCTGTAGCTCGTTCCATTGTTCCGGAGAACGGAGTTTTAGTCATCTTGCCCATGAGGCACGGTTCGCATGCACCAAGTGAATCATAATCAAGTGATTCCAAAAGCCCATCAACATGGAGTTTCTTCATGTGCTTTATACCGATATGACCTAAACAACAGTGCCACAAATAAGTTGCACTATCATTATCAACTTTGCAATTTTTGGCTTCAATATTATGAACATGTGTATCATCACGATCGAGATTCAACAAAAATAGACCACTCAGCAAGGGTGCACGACCATAAAAGATATTACTCACATAAATAGAACAACCATTATTCTCTAATTTAAATGAATAACCGTCTCGCATCAATCAAGATCCAGATATAATGTTCATGCTCAACGCTGGCACAAAATAACAATTATTTAGGTCTAAAACTAATCCCGAAGGTAGATGTAGAGGTAGCGTGCCGACAGGGATCACATCGACTTTGGAACCATTTCCCACGTGCATCGTCACCTCGTCCTTAGCCAATCTTCGCTAATCCGTAGCCCCTGTTTTGAGTTGCAAATATGAGCAACAGAACCAGTATCAAATACCCAAGCGCTACTCCGAGCATTAGTAAGGTACACATCAATAACATTTATATCAAATATACCTTTCACTTTGCCATCCTTCTTATCCGCCAAATACTTGGGGCAGTTCCGCCTCCAGTGACCAGTTCCTTTGCAGTAGAAGCACTCAGTTTTAGCTTAGGTCTTGACTTGGGTTTCTTCTCCTGAGCAACAACTTTCTTGACGTTCTTCTTGAAGTTCCCCTTCTTCCCTTTGCCCTTTTTCTTGAAACTAGTGGTCTTGTTAACCATCAACACTTGATGCTCCTTTTTGATTTCTACCTCCGCTGCCATTAGCATTGCGAAGAGCTCGGGAATTGTCTTGTTCATCCCTTGCATATTATAGTTCATCACGAAGCCTTTATAGCTTGGTGGCAGTGATTGAAGAACTCTGTCAATGACACTATTATCAGGAAGATTAACTCCCAGCTGAGTCAAGTGGTTATGGTACCCAGACATTCTGAGTATGTGTTCACTGACAAAACTATTCTCCTCCATTTTGCAGCTATAGAACTTGTTGGAGACTTCATATCTCTCAACTCGGGCATTTGCTTGAAATATTATCTTCAACTCTTGGAACATCTCATATGCTCCATGATGTTCAAAACGTCTTTGAAGTCCCGATTCTAAGCCGTGAAGCATGGCACACTGAACTATTGAGTAGTCATCAGCTTTGCTCTGCCAGACGTTCATAACATCTGGTGTTGCTCCTGCAGCAGGTCTGGCACCTAGTGGTGCTTCCAGGACGTAATTCTTCTATGCAGCAATGAGGATAATCCTCAAGTTACGGACCTAGTCCGTGTAATTAAAGTTCATGATAAATTAAAGTTCATGATAAATTAAAGTTCAATTAATCATATTACTTAAGAACTCCCACTTAGATAGACATCCCTCTAGTCATCCAAATGATCACGTGATCCAAATCAACTAAACCATGTCCGATCATCACGTGAGATGGAGAAGTTTTCAATGGTGAACATCACTATGTAGATCATATCTACTATATGATTCACGTTCGAACTTTCGGTCTCCGTATTCCGAGGCCATATCTGCATATGCTAGGCTCGTCAAGTTTAACCCGAGTATTCTGCGTGTGCAAAACTAGCTTGCACCCGTTGTATGTGAACGTAGAGCTTATCACACCCGATCATCACGTGGTGTCTCGGCATGACGAACTATAGCAACGGTGCATACTCAGGGAGAACACTTATACCTTGAAATTAGTAAGGAATCATCTTATAATGCTACCGCCGTACTAAGCAAAATAAGATGCATAAAAGATAAACATCACATGCAATCAAAATATGTGACATGATATGGTCCTCATCATCTTGTGCTCATGATCTCCATCACCGAAGCATCGTCATGATCTCCATCGTCACCAGCGCGACACCTTGATCTCCATCATAGCATCGTTGTCATCTCGCCAACTATTGCTTCTACGACTATCGCTACCACTTAGTGATAAAGTAAAACAACATGGCGATTGCATTGCATACAATAAAGCGACAACCATATGGCTCCTGCCAGTTGCCGATAACTCTGTTACAAAACATGATCATCTCATACAACAATTTATATCACATCATGTCTTGACCATATCACATCACAGCAAGCCCTGCAAAAACAAGTTAGACGTCCTCTAGTTTGTTGTTCCAAGTTTTACGTGGCTGCTATGGGCTTCTAGCAAGAACCGTTCTTACCTACGCATCAAAAACACAACGATTTGTCGTCAAGTGTGTTGTTTTAACCTCCAACAAGGACCGGGCGTAGTCAAACTCAATTCAACTAAAGTTGGAGAAACAGATACCCACTAGCCACTTGTGTGCGAAGCACTTCGGTAGAACCAGTCTCATGAACGCGGTCATGTAATGTCGGTCTGGGCCACTTCATCCAACAATACCGTCGAATCAAAGTAAGACGTTACTAGTAAGCAGTATGACTATTATCGCCCACAACTCTTTGTGTTCTACTCGTGCATATAACATCTACACATAGATTTGGCTCTGATACACTGTTGGGTAATGCAGTCATTTCAAAAAAAATCCTAGGATCACGCAAGATCTATCTAGGAGATGCATAGCAACAAGAGGGGAGAGTGTGTCCACGTACCCTCAAAACCGAAAGCGGAAGCATTTAGTAACGCGGTTGATGTAGTTGAACTTCTTCGCGATCCAACCGATCCAAGTACCGAACGTACGACACCTCCGCGTTCAGCACACGTTCAGCTCGATGACGTCCCTTGATACGTCCATTTTGCATCATGCTTTTATATCGATATTTATTGCATTGTGGGCTGTTATTACACGTTATGTCACAATACTTATGTCTATTCTCTCTTATTTTACAAGGTTTACATAAGGAGGGAGAATGCCGATACCTGGAATTTTAAATTTGGAAAAGGAGCAAATATTAGAGACCTATTCTGCACAACTCCAAAAGTCCTGAAACTCCAGGAAAGTCATTTTTGGAAATAATAAAAAATACTGAGTGGAAGAAATATGTCAAGGGGGCCACCACCTGTCCACAAGGGTGGGGTGCGCCTACCCCTGTGGCGCACTGCCTCAGGCCCCTTGTTGGCTCTCCGTGGCCATCTTCGCTATATGAAGTCTTTCGTCTAGGAAAAATCATAAGGAACCTTTCGACGAGACTCCGCCGCCACGAGGCGGAACCTTGAGGAACCAATCTAGGGCTCCGCAGAGCTGTTCGCCGGGGATACTTTCCCGGAGGGGAAATCATCGCCATCATCATCACCAACGCTCCTCTCATCGGGAGAGGTCAATCTCCATCAACATCTTCACCAGCACCATCTCCTCTCAAAACCCTAGTTCATCTCTTGTATCCAATTCTTGTCTCCAAGTCCGGGATTGGTACACGTGAGGTTGCTAGTAGTGTTGATTACTCCTTGTAGTTGATGCTAGTTGGTTTATTTGGTGGAAGATCATATGTTTAGATCCTTTATGCATATTAATACCCTCTAATTATGAACATGAATATGCTTTACGAGTAGTTACGCTTTGTTTCGAGGACATGGGAGAAGTCTTGCTATTAGTAGTCATGTGAATTTGGTATTTGTTCGATATTTTGATGAGATGTATGTTGTCTATCCTCTAGTGGTGTTCTGTGAATGTCGACTACATAACACTTCATCATTATTTGGGCCTAGAGGAAGGCATTGGGAAGTAATAAGTAGATGATGGGTTGCTAGAGTGACAGAAGCTTAAACCCTAGTTTATGTGTTGCTTCGTAACGGGCTGATTTGGATCCATATGTTTCATGCTATGGTTAGGTTTACCTTAATATTTTTGTTGTAGTTGTGGATGCTTGCAATAGAGGTTAATCATAAGTGGGATGCTTGTTCAAGTAAGAACAGCACCCAAGCACCGTCCACCCACATATCAAATTATCAAAGTACCGACCATAGCGAATCATATGAACGTGATGAAAACTAGCTTGACGATATTTCCCATGTGTCCTCGGAGCGCTTTTCTATATAAGAGTTTGTCCAGGCTTGTCCTTTGCTACAAAAGGATTGGGCCACCTTGCTGCACTTTATTTACTTTTGTTACTTGTTGCTCGTTACAAATTGTCTTATCACAAAACTATCTGTTACCACTTATTTCAGTACTTGGAGAGAATACCTTGCTGAAAACCACTTATCATTTCCTTCTGCTCCTCATTGGGTTCGATACTCTTACTTCTCGAAAGGACTATGATAGATCCCCTTTACTCTTGTGTCATCAAGACTCTTTTCAGGCGCCGTTGCCGGGGAGTGAAGCGCCTTTGGTAGGTGGAATTTGGTTAGGAAAAATTTATATAGTGTGCTGAAATTTACTGTCACTTGTTACTATGGAAAGTAATCCTCTGAGGGGCTTGTTTAGGGTATCTTCACCCCGACCAGTAGAGCAAAGAGTTGCTCCTCAACCTACTGAACCTACTGAAGATGAAAATGTTCACTTTGAGATTCCTTCGGGTATGTTAGAAAAACTGCTAGCTAATCCTTTTGCAGGAGATGGAACAAAGCATCCTGATGAGCACCTAATATATGTGGATGAAGTTTGTGGATAAGCTTGCAGGTATACCCGGTGATGTTATTAATAGGAAGGTCTTCCCTTTATCTTTGAAGGGAGACGCATCGACATGGTATAGGCTATGTGATGATACGGGATCATGGAACTACAAACGATTGAAATTGGAATTTCATCAGAAATTTTATCCTATGCATCTTGTTCATCGTGATCGCAATTATATATATAATTTTTGGCCTCGCGAAGGATAAAGCATCGCTCAAGCTTGGGGGAGGCTTAAATCAATGTTATATTCATGCCCCAATCATGAGATCTCAAGAGAAATAATTATTCAAACTTTTTATGATCGGCTTTCTGATAACAATCGCACCATGCTCGATACTTCTTGTGCTGGCTCTTTTATGATGAAGACTATTGAATTCAAATGGGGTTTGTTGGATAGAATTAAACACAACTCTGAAGATTGGGATCTCGATGAAGGTAAGGAGTCAGGTATGACACCTAAGTTTGATTGTGTTAAATCTTTTATGGATACCGATGTTTTCCGTAAATTTAGGACTAAGTATGGACTTGACTCTGAGATAGTAGCTTCTTTCTGTGAATCTTTTGCTACTTATGTTGATCTCCCCAAGGAGAAGTGGTTTAAATATCATCCACCCATAGAAGTAAAAGTAGCTGCACCTACTAAAGTTGAAGAAAATACTATCACTTATAATTATCCTATTGTTCCTACTTCTTATGTTGAGAAAGCACCCTTCCCTGTTAGAATAAAGGATCATGCTAAAGCTTCAACTGTGGTTCGTAAAAGCAATATTAGAACTTATACACCTCCTGAGCAAATTAAAGTTGAACCTAATATTGCTATTTTTGAAGATCTCTTGTCTTATAATATTGATGGGCATGTTATTTATTTCTGTGATGAAACTGCTAGAATTGCCAAACCGTGTGCTAAAGATAAACATAGACATGTGGTAGGCATGCATGTTATTTCTGTTAAAATAGGAGATGATTGTTATCATGGCTTATGTGATATGGGTGCTAGTGCTAGTGCAATACCTTTTGATTTATACAAAGAAATTATGCATGAAATTGCACCTGCTGAGTTAGAAGATATTGATGTCACAATTAAACTTGCCAATAGAGATACTATTTCACCAATGGGAATTGTTAGAGATGTTGAAGTCTTGTGTGGGAAAACTAAATATCCTACTGATTTTCTTGTTCTTGGTTCCCCACAAGATAGCTTTTGTCCCATTATATTTGGTAGACCCTTCTTGAACACCGTTAATGCTAAGATAGACTGCGAAAAGGATGTTGTTACTATCGGTCTAGGTGATATATCTCATGAGTTTAATTTCTCTAAATTTCGTAGACAGCACCGTGAAAAGGAATTACCTAGTAAGGATTAAATTATTGGTCTTGCTTCTATTGTCGTACCTCCTAGTGATCCTTTAGAACAATATTTCCTAGACCATGAAAATGATATGTTTATGAATGAAAGAAGGGAAATAGATGAAGTGTTCTTTAAACAGGAACCTCTCCTGAAACACAATTTGCCTGTTGAAACCCTAGGGATCCTCCTCCACCCATGGGTGATCCCGTGTTTCAGCTTAAACCGTTGCCTGATACTCTTAAATATGCTTATCTTGATGAAAAGAAGATATATCCTGTTATTATTAGTGCTAACCTTTCAGAGCATGAAAAAGAGAGATTATTGAAAACTCTGAAGAAGCACTGCTACCGCTATTGGATATACTCTTGATGATCTTAAGGGCATTAGTCCCACTCTATGTCAACATAGAATAAATTTGGAGGAAGATGCCAACCAGTTCGTGATCATCAACGACGGCTGAATCCTAAGATGAAGGAAGTGGTAAGAAAATAAATACTAAAGCTCCTTGTGGCAGGTATAATTTATCCCGTTACTGATAGTCAGTGGGTAAGTCCTGTCCATTGTGTCCCTAAGAAGGGAGGTATTACCGTAGTTCCTAATGATAAAGATGAATTGATTCCGCAAAGAATTATTACATGTTATAGGATGGTAATTGATTTCCGCAAATTAAATAAGGCTACTAAGAAAGATCATTACCCCTTACCTTTTATCGATCAAATGCTAGAAAGATTATCCAAACATACACATTTTTGCTTTCTAGATGGTTATTCTGGTTTCTCTCAAATACTTGTGTCAGCCAATGATCAATCAAAGACTACTTTTACTTGCCCTTTTGGTACTTTTGCTTATAGACGTATGCATTTTGGTTTATGTAATGCACCTGCTACCTTTCAAAGATGCATGATGGCTATATTCTCTGACTTCTGTGAAAAGATTTGTGAGGTTTTCATGGACGATTTTTCTGTCTATGGATCTTCTTTTGATGATTGATTGAGCAACCTTGATCGAGTTTTGCAGAGATGTGAAGAAACTAATCTTGTCTTGAATTGGGAAAAGTGCCACTTTATGGTTAATGAAGGTATTGTCTTGGGGCATCAAGTTTCTGAAAGAGGTATTGAGGTTGATAAAGCCAAGGTTGATGCTATTGAAAAGATGCCATGTCCCAAGGACATCAAAGGTATAAGAAGTTTCCTTGGTCATGCCGGGTTTTATAGGAGGTCCATTAAGGACTTCTCAAAAATTTCTCGGCCTCTGACTAATTTATTACAAAAAGATATACCATTTGTCTTTGATGATGATTGTGTAGAAGCATTTGAAATACTTAAGAAAGCATTGATCTCTGCACCTATAGTTCAACCACCTGATTGGAATTTACCTTTTGAAATTATGTGTGATGTCAGTGATTATGCTATAGGTGCTGTTCTAGGGCAAAGAGTTGATAAGAAATTAAATGTTATTCAATATGCTGGTAAAACTCTAGACAATGCTCAGAGAAATTATGCTACTACTAAAAAAGAATTTTTAGCAGTCGTATTTTCTTGTGATAAGTTCAGACCTTATATTGTTGATTTTAAAGTAACTATTCACACGGATCATGCTGCTATCAAATATCTTATGGAAAAGAAAGATGCTAAACCTAGACTTATTAGATGGCTTCTCTTGCTACAAGAATTTGATTTGCATATTGTTGATAGAAAGGGAGCTGAGAACCCCGTGGCAGACAACTTGTCTAGGTTAGAAAATGTTCTTGATGACCCACTACCTATTGATGATAGCATTCCTGATGAGCAAATTAATGTCATAAATGCTTCTCGTACTGCTCCATGGTATGCTGATTATGCTAATTATATTGTGGCTAAATTTATACCACCTAGTTTCACATACCAGCAAAAGAAAAAGTTGTTCTATGATTTGAGACATTACTTTTGGGATGACCCACATCTTTATAAAGGAGGAGTAGATGGTGTTATTAGACATTGTGTACCTGAGCATGAACAGGAATAGCTCCTACGCAAGTGTCACTCCGAAGCTTATGGAGGACACCACGCTGGAGATATAACTGCACATAAGGTATTGCAATCCAGTTTTTATTGGCCTACTCTCTTCAAGGATGCCCGTAAGTTTGTCTTATCTTGTGATGAATGTCAAAGAATAGGTAATATTAGTAGACGTCAAGAAATGCCTATGAACTATTCACTCGTTATTGAACCATTTGATGTTTGGGGCTTTGATTATATGGGACCTTTTCCTGCCTCTAATGGATACACACATATTTTAGTTGCTGTTGATTAAGTTACTATTTGTTTAGAATCTATTTCAACTAGTATTGATGATAATAACTATTCTATTAAAATGCTTAAAGTAGTTATTTTTCCGAGGTTTGGAGTCCCTAGATATTTACCGATCGATGGTGGTTCACATTTTATTCATGGTGCTTTTTGTAAAATGCTTGCTAAGTATGATGTTAACCATAGAATTGCATCTCCTTATCACCCACAGTCTAGTGGTCAAGTAGAATTGAGTAATAGAGAGCTCAAATTAATTTTGTAAAAGACTGTTAATAGATCTAGAAAGAATTGGTCCAAGAAACTTGATGATGGATTATGGGCCTATAGAACTGCATATAAAAATCCTATGGGTATGTCTCCGTATAAAATGGTTTATAGGAAAGCATGTCACTTACCTCTCGAGCTAGAACATAAGGCATATTGGGCTACTAAAGAGCTCAATTATGATTTCAAACTTGCCGGTGAGAAGAGGTTATTTGACATTAGCTCACTTGATGAATGGAGAACCCAATCCTATGAAAATGCCAAGTTGTTTAAAGAAAAAGTTAAAAGATGGCATGACAAAAGGATACAAAAGCATGAGTTTAATGTAGGTGATTATGTATTGCTATACAGCTCTCGTTTAAGATTTTTTGCAGGAAAACTTCTCTCTAAATGGGAAGGCCCTTATGTTATCAAGGAGGTCTATCGCTCCGGTGCCATAAAAATCAACAACTTCGAAGCCACAAACCCGAAGGTGGTGAACGGTCAAAGAATCAAACATTACATCTTAGGTAATCCCATAAATGTTCAAACCAATGTTATTGAAACCGTAACTCCGGAGGAATACATAAGGGACACTTTCCTAACGCTTGCATTCAAAAGGAATAGGTATGTGGTACGGTAAGTAAACCGACTCCAAAATAGTTCTAAAGGCAATATTTCTCCATTTTGGAATATTTAGAAAAATAGAAAAATAAGAAGCAGTCCGGGAAGGACACAAGGGCCCCACGAGGGTGGAGGGCGCGCCCTACCCCCTGGGCGTGCCCCCCTAGCTCATGGGCACCTCGTGTGCTCTCCGGACTCCGTTTTCTTGCACGTTACGCATTTTGGTCGGTAAAAATTCATTATATAATCTCCCGAAGGTTTTGACCCCTGTATCACGCAATTATCCTCTGTTCTTGTTTTGAGCTGTTTTTCTGACAGACTAGATTATCATGACGTCTCCAAGTGCCCCCAAGGACAAGTTCTTCAAGAAGGTCATCAACCCTTACCTCGCGGAGGTGCTGCGACACCCTCAAACCATTGAGATGCGTGATGGGTTGCTGCACATTCGTGATGTTGAGGGATCGAAGGGGACCGGAAGCGTGGAGACGAGGCTCAAAGCAATGGAGCAACAAGTTTTCAAGTGCCAAGGGATGGTGGACTCAACTCCAACCACATGATGATCGCGGAGTTCACCAACGACCACAAGCTGGATGCCAACAACATTGGGGAGACCATCTTCAAGCTTCACGAGAAGATTGAGCACCTTCAAGCCCAAATCTATGACCTGCAAAACCAAAACTGTGAGTATGAATATAGATTCAAAAGGATGAGTTTGGCCGCAGATTTGAGGATCTCGGAGACTCGATCATCCTTCTATGATGGTGAGCCTATGCCTTGGAAGATGGAAGACAAGCCCGCATCATCAACAACCCCGCCACCATCTTCACCAGCAAAGGAGACATAATCACATGGGTATGGGCACTCCCCTTGGCAACTGCCAAGCTTGGGGGAGGTGCCCCGGTATCGTATCACCATCACACTCCTATCTTTACCGTTTTTCTTACTTCGATCCTATTAGTAGTATCTTGATCTAGTAGAATAAAGTTTTGACACGATCTAGTTTTGAGTTTTGCTTTATGACCCCTCTTTGTAATCGAGTCCGTGAGCTATATAATAAAGATTAGTGTTGAGTCAAGGGCTTGATTTTCTTGCTATGATCTTGAGTTAATAAGAGAAAAGAATAAAAAATACAAAGAGATCATATTGATTTTATTGAGAGTAATGACTTCACATAGAAAGAGTATGATGATTAAAAAAATTTGAGAGTTGACAAACATAGCTTTGGTCATCGTTGCAATTAATAGGAAGTAATAAAGAAAGAGAGGTTTCACATATACATATACTATCTTGGACATCTTTTATGATTGGGAGCACTCATTAAAATATGACATGCTAAATAGTTGATGTTGGATAAGGAAGACAACGTAATGGGTTATGTTTTCTTATATCTGAGATAAAGTATATTGTCATGGATCATCCAACATGTTGAGCTTGCCTTTCCCCCTTATGCTAGCCAAATTCTTTGCACCAAGTAGAGAAACTACTAGTGCTTCCAAATACCCTTAAACAAGTTTTGCCATGAGAGTCCACCATATCTACCTATGGATTGAGTAAGATCCTTCAAGTAATTTGTCATCGGTGCAAGCAATAAAAATTGCTCTTTAAATATGTATGATTGATTGGTGTGGAGGAAATAAGCTTTGTACGATCTTGTGATGTGGAAGAAATAAAAGCAACGGAATGCATAATAAAGGTTCATATCACAAGTGGCAATATAAATTGACATTCTTTCGCATTGAGATTTTGTGCATCCAACCATAAAAGTGCATGGCAACCTCTGCTTCCCTCTGCGAAGGGCCTATCTTTTATTATTATCTTCTATCTTATGCAAGAGTCATGGTGATCTTCACCTTTCCTTTTTACATTTTATCCTTTGGCAAGCACAGGGTGTTGGAAAGATCCTGTTATATATATATATATATATATATATATATATATATATATATATATATATATCTAATTGGATATGGGTTAGCATGAACTATTATTGTTGACATTACCCTTGAGGTAAAAGGTTGGGAGGCGAAAATATAAGCCCCTATCTTTCTCTGTGTCCGATTAAAACTCCGTAACCACAAGTATTACGTGAGTGTTAGCAATTATGAAAGACTAAATGATAGTTGAGTATGTGGACTCTTTCTGATGTTACGATAAATTGTAATTGCTTCAATGACTGAGATTATAGTTTGTTAGTTCTCAATAAAGTTTCTGATTCATACTTTGCATTGTGAATAAATTATTACTTGAGCATAAGAAATCATATGACAATATCCATATATGTTGTTGTTATGAGAATAATCATGATGCCCTCATGTCCGTATTTTATTTTATCGACACCTCTACCTCTAAACATGTGGACATATTTATCGTTATCGGCTTCCGCTACAGGACAAGCGAGGTCTAAGCTTGGGGGAGTTGATACGTCCATTTTGCATCATGCTTTTATATCGATATTTATTGCATTATGGGCTATTATTACACGTTATGTCACAATACTTATGTCTATTCTCTCTTATTTTACAAGGTTTACATAAGGAGGGAGAATGCCGGCAGCTGGAATTCTGGGCTGGAAAAGGAGCAAATATTAGAGACCTATTCTGCACAACTCCAAAAGTCAGGAAACTCCACGAAAGTCATTCTTGGAAATAATAAAAAATCTTGAGCGGAAGAAATATGTCGGGGGCCACCACCTGTCCCACGAGGGTGGGGCGCGCCCCACCGTGGGCCCCTGTTGGCTCTTCGGTGGCCATCTTCTGCTATATGAAGTCTTTCATCCAGGAAAAAATCATAACCAACCTTTCGGGACGAGACTCCGCCGCCACGAGGCTGAACCTTGGCGGAACCAATCTAGGGCTCCGGCAGAGCTGTTCTGCCGGGGATACATCCCTCTGGGAGGGGGAAATCATCGCCATCGTCATCACCAACGCTCCTCTCATCGGGAGAGGGCAATCTCCATCAACATCTTCACGAGCACCATCTCCTCTCAAAACCCTAGTTCATCTCTTGTATCCAATTCTTGTCTCAAGTCCGGGATTGGTACACGTAGGTTGCTAGTAGTGTTGATTACTCCTTGTAGTTGATGCTAGTTGGTTTATTTGGTGGAAGATCATATGTTTAGATCCTTTATGCATATTAATACCCTTTGATTATGAACATGAATATGCTTTGTGAGTAGTTACGTTTGTTCCCGAGGACATGGGAGAAGTCTTGCTATTAGTAGTCATGTGAATTTGGTATTCGTTCGATATTTTGATGAGATGTATGTTGTCTATCCTCTAGTGGTGTTATGTGAACGTCGACTACATAACACTTCACCATTATTTGGGCCTAGAGGAAGCATTGGGAAGTAATAAGTAGATGATGGGTTGCTAGAGTGACAGAAGCTTAAACCCTAGTTTATGCGTTGCTTCGTAAGGGGCTGATTTGGATCCATATGTTTCATGTTATGGTTAGGTTTACCTTAATACTTTTGTTGTAGTTGCGGATGCTTGCAATAGAGGTTAATCATAAGGGGATGCTTGTTCAAGTAAGAACAACACCCAAGCACCGGTCCACCCACATATCAAATTATCAAAGTACCGAACGCGAATCATATGAACATGATGAAAACTAGCTTGATGATAATTCCCATGTGTCCTCGGGAGCGCTTTTCTCTATATAAGAGTTTTTCCAGGCTTATCCTTTGCTACAAAAAGGATTGGGCCACCTTGCTGCACTTTATTTACTTTTGTTACTTGTTGCTCGTTACAAATTGTCTTATCACAAAACTATCTGTTACCACTTATTTCAGTACTTGGAGAGAATACCTTGCTGAAAACCTCTTATCATTTCCTTCTGCTCCTCGTTGGGTTCGACACTCTTACTTGTTGAAAGGACTACGATAGATCCCCTATACTTGTGGGTCATCATCCCTCGTGCTCTTGATCCAGTTGAGGATGAGGGTGAGTTCCGTCAGCACGACGGCATGGCGACGGTGATGATGATGTTACCGGCGCAGGGCTTCGCCTAAGCACTACGGCAATATGATCGAGGTGTGTAACTGTGGAGGGGGGCACCGCACATGGCTAAAAGATCAACTTGTGTGTTCTAGGATGCCCCCTGCCCGTATATAAAGGAGGGAGAGGGAGGCCGGCCGGCCCTAGGGGCGCGCCCAAGGAGGGGGAGTCCTACTAGGACTACTAGTCCTAGTAGGATTCCTCCACAAGGAAGAGAGGGGGAAGGAAGGAGATGGAGAGGGAGTAGGAAAGGGGGTGCCACCCCCCTTCCCTTGTCCAATTCGGACTGATAGGGGGGAGGGCGCGGCCTGCCCTGGCTGCCCTCCTCTCTCTCCAATAAGGCCCATGGTGGCCCATTAGTTCCCCCGGGGGGTTCCGTAACCCCTCCGGCACTCCGTTTTTACCCGAAAACATCCGGAACACTTCCGGTGTCCGAATAACATGGTCCAATATATCAATCTTTATGTCTCAACCACTTCGAGACTCCACGTCACGTCTGTGATCTCATCCGGGACTCCTAACAAACTTCGGTCATCAAAACACATGACTCATAATATAAATTGTCATTGAACGTTAAGCGTGCAGACCCTGCAGGTTCGAGAACTATGTAGACATGACCGAGACACATCTTCGGTCAATAACCAATAGCGGAACCTGGATGCTCATATTGGCTCCTACATATTCTACGAAGATCTTTATCGGTCAAACCGCATAACAACATACGTTGTTCCCTTTGTCATCGGTATGTTACTTGCCCGAGATTCAATCGTCGGTATCATCATACCTAGTTCAATATCGTTACCCGCAAGTGTCTTTACTCATTCCGTAATACTTCATCCCGCAACTAACTCATTAGTCACGTTGCTTGCAAGGCTTATAGTGATGAGCATTACCGAGAGGGCCTAGAGATACCTCTCCGAAACACGGAGTGACAAATCCTAATCTCGATCTATGTCAACCAAACAAATACCTTCGGAGATACCTGTAGAGCATCTTTATAATCACCCATTTAGGTGGTGACATTTGATAGCACACAAAGTGTTCCTCCGGTATTCGGGAGTTGTATAATCTCATAGTCTGAGGAACATGTATAAGCCATGAAGAAAGCAGTAGCAATGAAACTGTAACGATCATAATGCTAAGCTAACGAATGGGTATGGTCCATCACATCATTCTCCTAATGATGTAATCCCGTTCATCAAATGACAACACATGTCTATGGTTAGGAAACATAACCATCTTTGATAAACGAGCTAGTCAAGTAGAGGCATACTAGGGACACTTATGTTTTGTCTGTGTATTCACACATGTACTAAGTTTCCGATTAATACAATTGTAACATGAATAATAAACATTTATCATGAAATAAGGAAATAAATAATAAATTTATTATTGCCTCTAGCGCATATTTCCTTCAAATTTGCCATGGTTAAAAGTCTTGCGTTAGATTTGTACTATATTTGTGCTCACGATCATAATGATATTAATTTGTGCTCTAGAAAACAACCAGTATGATGTGCTTGCGATGCGAAGATGTGTGGATGTGTCTGAAGAACATCTTGACCAGTGCGCGACCTGTATCAAAGTCAGTTGTCCAACAGCAGACCCTTACCTTCTCGCGGGGTATATCGGTTCTTAAGATTAAACATTCGGATAAAAACATTCGGATAATGAGCACACTTCATTCGTTCCCCAAGGAACCCCTTCTCTCACTTCTATTGGGGATAGCGTTTCATGTCCTCCTCGCTCCTTACCTCCTCCTAGATCGGTCTCTAGGATCCTAGGTACCCGCAGGGCCTTAGATCGAGAAGAAGACATGCGACAACTTCGTCGGACACATACAAATAACGTTAAACATTCAAGGTCATTCCATCAACCCCACAAATGCATCAGGTTGTAAGGCTATGCCTCAACTCACTGCCTTACCAAATTACTCAAACATGGCGATCGGATCGCGAGGTGAACTCAATGAAGAAGAAACATGGATGATTGATTGATTGATAATATGTCTTACAATAGCTGTCGGATGTGATACACGACTACAAATATGACTGACTTTGAGAGGGATTGATGCGATGATGATGGTGTCAGCAGCTATGGAGATGAGATGGAATATGCCGACGGTTAGGGTTCAAAGATGATTCCGGTGCTTTGTTTCGTGAATGGTGCTTTCTCTATTGCGATTTTTATGTAAGCCCTTTTATAAAGGTTGGTCGGCTTAGACTTCTGGAGTCGTCAATGGTTGGTATTGCTGGTACGCTCGTATATATCAAAGGCCGTCTTTGCACTTTGGTTGCTTTGTTGCACCTCCAGTTCCTTCATTTCTTCCCCCTTGTTTCGTAATTGATGATTTATTTACATGTTTGGCCCCTTTCGTGCGGAAACAGATCTCTCACTTTCATTAGTCATTAGTGCCAATATCAGAGTGATTTTCTTGGAAATTCTAGGAGTATCCGATTTAAACAACAGTCTGATGAGCGCAAAAGTATCGCTCATCAGCCTCCCCAAGCTTAAACCTTGATTGTCCTTGAGCAACAAATAGAAGTCAACCGTAAGAAGTTGCTTAAACCAAAATAATGAGAAGGTCGGTTCACTTACGATCAATATGCGTAGATAGCCCTCCGCTTCTTCACCTGAAAATTTAGTATAGTTGTAGCGGTGACATGGTTATTATGCAAGCGTTAGTGAAGCAAAGATAATGAACACAAAGATCTTGCTAGTCTAGACAAAATAACAAAGTAGATTTTGTTATATTTACTCTAGCTAACACTCGCTTGTCAGGAACACGGCGGAAGAGTTTTCTTTCTTTTGAAATGAAAACATATATAACGGGAGTGAAAGGCATGTGAAGACAATGTGGTACTAGAGTAACTCGCTAACACCCACTAGTATCTCCTCATCAAGGCTCACAAAACACTTTTCAATCATTACTTGATGAAACTTTCGTTGTCTAGTGACGGGATTATGCCAAAGAACTGTACATGCAAAGAGTTTTGTTGTGGATTATGTTTCAATATTATATGATCATATGTTGTCTCTTTTGAGCTCTTGCAGTCAGTATTATTTTCACATACATACACTCTTTAAGAGAAAGCCGAAAAATATTCGTTGTAGTGTTGCCACTATGAATGTTAACCAACTCATAGCCGAAATCCGAACTGAAACTCCAATGGATCGTTCATTGGACGGCAGAGTCCTCGGCATAACATCAAAAGAGGTGACGAAATCACATTTACGCACATAAAGCAACATATATTGACAAGGTCATGGAACTAGCAAGAAGTTGAAGCGCCATGTAAATGCAAAACAGATTTTTGCATAATCTCGATTACCTTTCAACTGGGTTCCTCTGGACAACTTTATCCACAAGTGTTATTGAGTCTATCAAATTTAACGCTACGGGGTTGAGTATCGCTAATATCACCTTCTTCAAAAAAATTCTCAACACCCAAACCTTTCTAAAGACTTTATCATATGCATGGTTATTCTATGTTATCATCACTTCCTTTTTAAAACTAGTACCACGACAAGACTTGGTTATCTAGACTAGACAGAACAAAGGTGTATTTCATGGACTGGCGCCCTCAAGTGGAGGTGCTCTAGCGCCAAGGTTGGGTTCAAGAAGAAGATGGTGTGAGATGGGGTGAGTGGAGATGTGGATGAGACTTCCCCGAGGAAGGAAGAGAACTCCACCGTGACACTCACGGGCGGCTGCACTAGCTCGCGGAGATAGAAGCTGGACGTCCAGGCGGAAGCAACAAGAGAAAAGAAGGGAAATAGGAGTCGGGGAGGAGAGGAATGGAAGAAGATGAGAGGGGGTGAGAGGAGATGTGGAGGAGACTTCCCGAGGGAAGGTAGTGAACTCCACCGCGACACTCACGGGCGGCTGCACTAGCTCGCGGAGATAGAAGCTGGACGTCCAGGCGGAAGCAACAAGAGAAAAGAAGGGAAATGGGAGTCGGGGAGGAGAGGAATGGAAGAAGATGAGAGGGGGTGAGAGGAGGGTGGAGGAGACTTCCCGAGGGAAGGAAGTGAACTCCACCGCGGCACTCACCAGCAGCTTCACAAGATCACGAAGCACAAACAATAGAAGAAAAGGGGGAATAAGAGTCAAAGGAGCAAAGGGTTGAAGTAAGAGATGAGTCGTCTCACAAGTGGCGAGGAAGGCGATCACGATGGTGACAAAGTGGAGATGGAGAGATCAGGAGCGAATCAGTTTTAGTTTTCCTACCCTTTCATGGAATTATACATTCAATTACTACGCCCAATTCCGGGACATTCAACGTGTTGTTGTCGGAATTCAAAAATGAATTTTGCCACATATGATAGCTGCCAAACAAGTTGTAACTGAATTTATCAAGATTATATATTTCCATGTTATTGAAGAGTACAAATTTACTATCTCATCCAGAGCTGCCTTGAAGCCCTCACTAGCAGATATAAACATCATCGGCTTGCTGATAACTACACTAGCTATTCTATGAATCCAAAACCAACTAGGCCGCTAGCGGCATGTGATCAAATATATACCTAATAATAAATGGGCTATTGCTTCCGGTGGTACGTCACAAAAATTGCCCCTAAAGTTGCAAAATATTATCCACGAGTGTCACCTATAAGTGATAAAAAACATTTCACACAGGGGAATCCCTCTTGGGTCGGCCCATGCAGTAGGGACCTCATATACTGTGTTCTGCGCTGGGAGAGACACTGCATGCTCATTTGGGCCGGTCCATGTCCGGGCGTCATGTTTCTTAAATATCGCTATTTATTTATTTATTTATTTATTTTCCATTTTCTTTTTATCCACTTTAAATAATTTGGGGCTATAACTTTTTTTGGAAATTTAAAAAAAATTGAGAATTTTGAAATAAATGTTTAATAAATCATAAATGTTTTTGGATTCAAAATATTTGTGATTTCGTAATAAAATGGTTGCTTATATTCAAAAAATGTTCACAATTTTGAAAACAAATGTCCGGGAAATCAAAAAATGTTCATGATTTTTTAAAACCTTTGTGTATTAGAAAATGTTAATGAAATTGAACAAAATTTCACCAATTCAAAAGAAATTCATGAAAGAAAAAATATCCTAAAAATTTAAAAATTGTTCATGACTTACAAAATAATTTGTTCATTCATAAAATCTTCGCTGATTCAAAAAAAGATTATGTATTTCAGAAAATGTTTGTTAAATCAAAAAGATGTTATTAAATAAAATAATGTTTGTGAATTTCAAAAATGGTTCCATCAATTTCCAGAAAAATGTTCGTGGATTCTAGAAATGTTCACCGATTCAAGAAAATTGTTTAAACAACGTTCACAATTTTTAAAAAATGTTTGCAAATAGTATAAAATGCTCATGAATTCAAAAAATGTTTTTGACTTTAGAAAATGTTCAATTTAAAAAAAAAGTGTTCATGAATTTGAAAATGCTCACGCTTTCAAATATGTGCACGATTTTAAAACGATGTTCATGATTTAAAAAATTGTTCACAATTTCGTGAAATTGAGAGTGATAGTGTATCTCGGTGATGCAGTAAAATATGGTCATGGTCATTGAAGATTATGATTTTTTTTCTCCCGTTGCAACGTACGGACCCTTTTGCTAGTAGCCTTTGAATTATAACAGGATCCTCGCCCGTTGAAAGCCCTTTCTTGGGCCTTTCTTTCCACTTAAAAATTAGGTGATACTCCTTTTTACGGGACACCTTTCCACATACGAATTCTCCATTGATAGTGTGCGAAATCCCAAAGGTACCCTTGCAAAAGGCACACCTTTTTTTTTAATCGATCAAGCATATTTTCTTTTAAATACAGAAGAAACAAGATAACTAAATATTCATGCACGTCGAAATGTTTAGACAATATAATAAGGGAAACACTATCAATCAGTCGGTCAATCTTTCACTCGTGTCCGCCACCTTCTCCACTTGCCACGCGTCCCACGTGGGACACATCAGCCGCTCACCTCTATCCTTATCCCAACAGCCGTGCATTCTTTCATTGACCCTCCCATCCCCCCTACCTCTACCTCTCCATCCCTTGCCTTTTTTCATGGATCTCATCCTCACCTCTTCTCAAGCAAGCACGCTGCTGCAACCCCACCACATCGGTGGTGGGTGCTGCAGAGACCACGGGGTGCTCTCTCCATTGCAGTCACCGCCGTCTTGCAAATTTTCACAACAACAGTCTTGTTGCAGGAATACATAGAAGAGGCTGGAGATGTTGGGTCTTGTTGCAATGGAGGTTTTGCGGTAAGGACCTTGTCGCAGAAAAATAGAGAAGAAGAACTTTTACAACAGAGGTCTTGTTGCAGAAAATTAGAAAAAAATGATTTTATAACATGGGTCTTGTTACAGAAAATTAGATAAAAAGAGATTCTACAACAAAAGCATTGTTGCGGAAAATTAGAGAAGAAGAACGGATGGCTCGTTGGCTCGCGAGGCGACCGCCGACCGATACGTAGCACGGCGATGTGAAATTTATGAATGCAAGTTCGTGCTCTATATCCAATCACCTGCAGGGTGCTCTCCATAAGCATGCAGAAGGGCTCCCTGTTTCTAGATAAGGGATAATGGTTTCTCTTAATAATTAACTACTATTTCGTCATGTAATGTAAGCCGTTTTTTAACACTAGTGTAGTATCAAAAAAAGTCTTATATTATGGGACGGAGGCAGTAGCATCTTCTGTGCATGGGACTTGGAACGAGAATATGGCATGGTTCAGTTTACTTTTGAACCTTCAAATCTGCGCAAGTTTGGAGCTACTCTCTTCCTAGATGTTTGAACTAGTTCGAAGTCAGTCGTACAAGTGGGTTTTATATAATTTACGATGTATTATATGCTTCGATTATTGTTCACTTGCTGCTGATACATGAGCTGCATTGTCTTTCCATTTTTTTTTCTTTATACTTGGGCATGTCAATGTTTGTAGAAAGAGTACACCCCTCTACAAAACGTATAATGGGTAATATGAACCTTTGACCGGAAAATTGACATCTGAGTACGGGTGCAATGGAGCACTTTATTTTGGTTCAAAAAACAAGATTTTTACGCCTTCAATTTTTTCAAAATTCTGTGTGCATGAAGATATACCGGGCCAAAATTTCAGCAATATAAGTGCTTACATGTAAAAGATAAAAAAAGACAAAATACATGAAAATTGGGGGCTTGTTTTTTACTGTTTTTGGACCGAAATTTTGTGTTTTTTGTGATACAACATATTATTGAACGAAATTTCACAGGTACTTAGACCACATGCATGCGTATTCATAAAAAAAATCAAATCTTTTAAGCACCTTTTTGGAGCAGTTAAAAAAAAATGCTCTATTGCCCCATGTTCTGAAAATCCGTTTTACCTTTGATCCACTTTCATCTGTATGGTACTTTTGTATGTATGATGGATCGCCAGTCGGTATGTATAAACGTATAGGCTCATACATGCATCTTTTTTTTCTCACTTCACTTAAACCACTTTTGTATGTATGGTACTTTTGTATGTATGGTGGATTACCCGTCGGTATGTATATAGGTACAGGCCCGTAAGTTTATTTTTTTCTCTCTTCACTTAAAGTTTCACTTTTTTTCCTTTTTGCTAAAGTTCAAAAATTATGCAGCCAAAAAAGCTTCAAACTAGAGACCTCCCGTTAGAGTACACACCGAGGTAGACAGGCCAAGTTAGTAGTTGTGTCAATTATAATGCAATGACATCATCCTTAGTATAAAACGCAGTGGTTTTCCTTTTTTGTTTTGGCCGAGTTTTCATCTGTTTTTTTCTTTTCTCTCTTTTTCCATTTTACTTTTATTTTTTAAAATTCGTGAACTTTTCTTAAATTCACGAAAAAATTCAAATCCGTGAACATTTTCTGAATCCTTAAGCTTTTTAAAAAAAATCCGTGAACATTTTCTTCAAATGCCAGAAGCTTTTATTAAATGCCTGATTTTTTTTAAAACATCTTAACCTTTTTTAAAATTTGTTAAACTTTTTTTCACATACGATGAATGTTTTCAAAATTTATGAATATTTTTTAAAAAACCGGCTGGCAAGCTGAGGTTCCCAAACCGGGATTTTTTTCCAACTTATTTTAGTGAACTTTTTTTCAGAAATATGCGAAATATTTCAAATCGTGAACATTATTTTAAAAAATCGATGAACCTTTTTCAAACCCGGTAGCGTTTGGGGCGGCCTAACAGGCGCCTGACAGGAGCGATGCTGTTGCCTAGTTGGGCCAAGGCCTAAGAATTTTTTTTTTATTTTCAATTTTTTTCTCCTTTTCTGTTAATTCATTTTTCTCCCTTTAGAACTTTATTATTCTTTTTAGAACTTGTTTTAAATTTGAAAAATTACTGGAATACCAAAATACAGTTTTAATTAACTGTTTTATATTCTTTTTCCCATCAAATATTTATGCCCCTTTCTATTTATTAGTTGTGTTAAAAACTTATAGTATCAGTTTACGTATCTTTTTAAATTATGATTTTAAATATATTTTTCTTTCCAACTTGGCGCGGACGCCTCCATTGGCATGCTTACAAAAGTTGGGGTTATTTCAAGAATGTCCCAAAAAACATCATGTTCAATATAGGATGTTCGGGTAGGTCAGAAAACTCCGTTGAGAGCTCGTTGTTCCTCGACATCCGTCAAATGACCACAATTTTTTCATTGGCTTGTATGACCAATTCAAGGCACCATGACAAATTGTTTTGGTTTCTACAAATTTTGAATTCTCTCGAGTTTTCTCTATCAAAAACGACGATAAAAGGTCAGGCGTATCGCAACTTGCATACGGTGTCAGATATCGTTCAAACCTGGCATGGATGCCTATCATAGACATGCCCACCTAATTGAAAATATTGGGGTTATTTCAATAATGTCTAAAAATAGACCTTGTTCCACGGAGGGTGTCCGGGTAGGCCAGAATACTCCGTCTGAGAGCACGTTGTTTCTCGACATCCTTGAAATTGCCTCAATTTTTTTTCATGCCCTTGTATGACCAATTCAAGTCACCATGCAAAGTTGTTTGTGTTTTCGATAAGTTTTACATTTTTTTAAGTTTTCTCGATTAAAAAGGCTGATAAGTGGTCGGGCGTATCGGAACAAGCATACGGTGTCGGAAGTCGTTCAACCTGGCATGGATTCCTACCATGGGCGTCCTCACGTGGTGGAAAAACTTTGGGCATTTCAAGGATTTGCAAGAAACACGATGTTCAACGAGGGTGTCCTGGTAGGCCACAAGGCTCCTTTCGAGAGCATGTTTTTTCTGACATCCGTTAAATGGTCTTTATTTTTCCAACGCATGTATGACCTATTCAAGGCACCATGTCAAGTTATTTGGGTTTTTTTCACAAGTTTTGCATTTTTTGGAGTTTTTTATCAAATAAATAAATTCAAATCGGTCGATTCGGTAGGAAACCAAACAAGTGAAAGAAAAGCCAAAGCACTGGGTCTTTTCATAGTTCGAAGATATAGCGTGTGGAAGTAATCCAGGAGGTTCATAGTTCGGATCCTACTTCATGCACCTACTTTTTGAAGATTAAAAAAAGAAAAAAAATGGGCCAAGCCTAGGACGGAGGGGGTATGTGCACCGGTCTGTGTGACGCTACTCACTGGTGGAGCTCCTAGTCAATGCTTGTTGCGCTAGTCAGCGGACATGTTTGATCCTTTCATGGGTCGGCCCAACTACATGAGCGATCAGTTGTCGCTCGTCAAGAGCATATCCTCGATCACTTCTTCGTGGTATGAAAAAAAAACCTTCTTCATGGTTGACCTAGACGATAAGTGGACCATGGACATGTTTGATCCTTTGACCGTTGACTTTCAAAAATGGTTCCGCTTTTTGGAAAATTTCATGGACTTCCAAAAATATTCGCGGATTTGCAAAATGTTCAAAACTAAAAAAATACCATGAATTGAGAAAAAAAATCACAGATTTGGGGGGAAAAAGGTTCAAGGATTTGACAAAAGTTCATCGATTTTGGAATAAGTTTAACATTTTTTAAAGAAGTCCATCAATTTTGAAAAAAATGTTCATCTACTTGCAACAAAATGTATTCGTCGATTTTGAAAAAACAAGCTCATCAATATTAAAAAAAACTATGAATTTGAAAAATAGTTCTCAAATTTGAGAAAAGTTCAACAGGTTTGAAAAAATGTTTAAAATTTTGAAAAATAGTTCATTCATTGAAAAAAACGAAATTGATAAAAGTTTACACATTTGAAAAGAGAAAGGAAAACAAAAAAGGAACAGTAAAAGGAAAGGAAAACAAAAAATAAGCTAACAAAACCGTTTGAAAAAACCACTAGCAAGAAACATGAAAAAGGGAAGAGGGGAAAAAAGGAAAAAAGAAAAGAGGAAAGAAAAAAAGAATGAGAAAGAGGTATGAATCACATGAATTTTGAATTGATCTAATTTAATAAACTAGCTAGAGAACCTCTTTTCTCTAGCTAGTTTATTAAATTAGATCAATTTCACAATTCCATCTACTAGATAATTTTTTTAGCCATCAAATAATCCAGCAAAATTCTGACTTTTTGTGTATGCATATGTATATGCATCCTTTTGTCATTTGTTTTCCATTGCAACGCACAGGTATATTTGCTAGGTTTTAATTTTTTTTAGGACACGTCTAGGGAGCGGCCGGCTGCTCCTTAACATTCAGAGTGGCCTACTTATTTGTCCTAATGTGATCCTAAAAAGGTAAGTAGTATTTTTCATGTGAACCAGAAGTGCTAAAAATGACGCTACTAATTAATCATTCCACGTGATCTCTTGTCATATGATGGATGTCTGCATGCTTCCTGCTCACCTTGTTTTTTGTGCAATAATTCTGGGTTTCCAAAATTTTAAAAAACCATATCTTTCAAACCGCGTGTCGGAATTCAGAACCGTTTTCACCATTGGGACCCTTGTGGCGTGCTCTTCGAAACTAGATCCCGCATGGGTATGTTTCAATGAATTTTTGTGTGCCAATTAAGTCCCTCGTTTTGTGCAACTACCTAACAGTCAATGTGCAACTACCTGACATTGGATGTGTAACTTTTCGTCTACCCCGTGGAAGTATAGTTTTCATTGATGGCACATCTACTCCCGAACTACCTCCTCCTAGTGAAGTGTTCAAATTCGTGTTTTGCCCAGGCTAACTGCCTAGTAGTTCATGTGCAACTTTTCTCCTATCCGTGATTGTGCTTTCACTATTTGCTGCATCAGCCAATTGTCTAGAAATGGATGTGCAACTTCGGATACTGTCACCGCCAACTGTCTACCAGTGATGTGCAACTATCCCTCATGCTTCATGGATGTGTAATTTTCTTACTAGCACTCGAAAACACTCGTCTAGTGGGATGTGCAACTTTAGCGCCCCCTTTATATGCAACTTTTACTACCCTCATGAGTATGTAACTTTTCACTACCCTCATGAATATGGAATTTTCACCATCCAACCATCCCTGCTTGTGAGATGTGCAACTTTATATGTTGCTCCGGCCAACTGCCTAGCAGACTTTGTGCAACTCCATTTGTTGCCCCCGCCAACTGAAATTACATATCCGCAAGTAGGGAGGGGAAGGAGTTGCACATTTAGTAATAGGAAGTTGGCTCGAACAACAGACTAAGTTGCACATATCACTGGTAGGGAAGGTGGGGCAGGGTGTGTCAACTGTAAAAAAAACTACACATCCACGAGTAGGACAAGGATTGTACATCGACTACTACATAGTTGGTCGGGACAGTAGACTAGTTGCACATCAAATTTTCATGGTTGCTAGGTTGTAACCTCATGTGAAGTTAGATCATGCAGCTCAAAAAACTGGTTTTGAAAAAATTGCATCATGTAGTATTAAAGTTGCACAATGCAGTATTGAAGTTGCACAATATAGCGCTAAAGTTGGCATAAAAAAAATTCGTCGAAACATACCCATGTGGGATCTAGTTTCAAAGATCTCGTCGCGAAGAATTCAAGGGTGAAGACGGATCTGAATTCCGACGCACAGTTTAAAAGATATGGCTTTTAAAAATTCAGAAAACCGAAATAATTGCACGTGAACCTGTTTCTTTTAAATCGAACTAACCGGTGTGAACACATTTTTATCCCTAATAATAATGCACGGATTGACTCCGTGGGTTCACCGTCACAATAGCTTATTCCCGTAAATTTACGCTTTCAGTTTTTTTCACCTATATTATTTTCTACATCTGAGATGGTACTATTCCTACTGCTTTGTGCAATTAACCCGGAGTCGAGAGGTATGTCTTTCTATAAAGTATTACTTCGTCCGTCCGTCAAAACGGTGCGTAGCGCACCTAGGAATCGAACCATGGTAAGGAAAGAGCTGGCACATAGATAAAGTAAGTTGCCCTCTCACACACGTCTCCCAGTTTTTGTACATCCTCACATACATGGAATATAAATCACAACGTTCTGTTCGGGTTCGGCACGAAACAATTCAGGATCTAGATCTACTTTTATAAATATATGAGAACCAACACAACCCTAACCAAACGTATTCGCCTCAATGTTGTCGTCGCCTTCAACACCGAGATCCACTGCCCTCACGCGGGTACCGATGTGTCGATCTAGACGTTGTCGCCGCCTTCAACAACGAGATTTGCAGCTCTTTGTGCGCCCTCCATCGCCTCCCTTTACTTTCTGGAGCTATCAAACCTGCACATGATGAACCCACTCCCGGCCTTCGCCGCAACAAGGCAGGTGTTCCGTCACCTGTGTTTGACGTCATGGCAAATCGCTAAAGAATCAAGTGCTACCCAAACAACAAGGAGATCGACGGATCCGTCCCTTCGCCGTCATTCGTCGGGCGACGGGTAACGCCATAACACGGCTCGACCTTAGCGTCCTCATCCGCACCGGGAAGCCATCTGGCACTCAAGCCTTGAAACTCTCGGTCGACGACAGCTGATACGTCTCCAACATATCTATAATTTTTTATTGCTCTATGCTATATTATCTACTGTTTTGGACTATATTGGGTTTTATTTTCCACTTTTATATTACTTTTGGGACTAACCTATTAACCGGAGGCCCAGCCCAGAATTGCTGTTTTTTGCCTATTCCAGTGTTTCAGAGAAACGGAATATCAAACTGAGTCCAAACGGAATGAAACCTTCGGGAACGTGATTTGCTCATCAGATAAGATCCAGGAGACTTGGACCCTCTGTCAAGAAAGCCACGAGGCAGTCACAAGGGTGGAGGGCGCCCCCCTAGGGCGCGCCCCCTGCCTTGTGGGCCCCTCTATGACGCCCCTGATTCAATCGTACACTAATCATGCACGCAAACGTGTACGATCAATATCAGAGACTCACGAGAAGATATCACAACACAACTCTAGAAATAAAATAAGTCATACAAGCATCATATTACAAGCCAATGGCCTCGAGGGCTCGAATACAAGTGCTCGATCATAGACGAGTCAGCGGAAGCAACAATATCTGAGTACAGACATAAGTTAAACAAGTTGCCATAAGATGGCTAGCACAACCGGGATACAGATCGAAGAGGCGCAGGCCTCCCGCCTCGATCCTCCTAATTACTTCCCGGTCGCCGCTGGCTGCACGTAGTAGTAGTCACCTCCGGTGTAGTAGGAGTCGTCGTCGAAGGTGGCGTCTGGCTCCTGGGCTCCATCGTCTGGTCGCAGCAATCGGGTAAAGAAAGGGGGGAAATGGGGAACAAGGCAATCGTGAGTACTCATCCAAAGTACTCGCAAACAAGGAGCTACACTACATATGCATGGGTATATGTGTAAAGGGCCATATCGGTGGACTGAACTGCAGAATGCTAGAATAAGAGGGGGATAACTAATCATGTCGAAGACTACGCTCGCAGCCTCCGCCCCGCAAAGATATAGAAGAGAGTAGACTGAAGTCCTCCAAGTAGCATCGCATAGCATAATCCTACCCGGCGATCCCTCCTCGCCGCTCGCCGAGAGCGATCACCGGATGTATCCGCACTTGGAAGGGTGTGTTTTATTATGTATCCAGTTCTAGTTGTCATAAGGTTAAGGTACAACTCCAAGTCGTCCTCATATCAAGATCACGGCTATTCAATAGATTAACTTCCCTAAAGGGTGCACCACATAACCCAACACGCTTGATCCCATTTGGCCGACACACTTTCCTCGGGTCATGCCCGCCCTCGGAAGATCAACACGCCGCAGCCCCACCTAGGCCAATAGAGAGGTCAAGACGCCGGTTCAAACCTAAGCGCAAGACAGGGTCCGGGCCCATAGCCCTTAGCACACACAAGACGCTATAACGCCGCCGGAAGCGCACTCCAGCCTAGCAGGCGTGCCCACCAATCCGGCGCGTGCCGCTCGCCGGCCGACGTCACGAAGGCTTCGGCCGATACCACGACGCCGAGTGCCCATATCTTTCCCACGTAGTTGGTTAGTGCGATAGACCAAATGGCCGACTCAGATCAAATACCAAGATCTCGTTAAGCGTGTTAATGATGTAATCATGACGCCGACCAGGCCAGCCCACCTCTCGCCTAGGTGGTCTCAACCTCGCCTGCCGCCTCCGCCACAAAGATCCACTCGCGGGTGCTCCTACGAGCCGCCCGCCTTTAGTCACCACAGTATCATGTAATAGTATATAAGTATATACCCGTGATCACCTCCCTAGTGATCACGGCCCGATAGTATAGCAAGGCGCATTTGACAAGAATGTAGGGCCACAGATGGAATACTAGCATCCTATACTAAGGTGTAGGATTGCGGTAAAGGTATCAACAAGAGTAGGAAGGACGGGCTATGCATCGAGGATAGGATTAACGGAAAGCAAGAACATGCTACACTATTCTAATGCAAGCAGTATAGAGAAGGATAGGCGATATCTGGTGATCAAGGGGGGGGGGGCTTGCCTGGTTCCTTAGGCAAGAAGGGGTCGTCAACTCCGTAGTCAAACTAGGGTCGCTGGCAGTCTCAGGGTCTACCGGAAAGAAGTAACGGAGGGGGAACACAATAAATAACAGAGCAATCAAAGCATCACAAAGCGTAACATGGCAATACGCGGTGCTATGTGTGCCCTAACGCGGTAGTAGGTGATACCGACGAAGGGGGGAAACATCCGGGAAAGTATCCCCGGCGTTTCGCATTTTCGGACATATGAACCAGAGGTGAAATGTTGCACGTTTGCTATGCTAGGGACATGTGGCTGACGAACGGGCTGCGTATCTAGATTCGTCTCGTTGTTCTGAGCAACTTTCATGTACAAAGTTTTTCCATCCGAGGTACGGTTTATTTCATATTAATTTTCAAAGTTTTATTTCATTTTTTAGAATTAACAGAATTAATTTAATTAGAAAATGCAGTTATGACGCCAAAGATGATGTCGTGGTGATGTCGGCGATCGGCGTTGACCGTCAGGGCAGTGGGGCCCGTCTATCATTGACCTTTTATCTAATTAGGTTATTAAGGTTAATTAACAGGGTTAATTAGATTAATTAACATGATTAATTAAGTTAATTAATTGGTTAATTAATTAATTATTAATTTTAATTAATATTTTCCTCGCTTTTTGTTACGTTCGAGGCACGGCCCTGCTTTGTCGCTGGCCTGAAGGTTTTAGCGGGCACCAGCGGTGCGGTTACGCGCAGGGCGTTAGGGCGCTGGCGCCACCTGAACGGGCGTACGCCCATATCGAAGGGGGGAGCCGCCGGCCACGGGCACGGCGAGGCCGGGCGAGGTGAGGCATCACCGACGAGCAGCAGCAGAGCAGACCGTGGAGCAGGGGACACAACCCCAGGCGGATGCGAACGCGGGATGGTCGCGGTGATCATGACGGCAGAGGGCTGCGGGTAGGCAGAGGAGGCAGGTGCGATGTCCAGCGAGGTCGAGCGAGGGTGGCGCGGTCGGCCGGCGAGCGGGACTAGCGGATGTACGGGGTAGGGGCACGAGGTCCGGACGCGGGACGACGCTGCGGGCGCGAACAACGCGTGTGGTGGCAGACGGTGCGTGACTGGCGACGGGGAGACGTGCAGAGCGGGCGCAAAGAGGAAAGAGGAGGCCGTGGCGTCATCGGCGTTGTAGAGACGAGGGTCGGCGAGGCTCGGTGGAGCCTTTGGGGAGGAGGACGGGGACGATGGCAACGTAGAGGAAGAGGTTCGGCGAGGAGGAGTCGAAGAGGAGGACGGAAAGGCAGCTCCGACGACGGTGGGGTCTAGCGGCGTCGGGGGCGATGGGCGACGCGGTCGGCGCGGGCGAAGGGCGACGGGGTCGGAGACGGGTGGCGCCGGTGAGAGGGCTTCGGCATCGAGCGAAGGGCGAGCCCCCTGATTTCGATCCAGATCGAGGGGGAGGGGAAGAGAGCGAGGTGGAGTGGAGCCACCGATCCGCATTGGATCGGGAGGAGAGGGAGTGGCATCGTGGGGGGGGGAGTGGGTGCGTTGGGGGGGGGTTAGGGTTTGGTCGCCCAGGGGGTTATGGTGGAGTGGGGGGGGGGGGGCGGCCTGGGCCGGTTGGGCCGGCCTGGCTAGCAGCTGGGCCGACTGGCCGAGTTGGTTTTTTTTGGCACTTTCAATTATTAGTTTTTGTTTACTGTTTGTCTTTTCTTTATTTTTTCAATTTCCTTTTCTATTTGTTTAATCCTTTAATTTTTTTTTGTTATGCAAAACATATAGTTAGCACCTAATCTAGTACTAGTAATTATACCACTGCCACAATTATTCTTGTAGTTATAAAAAGTAGTTTTCAATAATTTAACCAGTTAAGAGACGTTTAAATAATTATCTCAGCTAATGTTTCTATTATTTAGTGCACCTAAACATTTTATAAAAATTTGGATTCACCACCACAACCATCTATAATTTACTTGCTACACTTTGAACATTTTAGTTTTAATATTTGAAAACTTCTATTATTAGCTTGATTTTGAATTTGAATTTGAATCGGTTTCGAACTAACACGAGATTAGCAACAGTAATCGAGGTGACATGGCATCATTAGCAGAGGGTTACTGTAGCTTAGTTATCCGGGCGTCACAATTCTCCTCCACTACAAGAAATCTCGTCCCAAGATTTAAGAGGCGTAAGGTAGGGAGGTTCTGGTTACGAAATTCTAGCGAGTGTTGTCGGACTTAGTTGCTCTTCTTGAAGAGGTCGATCCATTACATTGATGTCTTCATTTCTATGCTTCACGTCATCATGATGAAGTCGGCATCCTTTCTTCGAGAACTCCATCATACTTATGAGAGAAAAAGGGTGCGTATTCCGAGAGAACGAACCTATGCAAGGTTGACTATCTGGTCGACAACATCGAGGAAGGTGGCAGAAAGTAACTCTCGAATTGAAACTTAAGGAAATATCGAGAGCAAAGTAAGGAGGTATCCTGGGAAATTTCGAGCGGGCAGGCAATCGTTCGATGCCTGTTACATGGCGTGAAAGGGGTTCAAAGCAACTGGAATTTGTATTGTGTCTGATATCAGACTTGAAGGTGGCTCGTGAATTACATACGAGGCCACGTACGAGGAATAACTTTGAAAATAGGGTGTATAGGAGAGTCAGGTTTCGATCCTGTGGAACCGTGGGTTATGGGCCCACCATGTTGGTTAAAAGTAGAAGGAGTGGTGACATCTTGCGTGATCATGTAAGCAAGGCATGTCAGAGGATGGCCTGTCATTTATGTCGGCAACAACATCGGTACCAAGGGCGAGGGACGAAGAGAACCATTTTCCTACTCGTCGAAACGAGGCGGACCAATAGGAAAAGTTCTCGTCCATCGGTGGCTACCGGGATGTCATCAACAATAGTAACAAGGTCTTACTGATAGAGTGGTACAACGAGGTGCTTACCTAAGCATGGAATCATCACTGCTCAGTTAAGTAAGATTCAGGAAAGGTTAAACAAAAGAATGGAAAGGAAAATGCGATTATCAGATTAAACAGAACAATGGAAAAGAAAATTGTGATTACACACAATTATTAGGAGTATATCCTTCCCATGTACAAGCAGAACATGGCACACAGGGTAGGAGAGCAAGTACCCATCCATTCAGATAAGAGGCAAGGATTAATCAAGATGTTACCCATACAACAGTGTTTGGATAACTGAACAAGAAACATTTAGCATTGCGCCTCCAATGTTCTTAATGATGTTCGGAGTAACCACAGTCATGCTTCGAGATAGCATTGACATGGTCTTCAAGCAAAGGTCGAACTTGGATACAAAAAGGATTCATCAGGGACAACATATAGAATAAGTCTTTAAATTTCCTCCAGGAAGAATGGTTATCCTTGCAAAAGTTATTATAATGATAGGTCCTCCAGCCAGGGGTGCTAGGCATGACATCATATTACCGGGTCATCAAGGGACCAACAACATAACTCCTGGAAAGTTGTCCCAACCATCATATCTGACCAAGATTCAGATCTGATTGGTGTCAGGACACCTTAAACTCAGGATGCCTGAGAAGAAGAGGTGCAACACAATTGACGAGACGACATTATATGATCCTCGGGAAATGAACTATGGAAGCGAGTTTCGAACAGGGGTTCACCATTAAATCAAGGAGAGGTGAGGAGGTGACTGATTGACTCAGCGACAATCCATTGAGATTTCCAAAAAGACGGATTTCCGCAACTATGTGAACAAGGAGATAACATTAGCTAGATCAAATGGCTTAATGATGTATGCTCGAGGAAAACATACACAGTTAAACATTGGTTGAAATGTGCACCCGAAATATGGGCTAGGTAGCACGATCAATGTTCAATGATGATTCAATAAGCCATAGACGAGAATGAAACTATAGACCAATAACTTCAAAGCAATAGGGTTGCTAGAAGTTTAGAATTTACACATCATGCACCATTTGCTCGGCATTTCAAGTTAGAAACAACACGGGGTCCAAGAAAAGAATGGTGATGTTAATAAGTATCACTTGTATCAAGAATTCTTAAGGGTGGTGAATTTCCCATGACATTCTTGACATAAAAGTTAGCAATACTCCATGGTAGAACATAACATAAGTTGGATAGCAAGGATCTCAAGGTACAACACAAAACATGAACAAGTTTGTGTTGAAGGGAAAGCAAGAATGTTGCCGATGATAACACAAATCATCGAGGGGCAAGGATGGTATTTATCATCATGAATACAATTGATATCCTGGAGGAACTCAGAATGTTGATGATGATCATGAAAAGTTTTGTCGAGAGGTTTCATGGAGATGTAATCGGTCATCGACGACATCAAGCAAAAGGAAGGATGGAGCGAAAAGTTATTGAAACCACAGACATTTATTATTAACTCGGAATCAAGCTTGTTGCTTGAGGTGAAACGGTAAGACAAGGAAGATCGACGTAAGCTTAGCTCATCATCGAAAGTTGTGCTCTGGGAATAAGGACCAGGTAGCACAGTTTAAGCTTTAACATGACGATGATGATGTAGCCAATCGGTTGGGAATGACATCAGCGAGTAGAACTCGCAAGTAATAAGGACTACAAAGAGTAGTTGAACCGTAGAACGGACTCGATTCAGTTATCTGGGTTTCGAGTGAAAAACAACTCAAAACCCGGAGAAAATTGGAATCATCGAGAAATAATAGTTGATGAAGAACTCACCAGAAGTTATGTAGTTCGTTGATATTCTCGAGATACTACAGTGTAATACTTTCGACCAGAGAGCGAGTAGACGGTGGACACGTGAAATGATCTGCAAAAGACAAGTACTTCATCTTGTCTGAGAAATGGAATCAAAGGAGAACAATCATGGCCGGAGCCACGGTTGCAAAGGATCAATTCACAGATACCAGATGATAATATATCAAGGAAATAGTTATTGTTTCAAGAAGCTTCCATGATAGGATCTACATCATGTCCATGGGCATGAACGCAAGGTTCAAGGTCGACTCCCACTTCTTCAATGTATAACCTTCCATTCACTTCTCGCTTTGATAAAGGCATTAGTGTTGAAAGTTTTACGTGCTGGAATACCAGATGAGTATGACTCGTGAAAACTTCCGAGTTCACACATAATAAGGAAGGCATAGGTTCAACCTGGTTGTGGTATCGTGGAAACATATTCCACAAGCTTCAATAGTAAATACCACCAGCTCGAAAACAGAGCATGGTTGAAAAACAGAGGATACAATTTACCCAAGGCTTTATATATCCGTGGAAAGACTCACAAGGTTATTTGTATATGAAGGACACTATCGGATAATAATCCAACAAGAGGTCTGGTGGTCTACAACGGAGCTGATGTGAGTATCGGTACTCTATCAAAGGAAGAAGGAATGCAAGTGCACCGGATTATAGAAACAACTGACTAACTCAAAGCTTAAATGCAAAGGAATTATGAATTCCAAGACAAGGGATCAGAAGCAATGCTCTGATTAGGGATGGATAAGCTGAATAGACTTAGGGATACAATCGATGACAATTTGTTTGTTCGAGATCCAGCTAATGTTTAAAATGATGTCTGAGCCGGAAGGGTGAATTCTACGATTTGGTTGAGGATTGTAAGCAACCGCAACATATTGAATCAACGGACTCAAAATGATAATGACAAAGGATGTCATTAAGATTACTAGACATATGGGATTAACCATAATGCAAGTAAGCAAGAATTTCAAGAGCAAAAGGCTCCTGAGGATTTTCGGAAGGGCGAATGGCACTTCGAGTACTTTTGTGAAACACCTGAACAAATGGGGGTGAGCGGATACTCGATAAGTGCGAGGAATTATCCGTGGGGGGTATTCATTAGGCAATAACTGCAGGGCAGTAAGCTCAAAGGATTCTCGGAACAACGGGGAGCAGTTCGAGGCATCTTGTAATAACAAGATCAATGGGATTGAATGTAGGCAAGTGTGTTCAGTTATCCATACAGATAATAGTGGTACGGAATTTGCAAAAGTGGTTGGCACAAGCGTCTCGGGAAAATAATGAATAGCATCTTAGGAACCTTCTGGTGCAGCAGGCGATCATTGTAATAAGGGGCTCTCCGGGAGGAAGTAGTTACAAGAACCTAGAGTCAGATTTAGCAAAATCATTTAACCCGAATAGAAGAGAGATCAGAGTCCCAGAATAAAGGTCGAGGAGTAAAAGATCCTAGTACTGATAACCCACAAGTATAGGGGATCGCAACAGTTTTCGATAAGTAAGAGTGTCGAACCTAACGAGGAGCTAAAGGTAGAACAAATATTCCCTAAAGTTCTATCGACCACCGATACAACTCTACGCACGCTTGACGTTCACTTTACCTAGAACAAGAATAAAACTAGAAGTACTTTGTAGGAGTGATAGGACAGGTTTGCAAGATAATAAAGAGAGCGTAAATAAAAACTAGGGGCTGTTGTAAGTAAAGAAGTAATAAAGTAAATATAGGGAGTGTGGAAAAGTGGTGGTAGGAGTCGTGAAATTGTCCCAAAGCAATTGACTACGTTACTAGACCGGTAATCACTATTGCAATTCTATTTGAGGGAGAGGCATAAGCTAACATATCATCCCTTACTTGGAATTCTATGCACTTATGATTGGAACTCTAGCAAGCATCCGCAAATACTAAAGATTCATTAAGGTAAAACCCAACCATAGCATTAAAGCATCAAATCCCCTTTTGTCCCATACGCAAACAACCTACTTACTTGGGTTTGTGTTTCAGTCATTCACGCAACCCACTATAAGCAAATCATAAACATATTACAAACCCTACAATGAATCCTCACGCTATGCCGACACGGAGGGCACAATAGGACAACACCAATAATAAAACATGCAACTCAAACCAATCATAGCAATTCATCAATCACCGACAGGACAACGAAAATCTACTCAGACATCATAGGATGGCAACACATCATTGGATAATAATATGAAGCATAAAGCACCATGTTCAAGTAGAGGGACATCGGGTTGCGGGAGAGTGGACCGCTGAATATAGAAGGGGGAAGGTGATGGAGATGTTGGTGAAGATGACGGCGGTGTTGGTGAAGATCGCGGTGATGATGATGGCCCCTCAGCCTGGGCGCCACCGGAAGCAAGGGGAGAGAGGCCCCTTCTTCTTGTTCTTCCTTGACCTCCTCCCTAGATGGGAGAAGGGTTTCCCCTCTGGTCCTTGGATCCCATGGCTTGGGAGGGCGAGAGCCCTCCGAGATTGGATCTATCTCTCTGTTTCTGCGTTACGTCCGGCCTGCTTTCACCGTTTCGTGTATATATGGATATCCGTAACTCCGATTGGCCTGAAACCTTCGCCGTGATTTTCTTTCCGAAAATTAGCTTTCTTGCGGCAAAAGAAGAGCGTCAACCGCCTCATGGGTGGCCCATGAGAGCCCAGGCCGCGCCATGGGGGGGAGGGCGCGCCCCCTGTCTTGTGGCCACCCCGGCCACCGTTTCGCGTTGATTCTTCCTCCAGAAAATCATAAATATTCCAAAATAATTCTCCGTCCGTTTTTATCCCGTTTGGACTCCGTTTGATATTGGATTTCTGAAACAAAAACATGCAATGCATGTGAACTGGCACTGGGCATTGGATCAATATGTTAGTCCCAAAAATAGTATAAAAAGTTGCCAAAAGTATATGAAAGTTGTAGAATATTGGCATGGAACAATCAAAAATTATAGATATGACGGAGACGTATCAAGTACCACCCAATGGCGACGTGGGCCCGTAAGACACACAGCCATGTTAGTAAAAGTTTTTGCGATGTCTAGACTCGACTTCGGCCAAGGAGTGTGGAAGGGGGAGTCCTACAGGCAGTCGGCTCTGATAACTACTCCTGGTCATCGTCAGCGGGCTGGACGTAGTAGTGGGCACCTCCGGTGTAGTAGGAGTCGTCGTCGAAGGTGGCGTCTGGCTCCTGGGCTCCATCGTCTGGTCCTAGCAATCGGGTAAAGAAAGGGGGGAAAGGGGGAACAAGGCAACCGTGAGTACTCATCCAAAGTACTCGCAAGCAAGGAGCTACACTACATATGCATGGGTATATGTGTAAAGAGCCATATCGGTGGACTGAACTGCAGAATGCCAGAATAAGAGCGGGACAGCTAATCTCGTCGAAGACTACGCTCGCAGCCTCCGTCCCGCAAAGATGTAGTAGAGAGTAGATCAAGTCCTCCAAGTAGCATCGCATAGCATAATCCTACCCGGCAATCCCTCCTCGTCGCCTGTTAGAGAGCGATCACCGGGTTGTATCCGGCACTTGAAAGGGTGTGTTTTATTAAGTATCCGATTCTAGTTATCATAAGGTCAAGGTACAACTCCAAGTCGCCCTCACATCAAGATGACGACTATTCGAACAGATTAACTTCTCTGCAGGGGTGCACCACATAACCCAACACGCTTGATCCCATTTGGCCGGACACACTTTCCTGGATCATGCCCGCCCTTGGAAGATAAACATGTCGCAGCCTCACCTAGGCCAACAGAGAGGTCAGCACGCCGGTCTAAACCTAAGCGCACAGGGGTCTGGGCCCATCGCCCTTAGCACACCTGCATGTTGCGAACACCGCCGGAAGAAGACCTAGCCTAGCAGGCGTTCCAGTCCAATCCGGCGCGCGCCGCTCAGTCGCTGACGTCACGAAGGCTTCGGCTGATACCACGACGCCGAGTGCCCATATCTTTCCCACGTAGTTGGTTAGTGTGTATAGACCAAATGGCCAGACTCAGATCAAATACCAAGATCTCGTTAAGCGTGTTAATGATGTAATCATGACGCCGACCAGGCTGTGCCCACCTCTCGCCTAGGTGGTCTCAACCTGCCTGTCGCCTCCGCCACAAAGATCCACTCGCTGGTGCTCCTACGAGCCGATCTGCCTTTAGTCACCACAGTATCATGTAATAGTATATAGTATATACCCGTGATCACCTCCCTAGTGATCACGGCCCGATAGTATAGCAAGGCATTTGACGAGAATGTAGGGCCACAGATGGAATACTAGCATCCTATACTAAGCAGGTAGGATTGCAGGTAAAGGTATCAACAGTAGTAGCAAGGACAGGCTATGCATCAGGATAGGATTAACGAAAAGCAGTAACATGCTACACTATTCTAATGCAAGTAGCATAGAGAAGAATAGGCGATATCTGGTGATCAAGGGGGGGGGGGGCTTGCCTGGTTGCTCAGGCAAGAAGGGATCGTCAACTCTCTAGTCGAACTAGGGTCGCCGGCAGTCTCAGGGTCTACCGGAAGAAGTAACGGAGGGGAAACACAATAAATAACAGAGCAATCAAAGCATCACAAAGCGTAACATGGCAATACGCGGTGCTAGGTGTGCCCTAACGCGGTAGTAGGTGATACCGACGAAGGGGGGAAACATCCGGGAAAGTATCCCCGGCGTTTCGTGTTTTCAAACAGATGAACCAGAGGTGAAATGTTGCACATTTTCTATGCTAGGGACATGTGGCTGACGAACAGGATGCGTATCTGGATTCATCTCGTCGTTCTGAGCAACTTTCATGTACAAAGTTTTTCCATCCGAGGTACGGTTTATTTTATATTAATTTTCAAAGTTTTATTTCATTTTTTAGAATTAACATAATTAATTTAATTAGAAAATGCAGTTATGACGTCAGCATGATGTCAGGGTGATGTCAGCAGTCAGCGTTGACCGTCAGGGCAGTGGGGCCCGTCTGTCATTGACCTTTTATCTAATTAGGTTATTAAGGTTAATTAACAGGGTTAATTAGATTAATTAACAGGATTAATTAAGTTAATTAATTGGTTAATTAATTAATTATTAATTTTAATTAATATATTTTTTCCTGCTTTTTTTGTTACGTTCCAGGGGCGCGGGCCCCGTTTGTCAGTGGCCCAGAGGCCTTAGCGGGCACCAGGCGGTGCGGTTACGGGCGTGTGGGCGCAGGGGCGCTGGCGCCTAGCCTGATCGGGCGTACACCCAGATCGAAGGGGTTAGCCGTCGGCCACGGGCACCGCGAGGCCGGGCGAGGTGAGGCATCACCGACGAGCAGCAGCAGAGCAGACCGTGGAGTAGGGGGGCACAGCCCCAGGCGGATGCGAACGCGGGATGGTCGCGGTGATCATGGCGGCAGAGGGCTGCAGGTAGGCAGAGGAGGCAGGTGCGATGTCCAGCGAGGTCGAGCGAGGGTGGTGCGGTCGGCCGGCGAGTGGGACTAGCGGATGCAGGGGGTAGGGGCACGAGGCCCGGACGCGGGACGGCGCCTGCGGGCGCGAACAACGCGTGTGGTGGCGGACGATGCGTGACTGGCGACGGGGAGACATGCAGAGCGGGCGCAAAGAGGAAAGAGGAGGCCGTGGCGTCACCGGCGTTGCAGAGACGAGGGTCGGCGAGGCTCAGTGGAGCCTTTGGGGAGGAGGACGGGGACGACGACGACGTAGAGGAGGAGGTTCGGCCAGGAGTCGAAGAGGAGGACGGCAGGAAAGCTCTGACGACGGCGGGGTCCAGCAGCGTCGGGGGCGATGGTCGACGCGGTCGGCTCGGGCGAAGGGCGTCGGGGTCGGAGACGGGTGGCGCCGGCGAGAGGGCTTCGGCATCGAGCGAAGGGCGAGCCCCCGATTTCGATCCAGATCGAGGGGGAGGGGGAAGAGAGCGAGGTGGAGTGGGAGTTCCGCCTCGATCCAGATTGGATCGGGAGGGGGAGAGGGAGTGGCGTCGTGGGGGGGGGAGTGGGTGCGTTGGGGGGGGTTAGGGTTTGGTCGCCCAGGGGGTTATGGGGGAGTGGGGGGCGGCCTGGGCCTGTTTGTCCGGCATGGCTAGCAGCTGGGCCAGGGTTTTTTTGGCACTTTCAATTTTTAGTTTTTGTTTACTGTTTGTCTTTTCTTTATTTTTTCAATTTCCTTTTCTATTTGTTTAATCCTTTAAATTGTTTTTGTTATGCAAAACATATAGTTAGCACCTAATCTAGTACTAGTAATTATACCACTGCCACAATTATTCTTGTAGTTATAAAAAGTAGTTTTCAATAATTTAACCAGTTAAGAGACGTTTAAATAATTATTTTAGCTTATGTTTCTATTATTTAGTGCACTTAAACATTTTATAAAAATTTGGTTTCACCACCACAACCATCTATGATTTACTTGCTACACTTTGAACATTTTAGTTTTAATATTTGAAAACTTCTATTATTAGCTTGATTTTGAATTTGAATTTGAATCAGTTTCGAACTAACACGAGATTAGCAACAGTAATCGAGGTGACATGGCATCATTAGCAGAGGGTTACTTTAGCTTAGTTATCCGGGCGTCACACCCTCGAAGCTCCACCGACGTACTCCTTCCTCCTATATATACCTACATACCCCCAAACGATCAGATACGGAGCCAAAAACCTAATTCCATCGCCGCAACTTTCTGTATCCACGAGATCCCATCTTGGGGCCTATTCCGGAGCTCCGCCAGAAGGGGAATCGCACGGAGTGCTTCTACATCATCACCATAGCCTCTCCGATGAAGTGTGAGTAGTTTACCTCAGACCTTCGGGTCCATAGTTAGTAGCTAGATGGCTTCTTCTCTCTTTTTGGATCTCAATACAATGTTCTCCCCTCTCTCGTGGAGATCTATTCGATGTAATCTTCTTTTTGCGGTGTGTTTGTTGAGACCGATGAATTGTGGGTTTATGATCAAGATTATCTACGAACAATATTTGAATCTCCTCTGAATTCTTTTATGTATGATTGGTTATCTTTGCAAGTCTCTTCGAATTATCAGTTTGGTTTGGCCTACTAGATTAGTTTTTCTAGCAATGGGAGAAGTGCTTAGCTTTGGGTTCAATCTTGCCGTGTCCTTTCCCAGTGACAGAAGGGGCAGCAAGGCACGTATTGTATTGTTGCCATCGAGGATAACAAGATGGGGTTTATATCATATTGCATGAATTTATCCCTCTACATCATGTCATCTTGCTTAAGGTGTTACTGCTTTTCATTAACTTAGTACTCTAGATGCATGCTGGATAGCGGTCGATGAGTGGAGTAATAGTAGTAGATGCAGGCAGGAGTCGGTCTACTTGTCTCGGACGTGATGCCTATATACATGATCATACCTATATATTATCATAACTATGCTCAATTCTGTCAATTGCTCAACAGTAATTTGTTCACCCACCGTAGAAATACTTATGCTCTTGAGAGAAGCCACTAGTGAAACCTATGGCCCCCAGGTGTATTCTCATCATATCAATCTTCCATCAATTTATTATTGCTTTGCTTTTACTTTTGCCTTTTATTTTACCTTGCATCTTTATATCAAAAATACCAAAAATATTATCTATCATCTCTATCAGATCTCACTCTCGTAAGTGACCGTGAAGGGATTGACAACCCCTAATCGCGTTGGTTGCGAGGAGCTATCGCTTTGTGTAGGTACGAGGGACTTGGCGCTTGGCCTCCTCTTGGATTGATACCTTGGTTCTCAAAACCGAGGGAAATACTTACGCTACTTTGCTGCATCATCCTCTCCTCTTCGGGAAATCCAACGCAGTGCTCAAGAGGTAGCAAGAAGAATTTGCGCCGCTGTCGGGAGTCTACGCAAAAAGTCAACATACCAAGTACCCATCACAATCCCTATCTCCCGCACTACATTATTTGCCATTTGCCTCTCGTTTTACTCTCCTCCACTTCACCCTTGCCGTTTTATTCGCCCTCTCTTTTCCGTTTGCCTTATTCTCGCTTGCCTTTTTGTTTGCTCGTGTGTTGGATTGTTTGTTTGTCATGATGGCTCAAGTTAATACCAAATTGTGTGACTATACCAATACCAACAATAATGATTTCCTTAGCACTCCGATTGCTCCTCTTTCCAATACTGAATCTTGTGAAATCAATACTTCTTTGTTGAATTTTGTAATGAAAGATCAATTCGCCGGCCTTCCTAGTGAAGATGCCGCTACTCATCTAAATAGCTTCGTTGATTTATGTGATATGCAAAAGAAGAAAGATGTCGATAACGATATTGTTAAATTGAAGCTATTTCCTTTTTCGCTTAGATATCGTGCTAAAACTTGGTTTTCGTCTTTGCCTAAAAATATTATTGATTCATGGAACAAGTGCAAAGATGCTTTTATCTCTAAGTATTTTCCTCCCGCTAAGATCATCTCTCTTAGAAACGATATTATGAATTTTAAGCAACTTGATCATGAATATGTTGCACAAGCTTGGGAGAGAATGAAATTAATGATACGTAATTTTCCTACTCATGGTTTGAATTTGTGGATGATTATACAAAATTTTTATGCCGGATTGAATTTTGCTTCTAGAAATCTTTTAGATTCGGACGCGGGAGGCACTTTTATGGAAATCACTTTAGGAGATGCTACTAAACTCCTAGATAATATTATGGTTAATTATTCTCAATGGCACACCGAAAGATCTACTAATAAAAAAGTGCATGCGATAGAAGAAATCAATGTTTTGAGTGGAAAGATGGATGAACTCATGAAATTATTTGCTACTAAGAGTGTTTCTTCTGATCCTAATGATATGCCTTTGTCTACTTTGAATGAGAATAATAATGAATCTATGGATGTGAATTTTGTTGGTAGGAATAATTTTGGTAACAACGCATTATAGAGGGAATTTTAATCCTAGGACTTATCCTAGTAATCCTTCTAATAATTATGGAAATTCCTACAACAACTCTTATGGAAATTTTAATAAGATGCCCTCTGAATTTGAGAATAGTGTTAAAGAGTTTATGAATTCGCAAAAGAATTTTAATGCTTTGCTTGAAGAGAAATTGCTTAAAGGTGATGAATTGGCTAGGAACGTTGATAGAATTTCTCTTGATGTTGATTTTTTAAAGCTTACATCTACTCCTCCTAAACATGATATCAATGAGTCTCTCAAAGCCATGAGAATTTCCATTGATGGGTGCAAGGAAAGAACCGCTAGGATGCGTGCTACGAAAGATGCCTTTATTAAAGCGTGTTCTTCCAATTCCTATGAAAATCAAGATGAAGATCTCAAAGTTATTGATGTGTCCCCTATCAAATCTTTGTTTTGCAATATGAATCTTGATGAAACTGAATATGACCCACCTTTACCTAGACGGCATTCTAAAATTTTTGAGTATTTAGATCTTGATGATGAAATTGATAAAAGTGGGATTGAAAAGAATAAAACCCTAGATGTTGCTAAACCCACTATATTGGATTTCAAGGAATTTAATTATGAAAGTTTCTCTTTAATTGATTGTATTTCCTTGTTGCAATCCGTGCTAAATTCTCCTCATGCTTATAGTCAAAATAAAGCGTTTACTAAACATATTATTGATGCCTTGATGCAATCTTACAAAGAAAAACTTGAGTTGGAGGTTTCTATCCCTAGAAAACTTTATGATGAGTGGGAACCAACTATTAAAATTAAGATCAAGGGTCATGAATTTTATGCTTTATGTGATTTGGGTGCTAGTGTTTCCACTATTCCCAAAACTTTGTGTGATTTGCTAGATTTTCGTGATTTTGATGATTGCTCTCTAAACTTGCACCTTGCAGATTGCACTATTAAGAAACCTATAGGAAGAATTAATGATGTTCTTGATGAAGTCATGTACCTAGGGTAGGGTCATAGACCTGCCCAAAGGTACCCTCCCCGAGGACACTCACGAAAGAAGCTGCCTTCCAAATGACGTAGGCTTCCACCGATGTAATCGTAGACACTCGACCAAGAAGGCTCACTCGACCATCAGGTGCTCAGGAATCACTCTGTATCCAAACGGTCAGTAATTAAGTAGTCTTTATGGTCATGATGACACTTTATGTCCGGCGTTACCAGTAACGCCAGGTCTTAACGTACCTTATACCCTCACACGTGGGCTGTCCGGGGTCTGGCGCACTCTATATAAGCCACCCCTCCACAAAGTAAGGGTTCGCACTTCAGAACACATACGCATATAATCCAGCCGACCGCCTCCGGGCTACGAGACGTAGGGCTGTTACTTCCTCCGAGAAGGGCCTGAACTCGAAAATCCCTTGCGTATACAACTACTCCATAGCTAGGATCTTGCTTCTCCCTTCCTACCCCCCCCCCATTCTACTGTCAGACTTAGAACCACGACAGTTGGCGCCCACCATAGGGCCGGTGTTCTAGCGATTTGTTGGAGAAGTTGGGGTTCTTTCGATCTCCTACATCATGGTTTCAGGTGGAGTTCTGGTCGAGGGCCGCGAGATCCGTCTCGGTGCGCTCACGCTCACGCCAACGACTCCCCTTGGCTTCGTGGAGGCTCCACTCGACGTGGACGCGCTTCCCCGTCCGCTGGGCGACGCACTTTTGGCGCTGCAGTGTCGGCGGGCGCCCTCCTGGCAACCGTCGACCCAAAGATGGGTCGGCTCCTCGTGGCCCTCGCTCAGCCTCCCGCCGGGCGCAAGCTGCCCGGTCGGTCGAGGCTTCAGCGGTGGGTGAGGCATGCAGTGGCCCGCCAGTCGGCCACCCCCCAAGTCGCGGCGATCGAGCCCGACGAATCTCTCTACGGCCTATTCGACCTGTCGACTGGCTCCGCAGAGACTGCGTCCGAGTGCGATAACAGTGACCAGGCGGCAGAGGTTCTGATGGTCGATGGACCACGCAGTCCCCCCGGATTCCCCCGCACCAACGGAGGTGACGGTGGAGGCGATCCGGCGCAAGCCCACGAAGAGTACCTGCCCGAGCCCCTCACTTCGCTTCAGAGGGAGGAGCTTCGCCGTCGGAACATGGATGCGCTTCACACTCCTATCATTGGAGAAACCCCTGAGGCTTGTGCCTTGGAGGATGCGCGGCTAACCCGGCTGAGCGACTCGATCGGAGAACCTTCAGCGAGTACTCGACGGCTGCGACCAAGGTTTCCAGAATCCAGTCGACGTCAACTCTTCCAGCCACCAACTCAGGTATATCGAACTCCGATTCAGAATTTAGCAGCTGCCGCCCGTATAGCAGAGTCAATTCAGCCTTCCCAGTCGGAGGCAGGTAGAGGTTTGCTACAAATCAGAGATCTGCTCCTTGCGGCAGGAGACCAAAACTCAATCGTATCACAGTCGCGGAACAGGATTCACACCGATCTGCCGCGAATTCAGTCGATCGGCCCATAGTCCGAGATCGCCCCGAGGCGCGAGGAACGTGGGGCCGGGCGTGATGATCGATACAAGAGTCATGAGCAATATGAGCACCGATTCGATCGCAATGATCGACATCGAGTGCCCACTCCTCCCCAAGGGGTGGATCATACGCCTCGGCAGCAGGACGACGACGCCAAAGACAATGTTGGGCGAAGAGTTCCGGTCGACCCTGTGGAACCGTGCTTTGATGCAAGATCTATTATCGTTCAAGGTTTGGTCGACAGAACAGAGCTCACCGAGAAGGCCATGATGAGATGTTCCCTCCAAAGAAGCAGAGTTCATGTCTCGTGGCTAGAGTGTTTCAAAGAGCCATCGAGCCGCGGTGATTCCTCCCAACTTCAGGTTGGCGATCGAGTCGATAAGTTCACTGGTGAATCCAAGCGACACTTGGCTTGAAGATTACCGAGTGGCTGTTCAATGGCGGCAACGATGAGGTAGCCATGAAGCATTTGCCTCTTATGTTGGAGGGTTCAGCCAGAGCGTGGTTGAATCGATTAGCACCCAAAGAAGATTTTACACTTGGGAAGATCTTGCCCGAGTGTTTGTCGACATTTGAAGGGACTTGCAAGCGACCAGCAGGTTGACGGAGTTGCGATCGTGTGTGCGTAAGTCGAGTGAAACTTTGAGAGATTATATCCAGAGGTGGATCACTTTGCACCACGCTTGAGAATGTATCGATCACCAGGCAGTCTGTGCCTTCAAAGAAGGTGTCAAGAATAGAGAGTTGAGTTTGAAATTCGGTCGAACCGGAGATATGACCCTGAGTCGGATGATGGAGATTGCCACCAAGTATGCAAATGGTGAAGAAGAGGATCGGCTCCGGAGTGGTAAATACAAATCGGCCGCTAATGAGGCTGGCGGAGGAAATTCCAGTCGGAAGCAGAAGCGCAAAGCCGAGCCAGCTGCTCCCGGAGAGGCCTTGGTTGTGACCCCAGGAAAGTTCAAGGGGAAACCCAAGGGTCCTTGGAACCCCAAGAAGGTGAAAGACCAGGATGGAAATGACGTGTTGGATTTGCCATGTCACATTCACACGAAGAAAGATGAAGATGGTAAACTCATTTACCCGAAACATACCACTCGACAGTGTCGGCTCTTGATTCAGCAGTTCCAAGGGAAACAGCCCAAGGATAAGGATAAGGAGACAGACAAAGTTGAGGACAAAGATGACAGTGATGATACATATCCCCAGGTCAATTCCACCCTGATGATTTTTGCTGACGTCAAAAGCAAAAGTCGATTGAAGGTTATCAATCGGGAAGTGAACATGGTCGCTCCCGCGACGCCCAACTATCTGAAATGGTCCTGCATCGCCATCACATTCGACCAGTCCGATCACCCGATGCACATTGCCACCCTTGGGAGGCAAGCGTTGGTGGTCGACCCGATCGTGAAGGCACTCGGTGACCAAAGTTACGATGGATGGTGGTAGTGGCTTGAACATATTATGCGCAGAGGCGTTGAAAGGGATGGGCATTCCGATGTCGGACTCGATTACCGATAACATGAGCTTCAACGGAGTCATTCATGGAAAGAAGGCTGAGTCACTCGGCTAAATTGCTCTTGATGTAGTTTTTGGTGATTCGAAGCATTTCCGGAAAGAAAAGTTGACCTTTGAGGTCGTGGATTTCCAGAGTGCTTATCACGCTATTCTGGGAAGGCCAGCATATGCACGTTTCATGGCCCGACCATGTTACGTGTATCTTAAACTGAAGATGCCTGGCCCCAAGGGCGTGATCACTGTTACGGGCAATCGGAAGAAGGCGGAAGAGTGCTTCCGGAAGGGCTCTAAGATCACCGATGCTCAGTTGGCGATGGTAGAGTTACAAGAGTATCGAAAACTGCAGATCCGAGTGATTTGTTGCGAGCTAAGAAGCCCGCCACGGAGTCAAGATTCCGTCGTCCGTGAGACGTAAACAGGTTCACATTCACCCGACTGATCCCAATGCTGCTTCGACCAACATCTCAACAACACTCGACTCAAAATAGGAAGAAGCGCCATCCAGTTCCTCCGTGAGAGCTGGGACATCTTTGCATGGAAGCCTCACGACATGCCGGTGTTCCTGTGGGGCTGGGCCGAGCACCGCCTACGAGTCGACCCAAAAGTCAAACCGGTTAAAGAACATCTTCGACGGTCCGTTGTCCAGAAGAGAAAGGCCATTGGTGAAGAGGTGGCTCAGCTCTTAGCGGCAGAGTTCATCCGAGAGATCTACCACTCTGAGTGGCTCGCCAATGTCGTCATGGTCCCCAAGAAGGACAAGTCGTTGCGCATGTGCATCGATTTCAAGCATATCAATCGGGCCTGCCGGAAAGATCATTTCCCTCTTCCTCGCATTGACCAAATAGTCGACTCAACTGCAGGATGTGAGAGGTTGTCTTTTTTAGACGCCTATTCCGGGTACCATTAGATCTGTCTGTATGGGCCCGATGAGATCAAAACAGCGTTCATCACTCCATTCGGGTGCTTCTGTTATGTCACCATGCCATTCGGTCTCAAGAATGCCGGAGCCACATTCATGAGGATGATTCAGAAGTGTTTGCTCACTCAAATCAGTGGGAATGTGGAAGCGTACATGGATGATATAGTGGTCAAGTCACAAAGGGTTCCGACCTGTTGGTGACCTTGCTGAAACATTTGCCAATCTCAGGAGGTATGATATCAAGCTTAACCCATCAAAGTGCACATTTGGAGTTCCTGGCGGAAAGTTACTCGTTTTCTCGTTTCTGAGCGAGGAATCGATGCTAACCCCAAAAAGGTTGGCACTATACTCCGAATGAAGCGCCCTGTGCGTGTGCACGATGTCCAGAAGCTTATTGGATGCTTGGCCGCTTTAAGTCGATTCATCTCTCGCCTCGGTGAAAAGGCATTGCCTCTTTACCGACTGATGAAGAAGTCAGACAAGTTCGAGTGGACTCCAGAAGCTGTGTCACATCCCGATTCTCGAAATGTTTAAGAAAAAGTTTTCCAAAAAAGATCAGGGCGAGAAAATTTCATTTGTTTTATTTGGTAACAAAGCTTAAATTGGACTTTTATAATTTGGAGGATTTAACTTGACCTAACGCGAACTTAAATTTTAACTTGAGTTTTGTTCTTCTCTTTTACTTGGGTTTTGTTTTTCTCCCTTCAGCATATTAAATTATGCACATTTGTATTTTGGAACTTCTGTTGAATTTGTTAGCTTCTATTCCTTTTTCTAGATTTTTCTAAGAAGGGAAATATATTTAATTTCTTTTCCCAAACTCTAGGCAATATTCGATGCCCAATCTACCTTTTCTATTTTCTCCCTGTGTTTCTTATTCCTCTCACCCGAATGGACCCAAGATTGAATGGGGTTTGTTCATCGGTTAGATTTTGTATTAATATGTTATTGTTTGTATGTTCGCGATATGCCTAGGAGTATATCCTATTCGTCTGATAATTTTTGTGTGTGACAAATAACTTGTTAGATTTATTTGTTTATCGATTATAGTTTTTGTTGATGAAAGTTGATAATATATTTTTGTATTGTTTATTGTCTCGTGTTAGACATGTGTATAGATTTTAATATAGTTTTGTAAGGTATCATGTTGATAAAATTTTGATGCATCATGTAGTCCTCTTTCCGCTGCGGTGCGCATACAAATTCTGGTGATTGTTCACCGTGCGCATAATTTCATATAATTATTCAAGGCCTTAATTTGTTAACCCACTCATGAAATATTTTTTGTTTTGATTGTTTTCTTTGGCACGAAGATATAGTTATGATATGCATATGTACATATTTTTGCAAATTGTTACCATGCGTATGTTTATGTAGAATTACTGTAACCTTTGCGTGATTATGCAATACATAATGTCTTGATTATTTTCATTTTATTTGGAACAGATATATCTTAGATATGGTTCACATATTCACTTCCATCCATGTTGCATGTTAATTTTATTGGTTTGAAATCATGCCATGCCTATGATAGTTGTTTAGGTATTTATTGTGTGTGATTTTGCATAGTTTTCTTTTATGCTAGGTTCTAGATGTTAAATGAAGTGATATGTTACTTTAGAACAATTCCATTATAGTTCCCTGTGGCATAACACATTTTGTGTAGTTGTTCCTATGGTTTCTTACATGTCACCATTCTAGATTCATGGTTGGTTGCTTTATGCCATGGTTCATATATGTATTGCTATACAGAATTATTCTGTTGGAATAAAACTAGTTTATTGCACATCGATAATTATCATGTGTGTTTATTTATATTAGTTTACTACCATGCCATGTTAACAATTGCTTAAAGTAGAATGCATGTTTGGTTGAATGCGTACCATGTACTATATCATTTCTAGCTTGCATTGTATGATTTCACATATGGTTAGCCTTGATTTACATTATAGTAGTTTGTTGATCTTGCACATTCTTTTATAGATAAACTTCTTGCTCGATCAATACTATGTCATGTTCTTGGGATTGTATAAATAGATTGCATAACATGTATGTAACGACCTGTGTGTTGTATGATGCCTAGGTTGTTCCTTTATGTATTAGAAAGTCTAGGTTATACTAGATAGAAATACATGTCTTCATGTTATTCATGTTAGTATAGCACATTGCTTGATGTGATTGATGCCATGACCGGATGTGTACTTGCTTAGTATGTTTTTCCCTTTTGCTTATAAGTCACAACTAGTATGATAGTATTTTGTTATAATGACATTCTTGTTAGTCGAGTTAGTTGATATCAACTAAGTTATGTCATAGTTATAAGTTGTATTCTACTTTGGTAGCATAGTTTGGCATCTTGTGTCATGATCATCCATGCTTAGCGTTATATCTAGTCTACCTCACTATTACATTGTTGTATGCCTAGACTTCTTCATATTTACTTTATCTAGTTGTTGCATTGTTATATGTCTAGTTGTCACTCATGCAAGTGATCTTTCATGTCTTGTTTTGTCTATGTGCTATAATTGAGTACTTAGTCTCTTGTGCGTTCTTATGGATGATCACTTTGGCCTTATGGTAGCCTCAGGAGTGTTGGGTCTTGTTGTGATAGTTAGCACATGCTTAAGATAGATTATCTTTCATGTTAGTTGAGCTGTATCTTCCTCATATGCTTAGTGTGCATAGTTTGATCTGTTATGTAAGCATAAAGTGGTAATCTTATTGCTAGTGGTTACTTGAGTATTAATTGTTCTTTAGTAGTAAGTCCATATTCTAGGTTAGGATCTTATCATGATCACTCGTATGTGTAATGCTTGTGTTATTTTCTTAGACATCTAATGAATCTATACTCGCATGTATTGTGTGAGGTGTGTGTTATTATTAGCTTGTTTAATTAGTTTCTACCTTAATTAGTATTGGTTTGTCTTCTTTCATAGAAATGCTTGCTAATAGTTTTTTATGATTTATGTTTAGTCTTTGATTGTTTTTAACCATTATAAGTATTTGGATTCATCCAAATATTTACTTGTGGTTGATTATTAATCTTAATCGTATCATGCCTGATAGTAGTTCACTCTTTTGTTCCATGTCTTGTATAGTTTCTTGTTAATTGTTTGACAAATGACTTGGCTTGTTATAATAGAGTTGATCCTATTTTATATTAATAATGTTATAGGGTTAGACCTAGGTCAATTCGACTCATGTTGTTGAATGATGTTTGATTGCTTAACTAGTATGGTTTGTAATGTTTGTTCGTTTGGAATGATTATATAGTTGATGTATATGTTCGGTTGCAATTGACCACTATAAAAATTTAGATTCTATTGATCTAAATATTTATCGTGGTTAACTTTTACTTTTATCATGTCATGTTGTAATTGTGTGGTTAAATGCATAGGATGGTTCCTTTTCATGTGTGTTGATGCCATTGTGTTTGTTAGATAGTAGTTTCCTATATAGTTTGTCGAGATGTGTAGTGGGCACTACTAGTGTTAAATTGCATATTTGTATTGGAACGTTAGTCTTGATCGCCAAGTATTCCTTAGCTATGTCAACCTCAACCATGTCACTTCAATGAATCCTCTCTCTTACATCCCAATCATTCTACCTCATTTTGGAATCTCCATCTTGATCAATATCTTGCTATCCATCCGCTCTTAAACTATTTTGGATGTTATTTGGATTTACTATTACCTTGGTATTTATTGTTTGTCTTTTGTTATCGTTATGACGAGTAGGGAGTGACGACGATGTTGGACAAGGACAGAATCAGGTTACCGAAGAAGGACTCGACAACCAAGGCATGCCCCCTTCTTTGATCATACTTATCCTATGCTTTACAAAATTGCATTGTGTTTTATGGTTACTATATGCATGCTTTTTAATCTCGTAGCTAGCGTGTCGATTGACACATTACCTTGGTCCGCTTGTCGCCTATTCACTTGACACCTGAGTAGAATTAGATATTATTCTGGTAGAGTAGAAATGCTTAGCCATGCTTATAATCCTATAGGTCCATTGTTGAATGATCATTGGGTCATTGACACTTGAAACTTATCGTTGAGCTAGGCCGGTTGGCCCTTGTTGACCCTCTCCATCCTCTTCTACTGGGTGAAACTTACCATCTGATTCTTTGGCGGGCGACAATTTGAATCAAGGATTGAAGGAGCGATTGGCCGCCCTTCACAAGTTGAAGGGGGCAATCAGTCGTCCGTGCCGCTTAAGGCCTAATAAGTCTTGGATTTGAAGATTGTGATAATAGTACAACCACATGCTATATGGGCACTGGCTTGGCCAAGTAAGCTAGTCAGCCTTAGGTGTCGATGTCGCCGCATCTGCAGATGGGATAGCTGCCTTGCGAGGAGTATCCTCATGCAGATGGGGGACAGGTTTGAGGGCGTACTCTCGGTTAGGCGCCCGGACCGGTGGGCATGTCACATCTTTGGGGGATCTAGTCCAAAGACCTCGTCACAATCTCCCTGCCGGTATACCAGATGGTGTACTACGCTAGCGACGGCTAGTGGCAACAAGTCGGGATTGTGTCGTGTGGGTAAAGTGTACAACCTCTGCAGAGTGTAAAACTATTCGAATAGCCGTGTCCACGGTCATGGACGACACATGAATCTTTCCTGACATACAGGACCTGTCTTGCTTATTCCCTCTTTACCCCTATTCTTGGAACCTATGAAGAGTGTGAGTTGATCGAGGATCCTCACTTTGATGAAAGTTATTCTGAGATAAAACATTGTTCATCTAAAACTGCTCTTATCCAGCTACTTTATTTGTCAAACAAAATTAGCTTTACGCAAATGAGCCATACAACCTTCCTATGAAGCCACATGTAGTTATTAGGACCTTCCCCATGGGAGGCATGTTGAGTACGTAATGTACTCATGGCAATAATTTTGTTGACAACAGAGTCCCATGAAGACGAAGGTGATGACTATGACTACTTTGGCGATCCGTAGAAGTGAGGACACGTGGACTACATCGACTGCCTGTGGCTGAGATGGAGTCGCTACGCATTTGTACTTACCGCTGTTTTCTGATTGTATTAAATGTCATGAGACATTTCACTAGGTATGTCTTGTGACAAATATACTACTTATAATGCCTTTACGTATTCTGCAATGATACCATTTCACTGTGTTGTCAACAATGATCCTGGGGTTGACATTTAAACACAGGAGGATCTGGAAGTTAATATAGGGTTCTCACAGAAGTGGTATCAGAGCCGATGTCGACCTAGTCGCGTGGCCTTAGTTAGAAATGGAAAGACTTAGGGACTATTGTTATAAGAAAAAAAACTATTTTGAAAAGGATCATTCCCGTACTCTTCTCCTTCACTATTGCTATTCTCATCTCATCTTATTCAATTGAAATTTAAACACTACTTCCCTACCATCTTCTTTGTAGTATGTGAAACCCTTTTTCCTGCCCTTGGTGTTGAAAAGTCAGAAGCTTCACATGATGTGCCAAGAATTTCAAGTTAACTTCAACCCCTGAAGCTTTGAGTAGGAGCATTTTTCCAAGAGAAGACACTTCGAGACCTCAAGAAGGCAACAACCATCGATCATGATTCAATCATCAACGTTGAAGATTTGCTCCATGATTTATTGTGACTGGCCATATAGGATTAGGTTGGTTAACACCCTTGAAGTGATAGGACCCATAACTTGTAGACGCAAAACCTTTCTTGTGTGAGTATTATGCGCATATTACGGTGTTTTCCTATGCGGTCATACTAAAACCCTGTGGTGCCAAAATGAGTGGCTTTTGAGTTCTATTTGGATAGCTTCATGGTTATCTCAGTGTTATCTTTTGTTTATCTCCTGGGGTACCTTCACCTTTTGTAGGATTTTTCTACTCCTCTTATGTTCTTTCCCTCTTCTGTATAAACCCTAGAGGTCACCTTGAGATGAACAAAGTTGCAACAACCCACTTGGAGATCTATTATGAAAGTGAACCCTATGGAAAACCTCTTTTAAGGGGGGTAGTTGATGGTGATTTATGGCGAGATCAAAGATTTGAAGACCTACATTTGCAAAGAATACGAAGATTTGAAGACCTTCACTGCACCTACTATAAGTTCAATCTGAAGAGGGATCAACGAGTCTATCCACACCAATGCTTGGCCTCTGTAAGAAGAGAAAGACTGAAGAATGTCAACCACTCAGAGAAGCTATCAGATTACCATCGCCAAGACCGAAGGACTATTCCAATCTTTGAGCAAGCTAGAGATAGCATCTCCAATCAAACTATCTCCAACCAAGACCCCAAAGTTGTATGTCGCCAAGTTCAGAATCGACCATGGTTCCACAAGTTTATGAGAAGATGTGTGTCGAAGACGAAGCTTACCCAAACCCATTCTCTTTAGTCAGCCTGAATCTCGGGGACGAGATTCCGTTTAAGGGGGGTAGATCTGTAACATCCCGATTCTAGAAATGTTTAAGAAAAAGTTTTCCAAAAAAATCAGGGCGAGAAAATTTCATTTGTTTTATTTGGTAACAAAGCTTAAATTGGACTTTTATAATTTGGAGTATTTAACTTGACCTAATGCGAACTTAAATTTTAACTTGAGTTTTGTTCTTCTCTTTTACTTGGGTTTTGTTTTTCTCCCTTCAGCATATTAAATTATGCGCATTTGTATTTTGGAACTTCTGTTGAATTTGTTAGCTTCTATTCCTTTTTCTAGATTTTTCTAAGAAGGGAAATATATTTAATTTCTTTTCCAAAACTCTAGGCAATATTCGATGCTCAATCTACCTTTTCTATTTTCTCCCTGTGTTTCTTATTCCTCTCACCCGAATGGACCCAACCCATTTTTTTCTTTCTCCATCTCTTGGACCGTAGCCCAACCACTCCCTCTCTCTATTTTTTTCCTGCTTCCCTCCTTCCTCATGGGCCTGGCCCATCTCACCCAGCAGAGCGACCTCTCTTATCCTCCCTCCCTGTACTCTCACAATCCTACAGAAAGGAAACGTCCAACAGCCATGATTCCTCCTCTCCTTTTATTTCCCATAACCCCATCGGTTTCCAAAATTGAAAGGCTCTATCGTGCGCCTCAACTTCTTCTTCCACCTCGATCACTTCATCTCCTTCTTTCACCCACGCTTACACACGCACCCATTATAGAGAAGATTATAGAGAAGAGAAAACCTACAGCCACTATGCACCCCTCCTCTAACTTCCTTAATACTTCACGGTTTCCAAATCCGTGAGTACATGGACGAGCGCCCGGATCTCCTCTCTCATTCCTCTAAGCCCTCTGCCATCTCTCTTCTCCATCCTCCCAGAGAACTCCTCCCAAAGAAAGTGTTCCATGGACGTCGGTCCTCGATTCTGATGAAGGAGACCATCCCAGTCGATGCCCTTGCGCCAAAAGGTTCTCTTTCATGCGTTGAATCCATTCAGGGAAGAAAGAACGCGATCCGTTGACCACACACGCAGAATTTCGCATGTCCGTCTACACTGTTCGTCGAGTTCTTCACGCTGTTTTGTCAAACTCGGTGAGCCTCTATCAAATTCCTTTCGGACGCGTACTCATCATCATCTACTCTATCTCGTAGACATCATCATTCGACTCATTCATGTCGTTGCTTGCGCCAATGCATGAACGGATTCTATCGACATGTCCGCGTACTTTTTAGTTTCTCGAATGATCTTGTGTTCAACATATGATTTGTTTCTCATGCCCATAGTAACCCCATGGTGGAGTAAGATCGCTAGTTTCATCATTAGGAGTTTAGTATAAATTTTTGTTATAGTCGTTCTTGCCCAAGATTGAATGGGGTTTGTTCATCGGTTAGATTTTGTATTAATATGTTATTGTTTGTATGTTCGCGATATGCCTAGGAGTATATCCTATTCGTCTGATAATTTTTGTGTGTGACAAATAACTTGTTAGATTTATTTGTTTATCGATTATAGTTTTTGTTGATGAAAGTTGATAATATATTTTTGTATTGTTTATTGTCTCGTGTTAGACATGTGTATAAATTTTAATATAGTTTTGTACGGTATCATGTTGATAAAGTTTTGATGCATCATGTAGTCCTCTTTCCGCGTGTGCGTACAAATTCTGGTGATTGTTCACCGTGCGCATAATTTCATATAATTATTCAAGGCCTTAATTTGTTAACCCACTCATGAAATATTTCTTGTTTTGATTGTTTTCTTTGGCACGAAGATATAGTTATGATATGCATATGTACATGTTTTTGCAAATTGTTACCATGCGTAGGTTTATGTAGAATTACTGTAACCTTTGCGTGATTATGCAATACATAATGTCTTGATTATTTTCATTTTTATTTGGAACAGATATATCTTAGATATGGTTCACATATTCACTTCCATCCATGTTGCATGTTAATTTTATTGGTTTGAAATCATGCCATGCCTATGATAGTTGTTTAGGTATTTATTGTGTGTGATTTTGCATAGTTTTCTTTATGCTAGGTTCTAGATGTTAAATGAAGTGATATGTTACTTTAGAACAATTCCATTATAGTTCCCTGTGGCATAACACATTTTGTGTAGTTGTTCCTATGGTTTCTTACATGTCACCATTCTAGATTCATGGTTGGTTGCTTTATGCCATGGTTCATATATGTATTGCTATACAGAATTATTCTGTTGGAATAAAACTAGTTTATTGCACATCGATAATTATCATGTGTGTTTATTTATATTAGTTTACTACCATGCCATGTTAACAATTGCTTAAAGTAGAATGCATGTTTGGTTGAATGCGTACCATGTACTATATCATTTCTAGCTTGCATTGTATGATTTCACATATGGTTAGCCTTGATTTACATTATAGTAGTTTGTTGATCTTGCACATTCTTTTATAGATAAACTTCTTGCTCGATCAATACTATGTCATGTTCTTGAGATTGTATAAATAGATTGCATAACATGTGTGTAACGACCTGTGTGTTGTATGATGCCTAGGTTGTTCCTTTATGTATTAGAAAGTCTAGGTTATACTAGATAGAAATACATGTCTTCATGTTATTCATGTTAGTATAGCACATTGCTTGATGTGATTGATGCCATGACCCAGATGTGTACTTGCTTAGTATGTTTTTCCCTTTTGCTTATAAGTCACAACTAGTATGATAGTATTTTGTGCTAATGCCATTCTTGTTAGTCGTGTTAGTTGATATCAACTAAGTTATGTCATAGTTATAAGTTGTATTCTACTGGTAGCATAGTTTGGCATCTTGTGTCATGATCATCCATGCTTAGCGTTATATCTAGTCTACCTCACTATTACATTGTTGTATGCCTAGACTTCTTCATACTTTATCTAGTTGTTGCATTGTTATATGTCTAGTTGTCACTCATGCAAGTGATCTTTCATGTCTTGTTTTGTCTATGTGCTATAATTGAGTACTTAGTCTCTTGTGCGTTCTTATGGATGATCACTTTGGCCTTATGGTAGCCTCAGGAGTGTTGGGTCTTGTTGTGATAGTTAGCACATGCTTAAGATAGTTTATCTTTCATGTTAGTTGAGCTGTATCTTCCTCATATGCTTAGTGTGCATAGTTTGATCTGTTATGTAAGCATGAAGTGGTAATCTTATTGCTAGTGGTTACTTGAGTATTAATTGTTCTTTAGTAGTAAGTCCATATTCTAGGTTAGGATCTTATCATGATCACTCGTATGTGTAATGCTTGTGTTATTTTCTTAGACATCTAATGAATCTATACTCGCATGTATTGTGTGAGGTGTGTGTTATTATTAGATTGTTTAATTAGTTTCTACCTTAATTAGTACTGGTTTGTCTTCTTTCATAGAAATGCTTGCTAATAGTTTTTATGATTTATGTTTAGTCTTTGATTGTTTTTAACCATTATAAGTATTTGGATTCATCCAAATATTTACTTGTGGTTGATTATTAATCTTAATCGTATCATGCCTGATAGTAGTTCACTCTTTTGTTCCATGTCTTGTATAGTTTCTTGTTAATTGTTTGACAAATGACTTGGTTTTTTATAATAGAGTTGATCCTATTTTATATTAACAATGTTATAGCGTTAGACCTAGGTCAATTCGACTCATGTTGTTGAATGATGTTTGATTGCTTAACTAGTATGGTTTGTAATGTTTGTTCGTTTGGAATGATTATATAGTTGATGTATATGTTCGGTTGCAATTGACCACTATAAAAAATTTAGATCTATTGATCTAATTATTTATCGTGGTTAACTTTTACTTTTATCATGTCATGTTGTAATTGTGTGGTTAAATGCATAGGATGGTTCCTTTTCATGTGTGTTGATGCCATTGTGTTTGTTAGATAGTAGTTTCCCATATAGTTTGTCGAGATGTGTAGTGGGCACTACTAGTGTTAAATTGCATATTTGTATTGGAACGTTAGTCTTGATCGCCAAGTATTCCTTAGCTATGTCAACCTCAACCATGTCACTTCAATGAATCCTCTCTCTTACATCCCAATCATTCTACCTCATTTTGGAATCTCCATCTTGATCAATATCTTGCTATCCATCCGCTCTTAAACTATTTTGGATGTTATTTGGATTTACTATTACCTTGGTATTTATTGTTTGTCTTTTGTTATCGTTATGACGAGTAGGGAGTGACGATTTATGTTGGACAAGGACAGAATCAGGTTACCGAAGAAGGACTCGACAACGAAGGCATGCCCCCTTCTTTGATCATACTTATCCTATGCTTTACAAAATTGCATTGTGTTTTATGGTTACTATATGCATGCTTTTTAATCTCGTAGCTAGCGTGTCGATTGACACATTACCTTGATCCGCTTGTCGCCTATTCACTTGACACCTGAGTAGAATTAGATATTATTCTGGTAGAGTAGAAATGCTTAGCCATGCTTATAATCCTATAGGTCCATTGTTGAATGATCATTGGGTCATTGACACTTGAAACTTATCGTTGAGCTAGGCCGGTTGGCCCTTGTTGACCCTCTCCATCCTCTTCTACTCTGGGTGAAACTTACCATCTGATTACTGGCGCGGGCGACAGCTGAATCAAGGATTGAAGGAGCGATTGGCCGCCCTTCACAGGTTGAAGGGGGCAATCAGTCGTCCGTGCCGCTTAAGGCCTAATAAGTCTTGGATTTGAAGATTGTGATAATAGTACAACCACATGCTATATGGGCACTGGCTTGGTCAAGTAAGCTAGTCAGCCTTAGGTGTCGATGTCGCCGTACCGCAGATGGGATAGCTGCCTTGCGAGGAGTATCCTCGGCACAGATGGGGGGACCGGTTTGAGGACGTACTCTCAGTTCCGTGCGCCAGACCCGGTGGGCATGTCACATCTTTGGGGGATCTAGTCCAAAGACCTCGTCACAATCTCCCTGCCGGTATACCAGATGGTGTACTACGCTAGCGACGGCTAGTGGCAACAAGTCGGGATTGTGTAGTGTGGGTAAAGTGTACAACCTTTGCCGTGTGTAAAACTATTCGAATAGACGTGTCCACGGTCATGGACGACACATGAATCTTTCACGACATACCGGACCTGTCGTGCTTATTCCCTCTGTACCCCTAGTCTTGGAACCTATGAAGAGTGTGAGTTGATCGAGGATCCTCACTTTGATGAAAGTTATTCTGAGATAAAACATTGTTCATCTAAAACTGCTCTTATCCAGCTACTTTATTTGTCAAACAAAATTAGCTTTACGCAAATGAGCCATACAACCTTCCTATGAAGCCACATGTAGTTATTAGGACCTTCCCCATGGGAGGCATGTTGAGTACGTAATGTACTCATGGCAATAATTTTGTTGACAACAGAGTCCCATGAAGACGAAGGTGATGACTATGACTACTTTGGCGATCCGTAGAAGTGAGGACACGTGGACTACATCGACTGCCTGTGGCTGAGATGGAGTCGCTACGCATTTGTACTTTCCGCTGTTTTTTGATTGTATTAAATGTCATGAGACATTTCACTAGGTATGTCTTGTGACAAATATACTACTTATAATGCCTTTACGTATTCTGCAATGATACCATTTCACTGTGTTGTCAACAATGATCCTGGGGTTGACATTTAAACACATGAGGATCTGGAAGTTAATATAGGGTTCTCACAAGCTGATGCAGCGTTTGCAGAGCTAAAAGCTCTGCTCTCCACCCAACCGGTGCTTGCTGCTCCTATCAGCAAAGAGCCTAGCTCTGCTCTCCACCCAACCGGTGCTTGCTGCTCCTATCAGCAAAGAGCCTTTGTTGCTTTACATTGCAGCCACTAGACAAGTCGTCAGTACCGTACTTACGGTCGAGCGGGAAGAAGAAGGAAAAGCCTTCAAAGTTCAACGCCCAGTTTATTATCTTTCTGAAGTGTTGACCCCATCAAAGCAGAGATACCCTCACTATCAGAAGCTTGTTTATGGGATTTATATGACCACAAAGAAGGTTGCTCATTATTTCTCCGATCATTCCATTACGATCGTCAATGACGCCCCATTATCGGAAATTCTTCATAACAGAGATGCAACAGATCGAGTGGCTAAATGGGCGATTGAACTCCTTCCCCTTGATATCAAATTTAAGGCAAAGAAAGCCATCAAGTCCCAAGCAATAGCAGACTTCCTCGCCGAGTGGACTGAACAACAGCTTCCGACTCAAGTTCACTCGGAGCACTGGACTATGTTTTTCGATGGTTCCAAGATGCTGAACGGTTCTGGTGCGGGGGTTGTATTGGTTTCCCCCCGAGGAGATAAGCTCAAATACGTTCTCCAGATTCACTTTGATTCTTCCAACAACGAAGCAGAATATGAGGCACTCCTATATGGATTGCGTATGGCCATTTCACTCGGCGTCCGTCGCCTTATGGTCTACGACGACTCGGATCTGGTTGTTAATCAAGTGATGAAGGAGTGGGATGTCGAAGCTTGACTATGTCGAGATTCTTGTAATGCGGTGAGAAAGTCGGAGAAGAAATTCGAGGGTTAGAGCTTTATCATATACCCGACTGAAAAATCAAGCTGCGGATGATTTGGCGAAGATAGGGTCCAAGAGGGAAGCCATTCGGTAATGTATTTTGGAACACATTCATGCACCATCGGCAGGAGGATCCTTTCGGAAGAAGCCCCGCAGCAAAAGAGTGCCAATGATCCGACTGAAGTTGAGGTCCCAGCCGTGGTCGACCTGATTATGGAAGTTGTGGTCATCACTCCCGACCGACAAAGGCCGTACATCGCATATATATCCTAAGGAAAGAGCTCCCAGAGAATGAAGAAGAGGTTGACAGATCGTCTGATTGATCCAAGGCCTTTACAAAGTGATCAAGGGACAGTTGTACAGAGAAAGCGCCGATCGAGTCGGCGAAGTGTATCACGCGGAAGAAGGTCGAGATAATTCTTGAGGATATCCACTCGGGGACCTGTGGCCATCATGCGTCCTCTCGGACCATTGTGGCTAAAGCATACCGAGCGGGATTTCTTGGCGTAAAGCAAATGAAATGGCAAAAGAAATAGTCGACAAGTGCGAAGGGTGTCGGTTCTATTCCAACATGTCACACAAGCCCGCCACCTTTGAAGACCATTCCACTCGTCGGCCCTTCGCTGTTTGGGGATTAGACATGATTGGACGGCGAGAAGCTGGCGTAAGCGGCTTCACTCATTTGCTAGTAGCAATCGACAAGTTCACCAAGTGGATCGAAGCCAAGCCCATCAAGAACCTCGATGCATGCACCGCTATCGGTTTCATCGAGAGTTGATATTCAGATATGGAGTTCCGCATAGCATCATCACCGACAATGGGTCAAACTTCGATAATGACAAGTTCAAAGCCTTCGCACCTCTCGTGGCACGTGGGTCGACTATGCTTCAGTTGCTCATCCTCAGTCGAATGGACAAGCAGAGCGTGCAAACGGCCTCATTCTCAAAGGGCTGAAACCACGGCTGATGCGCGATCTCAAGCACGCAGCAGGAGCTTGGGTCGACAAACTTCCATCAGTTCTTTGGGGATTGAGGACCACTCCTAATCGGTCGACTGGGAGAACTCCATTCTTCCTGGTCTATGGAGCTGAAGCAGTTCTGCCGAGTGACCTGCTTCACAATGCGACTCGAGTCGAACTATACTCTGAAGAAGAAGCGGAACAAGCCCGGCAAGATGCAGTCGACCTCTTGGAAGAGGAGAGGGAGATGGCCCTGATCCGCTCGACTATCTATCAGCAAGACTTGCGTCGATTCCATGCCAGAAATGTGAAGAGTCGAGCCTTCCAAGAGGGAGATTTGGTCCTCCGAGTGGATCAACAGAAACCACACAAGCTCGCTCCCACTTGGGAAGGTCCCTTCATCGTCACGAGAGTTCTCCACAACGGAGCATATCATCTCTACAACGTTGATCGCCAGATCAACGAGCCTCGAGCTTGGAATGCGGAGCTGCTCCGCCCCTTTTATACTTAAATACTCACTCGGTTGAGATGTAATAAAAGTACTTTTGTAGTTCGTTTATCTAAGACAAGAATGTTATAATTTTCCCAGTGATTGTTATTACTTTTTGTTGAAATTTCCCCCAGTGGGTGGCTTAGCTGCGAATCCGGTTCGCCTAAGTTTGTAAAAAAATCCTTTCCGAGTGGCGAGCCAGTCTCCCACTCGGGGGCTTAGCTGCGAATCCGCTTCGCCTAAGTATTCAAAATCCTACCGAGTGGAGAGCCAGCCTCCCACTCGGGGGCTTAGCTGCAGTCCAAGTACTCGCCTAAGTATTCAAAATCCTACCGAGTGGTGAGCCAGCCTCCCACTCGGGGGTAGCTGCAGTCCAAGTACTCGCCTAAGTATTCAAAATCCTATCGAGTGGTGAGCCAGCCTCCCACTCGGGGGCTTAGCTGCAGTCCAAGTACTCGCCTAAGTATTCAAAATCCTACCGAGTGGTGAGCCAGCCTCCCACTCGGGGGCTTAGCTGCAGTCCAAGTACTCGCCTAAGTATTTAAATCCTACCGAGTGGAGAGTCAGCCTCTCACTCGGGGGCTTAGCAACAGCCCAAGGATTCGCCTAAACATTCAATATAATGAACGCTTCGCAAGGGCGACGAGGTGCAGGTCGGCTGCTACCTTCTCCTTCAGAGCTACACCATAAAAATCCTACCGAGTGGAGAGCAAACCTCCCACTCAGGGGCTTAGCTGCAGCCCAGTGCTCGCCTAAGTAATAAAAACACTACCGAGTGGAGAGCACACCTCCCACACGGGGGCTTAGCTGCAGCCAGTGCTCGCCTAAGTAATAGAAATCCTACCGAGTGGAGAGCAAACCTCCCACTCGGGTGCTTAGCTGCAGCCCAGTGCTCGCCTAAGTAATAAAAACTCTACCGAGTGGAGAGCAAACCTCCCACTCGGGGGCTTAGCTGCAGCCCAGTGCTCGCCTAAGTGAAAGAACTCTACCGAGTGGAGAGCAAACCTCCCACTCGGGGGCTTAGCTGCAGCCCAGTGCTCGCCTAAGTATTCAAAATCCTACCGAGTGGAGAGCGAACCTCCCACTCAGGGGCTTAGCTGCAGCCCAGTGCTCGCCTAATAGATAAAAATCCTACCGAGTGGAGAGCACAACTCCCGCTCGGAGGCTTAGCTGCAGTCCAGTACTCGCCTAAGTAAGGAATTCATCCCAATCCGCAAGGACGACGAGGTGCAGGTCGACTGCTACCTTCTCCTTTGGAGCTTCGCCACAAGTACAACGTACGGTCCATCCCAATCCGCAAGGACGACGAGGTACAGGTCGACTGCTACCTTCTCCTTCGGAGCTTCGCCACAAGTACAACGTGCGGTCCATCCCAATCTGCAAGAACGACGAGGTCAGTCGCAGTCTGCGCTCCGTCTCTACCTGCAAGATAGATGAAGTACAAGTCGACTGGAGTTTCACCTCAAGGATACTACTTACAACAATGAAATATATTCCGAAGGAAGAGCAAGGTTCTCTCGAAGGCAAATAAAGCATGTTCAAGGAAAGATCAAGTTCGGATAAACGTCCTACGGATCCGAAAGTGCTCAAAGGCGTTAAGCTGTTAAAATTTGTCGGTTACAAAAACCACTCGGCATTCCGAGGCAAATTTAAGGTGGGACTTAGAAGTTTTACTCCTCCGTGGAGGACTGGAAGGTGCAACAAAGCGGTCGAGGTCGATTCCGTCGTCGTCTGGTAGCGGCAGCGATGAAGGTCTCCATTAAAGATCGGAAGTCGCATTTCGGTGTTGGCAACTTTGAGGGACGCTTGACTTTTCCTCTTGCGCTTCCTTGCGGTGGACACGAACCGAGACAGAGCAACATCAAGACCACACCGGCGTAAGACTTTTTCCATTCTTGCACTCGACTTGGAATCTCATTGATCGAGTCATTATGATTCAAGGTCATTACAGGCGCCCGCTCTGGCCAGATAGTTGAGTCGATCCGCGACATCGTAGCTTTCAGTCGAGCAAGATAATCCACCACGGTAGCAACGCGAGACTCCAGTCGGAGCACATTCATAGCAGCTTCGTCCTTCACAGGAGAGTTGATGGGGTCCAGGCTGGTTTCCACTGACCGGTTTCTTCTTGAAGTTTTGACAGAATTCTGAAAACAGCTCAGACTCAAAACAACAATCATGCGATGAGCGGTGATAGCAAGACAGTCGGATAAAAGAGATTACCTTCAAGCATGAGGAACAACTTCTTGGCGAGCCCTCCAAGATAAACCTCCAGGTCATTTCGCTTCCCCGCCACTTGGCCAGCCTTGTCAGACAGAGCAATATTGTCGTTCTTCAGTCGACTAACTTCCTTGTTGGCCGCGTCAAGAGCGGCTTTCAACTTGGCATTTTCATCTTCAAGTTTGCCGACTGAGGCAATTTTCTCTTCAGCGAGCTTTGTTTTCTCCAAAGCCGCCTATACGCCTCTCCTCTGCAAGGTCAAGGTCCTTCTTCTTTAGAGTCTCCTCGGTTTATCGCAAAGCAACAATGAGAACAGAGTTGAGAATGAACAGAAAAACAAAGACAGTCGTCAAGTTCTCACCAGCCATACCTTTTGCTTCATCCTTCGCATACGCAAATTCTCACGAGCAAGCTTCAAGTCGAGGTTGAGCTGGATCTGTTTGTTCTCTAACTCAGTATAGCGAGCCACAAGCTCGCAAGATTTCTACAAAGAGTCAATCAACAAAAGACATCAAAGACATATCACTTCCGAGTGACTAAGGAAAAATCGTAGCATTTCTAAGACTACAGCCGAATCAAAACATTCGGTAGTAGTCTCGGGGACTACACCCAGCAGGTGCACTCAGCGTGCCCCCACTGGTTTTTCCAATTTGGTTCGACCAGTCGACCAAAAGAGGCAAAAAGGTTATGATTCTAAAACCATGGCTAATTGTCAGCCGGCCAGCGGTAAAAAAAGAAAAAACAGTTCTTTAGACTATAGCCGATCGCCTGATCCACCATAGTCTCGGGGACTACGCCCAGTGGGTGCACTCAGCGTGCCCCCACCGGTTTTACGGTTCCATTCGACTTGGTCCGACCAGGCCGAGTGAAGAAGTTCAAAGTGTAAAGACTATAGTCGACTGCATGCAGTCCACCATAGTCTCGGGGACTACACCCAGTGGGTGCACTCAGCGTGCCCCCACAAAAACTCAATCGACACACCCACCCAGTGGGTGTACAGATATGAAAATCTTCAGAAAGAAGCGTTTCGGTAGCATGTCCTAACAGAGCAAGCAGTTTGGTAGCATATCCTAACAGAGCAAGCAACGATCGACTTACTTGGACATTGCTCGAGAGCTGAACTAGCATCATAGGCGCTGGCTGGCCTCTCGGACCGCCTTCACTTGCTCCATCATGATCCCCGGCGTATAGCCTCCTTAGCAGCACTCACTTGGTCTTCCGGGACGTGGTGTGTAGCAAAAAGGGATGGTGGATCAGCAGTCGACGAAGTGGGTCGGGCACTTGTCAGTGGTACAACAAAAGACACAGAGGCCCGAGCGGTGTTGCCTTCCTTGGAAACCAGCGTCTCAGGTATCGTCACAACTGGAGCAACCTTGCCAGCAGGCACCCTCTTGTCCTTCCTCTTCCTCAACGGTGTTTCCTCGTCATCATCGGGGAGATCAATGACATGAGGCGGGACTACAAGAAAGATTCAAAAGTAAACATGGAAAGCCAATCGACTAAAAGCGAAACTGCAGAGATCATACCAAGGTTGGAGGTGACGGCATCTTCCATTTCCTGATCTTCGTGCTTGGCTGAGGTCTCGAGGTAGCAAAGACTGCAGATTTCAAAAATCGGCTGATCATTCATCGAGTCGACCAAAAGTACACTCATGTTGAATAGGGAAATACAAGTTAGCTGATTACCCGGAGATGGTGGGAATGACCATCCGCATCTTGGCAGGGCCATCGCCCGGCTTCGACGACGTTGCTCGAGGTTGCTTGGCGGTTTCTCGGTCGTTGGGGAACTTGTCCGAGGTCGCTTCATCGATTGCCCGATGGGCATAACAGCTTTACCGCGCTCGGCCGCCGGGTCATGCGTCAACTTGGACCTTCTTTCCGAGCGGGGAGGATCGACGTCTTCCTCCTCCTCCTCCTCCTCCTCCTCTTCACCAGAGCTGTCGTCCCCCTCATCCTCCTCGCCGTTGTACTCCCATTCCTCCTGGCTTTCACCTCCGCTTCCTTCTTCTTCTTTGACTGGTTCCTGCGCCCCGTTGGGCATTGAGTACATCTCAGTGGTGGCCTAGAAGACAACAAAACAAGGCAAAAGTCAATCGGCTAATTGGCATCAAAACAGAATGAATGCGGCAGAATCACGATCGGAGATAAGTGGTTATACCTTATGCGGATCGTAAGAATGGTCGAGTGGGGAATCCTCCTAGCTCGCGAGGATTATCTTTGTTTCCTGTGATGGCAGTCATCCACTTCTCCAGCGTGGCTTCATTGACCTCCTCTGGATGGACCCGAGTGGTATCATCCGTACCGGAGTACATCCACATCGGATGGCCTCGGTATTGGAGTGGCTGAATACGCCGTCGGAGGAAAACTTCCAGAAGATCCATGCCGGTCACCCCGTCGCGAATGAGCTGGACTACGCATTCCATCAACAATTTTACTTGGGCCTTCTCCTCTGGTAGCACCTTCAGGGAAGATGGCTTGTTCACTCGACTCATGGAGAAAGGAGGAGTCCAATGATCGCCCGGCGTCGGTTGGTCTTGGCGTAGAACCAGGTCGATCGCCACCCTTTAACCGAGTCGGGAGAGTCATAGCCGGAAAGCGCTCTTCCCCTCATCCGGACCCCGAGTCCCCACACATCTGGATTACTTGGGTTCTCTCGTCATTCGGGTTCGCTTTCTTCACCGTCCGAGAGCGACAAGTGAATATATGCTTGAAGAGGCCCGGTCGGCCGACAACCCAAGAAGTTTTCGCACAACGACACGAAAGCAGCAACATAGGCAATGGAGTTGGGAGTGAAATGATGGAGTTGACCTCCAAAAAAGTTCAGAAACCCCCAGAAGAAAGGATTCGGCGGCAGAGAAAATTCCCGATCTACGTGAGTGGCTAGGAGAACGCACTCACCCTCTTCAGGCTGCGGCTGCCACTCCGTTCCCTAAGCCTCGCCGACCCATGGGGGATCAGTCCCTCGTTGGCCGGATCGTTGAGGTCCTTCTCGATGATGGTCGAGCGGATCCAATCTCCTGGACCCAACCTTGCGGCAGTTTGGACCGCTGAAGAAGATCCGCCTGACCGGGCGCTCTCCTTCGCCTTCGCCGCCGCCTTCTTCACCCGCTCCAAGGCTGCGGTCTTCTCCTTCACCATGGTCGCCATGGCAGTAATCGAGCTGCGGCTGAAAGGTGCTAAGGGCGCAGCAGAAGGATTTGGAGGCGGAGGAGGGAAGATTGGGGTCACACTGTTCAAAATACCCGTCCGATGCCTTATATGAGGCCGCTTACAGTGGTCGACCGGTAGGCCTGAGCAATCTGTCAAATCTTACAACAGCGCTGGCGATACGTGGCGAAAAAAAAGGCGGCACGAAGATCGGGCGTCATCGCCTTATCCCATCCGAGTGCCACAGTTTTCTCCGCTTGGCGCTTCCAAAAATTCAGATCCTTGAAATCCGCTAAGCGGAGCAACTTTGTCGAGACGACAGATTTCCTCCGATCCGTCGCTCGAAATCCTCAAGTTCACAAAGTTCACTCGACAAATGTGAAGAATGGATCAAGGCATCGAAAGAGAAGTTGACGCCATCACTAAAAGGTCGTTGATCCAGAGTAAGACACACTCGCAACACAAAGAACAGGTCGGAAATATTATCAACTCCTTCCTCACTCAAACCTCGATCCATTCGGGGGCTAATGATGAAGTCATGTACCTAGGTGTAACGCCCCGGATTCGATGCGCCAGGTGTCCGCCAGTTATTCGTCAGCATTGCCATGTCATTTGCTTGCGTGTTGCATTTTGCCATGTCATCATCTGCATTTTATCATGTCATCATATGCATTGCATTGCATACGTGTTCGTCTCATGCATCCGAGCATTTTCCCCGTTGTCTGTTTTGCAATCCGGCACTCTTATGTCTCCCGGCGCCCCCTTTTGCCTCTTTTCGTGTGTGGGTATTAAACGTTCTCGGAATGGACCGAGGTTTGCCAAGCGGCCTTGGTATAGCACCGGTAGACCGTCTGTCAAGTTTCGGGTCATTTGGAGGTCGTTTGATACTCCAACGGTTAACCGGGTAACCGCAAAAGCCTCCTTCTCTTTGCAGGCCAACACACCTTTCAAAGTGGCCCAAAACCCAGCAAACTCCCCTCCATGCTCTCGGTCCTTCGATCACGATCGCGTGGCCGAAAATCGCACCTCATTTGGACTCTCCTAGCTCCCTCTACCTATAAATATGTGCATCTCCCCCGAAATCCCGGTCTAACCCTAGCCATCTTCATCCTCGCGCCGCCGGACACGTCCGCCCGAGCCGGACATGTCCGCCGGACACCTCACCCCGGCGAATCAGATCGCGCCACGTCACCCCGCCGCCGTCGCCAGCCTATCGCGCGCCGCCACCTCACCGCCTCTCTCTCTCTCCACCGCGTCGGCCGCGGGCCATCCAAGACCCGCGAACTGCCCGCCGCCGCCGCCAGCGCGCGCCGCCGGCCGCGCCCGCCGCCTCCAGCGCCCGGCAGCGTCGCGCCGCCGACCGCCCGATGCAGCGCCGCCGCCCGTGCTCCCGCCTCGGCGGATCTCCGCGCCCGGCTGCGCGCTCGCCTCCCGCCGCCGCGTGCTCGGCCGTCGCCGGGCTTCGCCGCCGCCGCCGCTTCGCCCGGCTCCCCGGCGCCGCCCGATCGCCGCGCCGCCTCGCGCGCCCTCGCGCCCAGCCCTCATCGCCGGCGGCCATGCCGCCTCGCCGCGGGTCCGGTCGGGCCGGACCGGATCCGGTCGTCCCCGACCTCCCCGGCCATCTCCCGCGCCTCCTCTTCGCCGGAGCTCCTCGCCGGAACCGCCTCCACCTCGCCGGAGTTCGTGGTGGATCAGATCCACTAACCCCGCGAACCAAACGGCGCCCCCGATCCCGGATCTCTCGTCCCGCACGCCTCCGTCCCGCGTTGACTTTCGCGGAGGTACAATTTCAGTCTCCGAATCTGCAACATTATCATGCCATCTTCATGGCGTCGTATCTCTGCATCCGTAGCTCCGTTTCGTGCGTATAATATGTCAAACTGTTCGTCTCAACGAGTACACCATTTAGTTCCATTGCATCATATTCATTTGAGGTCATCTTGATGCCTGAATCTTCATTGCAAGAGTGCTATATGATGTTAATCTGCTGAAACTGGTATAACTTGGTGATTTGTCATTTTTGCCATGATTGATGTGTGCATCTTATGAGGTTGATGTCTACATGAGTTTTGATCTATGTCATGCCATCTTTACAGGGGTGCTATCCATGTATTTTTGTGAGTTGTGTAGTGAGTGCATCAAGCTTGTTAAGTGGGGTACTTTCTGTTGTTGTTTTCCTGACAGATTCTGCTATATCATGATGCTATATTAACCTGCTTCTACAAGTCATTCTATGCATAATCTGGAGATGTTCACTAAGGATTTTGTGTTATACATGTCATGATCTATCCATCCATGCCTCTGGTTGCATTTATAGCCTGTTGTAGCTTGTTGTAATCTTGCTCTCAAGTTGCTAAATAATGTTGCTGTCAGCCTGTTAATATTAAGTTCAATGTTGCCATCATAGTTTTTAGTGATCCATGCACTCTATGAACTTGTTCTTGCCATGCTTAGCTTCATAAACATGTCTTCTTACTGTTGATTGCCTTTCCATGCCATGTATTGCTCTGTGTTGAGTGGTTCAAGCTCACCAACATGCCTACTTATTGTTGTTCCTGCCATGTATGAATCTGTATTATAACTTGCTATGTTTACATGGGTGCCATCATATCTTCTGATCCTTTTTGGCTTATGGTCAGTAAGGGACATTTGTTCTATGCATTTAGTAGTATCATTCCTTGTCTTTGTTTTCCATGATAAGTTCCTGTAACATGTTGTTTGATAGCTCTAAACATTGCAACCTGATATTATTTCTGCTAAAGTCTGAAACTGTTATTATTTGCAATCTTGCCATGTGTTTTTGAGCATGTTCTTGTGATTTCTGGAGATAGCTCAGTGTTCATGTTTTGTCGTGCTTTACCTGTACTTCATGTCCATGCCTTTTGTTTTCACGTTGATATGCTGTAGCATGTTGTTTTGATGTTTGCAATATGCCTAGTTGCTGTTTTGGACAGATTGTTGCTATAACTTGTTTCATGTGTATGTGTTGAACCGTTGCTCCGTTTTGAGTGTGCTCTATGGAACTTGCTTGATTTTTCATGTAGGTTCATATTATCATGTTGCATCCTTGTTTTGAGGTGTTGCTTGATGTTTGGATGCATTTTGCATCAATGCCATGTTTAGCTTGTTTTGCTCATATCTTTTAGGCCGTAGCTCCGAATCTAATGAACTTTATATGTAACTTGACTAGAATTTCGTGTAGATCATCGTGGTGCATTTTAACTTGCTGTTTAACAACTTGAACATAAGGTTTATTCAGATCTGGACCAATTTTGAAATTTGCATATGAGGACTTCTAGGAGTTGTTCTATGTTGTTCCCGGCCTCATTTAAACTTGCCTTGATGTGTTGCTCTTGTTTGCATCATCTCTTGCCATGAGTAGCTTCATGTAGCTTTGTCATGCATCATGCTTGTTGTGCATCATGCCTTGTTCATGTGTGGTGTGTTTACTTTGTTGTGTGCTTCTTCTTGTTAGTTCCTGTTTCGTTGCGATCGTGAGGATTCGTTTGTCTACGCTTGGTTCGGCTTCATCAGTTCGTCTTCTTCATGGACTCGTTCTTCTTCCTAGCGGGATTTCAGGCAAGATGACCGCTACCCTGGATCTCACTACTATCATTGCTATGCTAGTTGCTTCGTTCTGTCGCTATGCTGCTTTACCTACCACTTGTTGCTCAAGCCTCCCAAATTGCCATGAACCTCTAACCTTTGTCACCCTTCCTAGCACACCGTTGTTTGGCTATGTTACCGTTTTTGCTCAGCCCCTCTTATAGCGTTGCTAGTTGCAGGTGAAGTTGAAGATTGCTCCTTGGTGGACAGGATTTTGTTGGGATATCACAATATATCTTATTTAATTAATGCATCTATATACTTGGTAAAGGGTGGAAGGCTCGGCCTTATGCACAGTGTTTTGTTTCACTCTTGCCGCCCTAGTTTCCGTCATATCGGTATTATGTTCCCGGATTTCGCGTCCCTAACGCGGTCGGGTGATTTATGGGACTCCCTTGACAGTTCGCTTTGAATAAGACTCCTCCAGCAAGGCCCAACATTGGTTTTACCATTTGCGTCACCACCACCTACATTTCCCTTGGGAGTAATTAACCCAAGGGTCATCTTTATTTAGCCTCCCCCCCGGGCCAATGCTTGTCTAAGTGTTGGTCCAAACTAGAGCGCTTTGCAGCGCCCCTCAAGGAAACTTGGGGTCTGGTTTTAGTTGTACGGACTGCTCATCCGGTCGTGGCCTGAGACGAGATACGCGCGGCTACTATCAGGGTGTCGGCACGCCGGGAGGTCTTGCTGGTCTTGTTTTATTACTGTCGAAATGTCTTGTAGCCGGGATTCCGAGACTGATCGGGTCTTCCCGGGGAGAAGGAATATCCTTCGTTGATCGCGAGAGCTTATCATGGGCTAAGTTGGGACACCCCTGCAGGGTATAAACTTTCGAGAGCCGTGCCCGCGGTTATGTGGCAGATGGGAATTTGTTAATATCCGGTTGTAGTAAACTTGAAGCAAACTCTTCTAAAATACACCAACCGTGTGCGTAACCGTGAGTGTCTCTTTTCGGGGTTGATCGAGAGGAGAACACGGTTTCTGTGTTATGTCTGACGTAAGTAGGAGTTCAGGATCACTTCTTGATCACTACTAGTTGACGACCATTCCTTTGTTTCTCTTCTCGCTCTCATTTGCGTATGTTAGCCACCATATATGCTTAGTCGCTGCTGCAACCTCACCACTTTACCCCTTCCTTTCCCATTAAGCTTTGCTAGTCTTGATACCCATGGTAATGGGATTGCTGAGTCCTCGTGGCTCTGATTACTACACCAACAGTTGCAGGTACAGGTTTGCGATGATCTGACGCGAGAGCGATGTTTGCTTGTATTGGAGTTCTTCTTACGCTTCTTCTTCGATCGAGGATAGGTTCGATTCGGCTCTGGGCTAGCAGGGTGGATGTCGTTTGAGCTTCATTTATGTTTCATCCGTAGTCGGATGTTGTTCTTGTATATGATGTTGATGTATTCTTGTGGCATTTGTGCCTTATGTATGTATCCCCATCTATTATGTAATGTTGATGTAATGATATCCACCTTGCAAAAGCGTTTCAATATGCGGGTCTATCCTTGGTGGGACCTTCGAGTTCCTTTTGGATAGGGTCGCATATTGGGCGTGATAAGTTGGAATCAGAGCCTCGACTGACCTTAGGAGCCCCCTTTATTGATCGTGTAGTTTGGCCGTTGTTGAGTCTAGAAGAAAACTGATTTCGGAGTTTAGTTATATCGGAGAGTAGGATTTCTTTTTACTTCTCATCCTTAACGCTACGGTGAGGAATCTTGACGTAGGTGTTTTAAATTACTTCTCTTCCCCTTCAAATTTTTCTTTAGGATCACGCAGTTGGTTTTTCGATCGTTGTTCCTCAGCTCTTTTCATCCGGTGCTTTTCTCGTCAAGTCGACTCGAACCTCTTTGTCTTTCGCGAGATCAATCCTCGGTTCTTCCTCCGACGTCGTTGTTTTTCCTTGTCCGAAGTTGTCCTTGTTTTTCCCACCCGCCCTCCCTTCTTCCTCTCGGAACTGGAGTCCGTAATTGAGTATCCATCCTACTCGTGCGAAGTCTTTACTTTCTTTCCTCAATGATTTCAACCGGTGTTTTCTCTTCATGATAGTCGTTGGTTCCCCTTTCCAAGTTGCCTTTGTTTTCCCGCCCTCCCACCCTATTATTCCCGGAGTTTGAGTTTCTTCCGACCATCAATTCCATTCGTGTGGAGCCTCTTCAGTCTTCCCTCAATTATCTCAACTGGTGAATTCTCGTCTCGTTCGTCATTCTTCATCCCTTTCTTCTCCGGTGGATTCAATTATAATTTTCGGTAGTGATTATATTTTTTTCCTTGGATCAAGTGTTCTCCTTGCTCATTTGCCTCTCGCCATTCAATCATTTCGGAGTTCCGACGATATCTCAAGAGATTCGTCTGTGTTCGAATTAATTCGAGGTTGTCACCTCAGTCAAATATTTCAATTGTTCCGGTGCATCATCTATCTGTTCAACATCCCTTTTCAACAGTGTTTCTTTTAGTGGGCCCTAACCCACAGGTCTTTTCCCAGGATCTTACCTGACTCTTCTATTTTCCCCGGAGTTATTCTCAATTCTTTTCGGAGTTTGACGTAAGAATGAATTTCATCAGTCAGATTCCTTTTCAAGATCGATTTCAAACCATTTCATTGTTGACTCAACCTCTTTGCTTTTCATTCTCCCGGAGTACCTCAGTAATTTTGGTGGTGTTTATCATCGTCATTTGAAGACCGAAGAAGAGTTCCTTCTAAATCTTGTCCATTCTCCCGGAGATTCATGGTGCTAGCTCGATGTTATCCTATCTAATTGTTTCCAATCATGCAAATTCTGCTCATCCATCCGGAGTATTTTAGAAGTTGATTTCTATATCGTTTCACCGGAGGCCATCGTTCCAGAAGAATTCTTCGTCCCCACATTTCAGTAACGTTATCCAATTATCCCGGTGCTCCGTTCAAGTGTTCTTTAATCAGCTCATGATCTCTTTGTTCTTTTGCATCTAAATCCCCTTGAGCATATTGGTTCTTCTAATTCTTCCCGGTGATCCATTCTCTTTCGTCAGTCAATTTCGAATTCTTATGGTGGTTCATTCAGATTCTTTTTCCTTTGTTATCATATTAATTCATTCGTTCTTTCCAACCCTACCGGTGGTTCAAGAAGACTTCCTCAAGTTTTGTGCTATCCCTTCTTAATCCTTTTTTAAGAAGAATAAGTAGTATGCCAAATCCATTGTGGGTCATCAATTTAATTTGATGAAGGATAAGCATACAATAAATCTTATTCTTATTTCATCAAAGTGATTAATCTTTTTCTTCGGAGTTTGTTCTTGTTGAATAAATTCTAGTTTCAAGTGTTTTCATCTTTTCTTTTCCGGAGTTCATATTTCCTCGGCCATTTCGTCGGAACCTCCATCTAAATAATCGCAAGGCTCGTCTTATTCTTTCTTCCTTCATTCTATCTCATCATCCTTTTTGTCACCGGAGTTCTTCAAGGTGGTTCTTCATGATTTAATTCATTCTTCAAGAGTTCATCAAGTTTCATTCCATCTTTTTAAATTCATGTTCTATTCTGTCCTGGTTCAGCCGGAGTGTTGCCTAAATCCTTTCAGTCTTATTCGTTTCTTTTCTCATTCTAACCACTCCGGTTAGAACGAGTGGTTTCATAGTCTATCTGATTCCGTGAGCTTTCAATTCTCGTCATTCTCGTCGTTTCTCTCTTCTTCTCGAGTGCTCTCGATTCCTTGCTTCTTATTTGAGTTCTTGTTTCACCTCATCCTTTTCCCTTCCGTCTCGGTCCTAAGATCTCGGGACGAGATCTCTTGTTAGTAGAGGAGAGTTGTAACGCCCCGGATTCGATGCGCCAGGTGTCCGCCAGTTATTCGTCAGCGTTGCCATGTCATTTGCTTGCGTGTTGCATTTTATCATGTCATCATCTGCATTTTATCATGTCATCATATGCATTGCATTGCATACGTGTTCGTCTCATGCATCCGAGCATTTTCCCCGTTGTCCGTTTTGCAATCCGGCACTCCTATGTCTCCCGGCGCCCCCTTTTGCCTCTTTTCGTGTGTGGGTATTAAACGTTCCCGGAATGGACCGAGGTTTGCCAAGCGGCCTTGGTATAGCACCGGTAGACCGCCTGTCAAGTTTCGGGTCATTTGGAGGTCGTTTGATACTCCAACGGTTAACCGGGTAACCGCAAAAGCCTCCTTCTCTTTGCAGCCCAACACCCCTTTCAAAGTGGCCCAAAACCCAGCAAACTCCCCTCCATGCTCTCGGTCGTTCGATCACGATCGCGTGGCTGAAAACCGCACCTCATTTGGACTCTCCTAGCTCCCTCTACCTATAAATATGTGCATCTCCCCCGAAATCCCTATCTAACCCTAGCCATCTTCATCCTCGCGCCGCCGGACACGTCCGCCCGAGCCGGACATGTCCGCCGGACACCTCACCCCGGCGAATCAGATCGCGTCACGTCACCCCGCCGCCGTAGCCAGCCTATCGCGCGCCGCCACCTCACCGCCGCTCTCTCTCTCTCTCCACCGCGTCGGCCCGCGGGCCATCCGAACCCTGCAGCCGAACCGCCGCCGCCCATTGCAGCCGCCTCCATGGCAAGAACATCGCGCCACCGACCGCCTGTGCCGCGCCGCCGCCCGTGCTCCCCGCCTCGGCGGATCTCCGCCGCCCGGCCTGCGCGCCTCGCCTCCGCCGCCGCGTGCTCCGGCTGTCGCCGGGCTTCAGCGTCGCCAGCCTTCGCCGCGGCTCCCCGGCGCCGCCGATCGCCACCGCCTCGCGCGCGCCTCGCGCCCAGCCCTCATCGCCCGGCTGCCATGCCGCCTCGCTGGTCCGGTCGGGCGGGCCGGATCCGGTCGTCCCGACCTCCCGGCCATCTCCCGCGCCTCCTCCTCACCGGAGCTCCTCGCCGGAACCGCCTCCACCTCGCCGGAGTTCGGGGTGGATCAGATCCACCAACCCCGCGAACCAAACGGCGCCCCCGATCCCGGATCTCCTCGTCCCGCACGCCTCCGTCCCGCGTTGACTTTCGCCGAGGTATAATTTCAGTCTCCGAATCTGCAACATTATCATGCTATGTTCATGACAGCGTATCTCCGGATCCGTAGCTCCGTTTCGTGCGTACTATATGTTAAATTGTTCGCCTCAACGAGTACATCATTTCATTACATTGCGTCATATTCATTTTAGGTCATCTTGATGCCTGAATCTTCGTTGCAAGAGTGCTATATGATGTTAATCTGCTGAAGCTGGTATAACTTGGTGATTTGTCATTTTTGCCATGATTGAGGTGTGCATCTTATAAGGTTGATGTCTACATGAATTTTGATATATGTCATGCCATCTTTACGGGGGTGCTATCCATGTGTTTTTGTGAGTTGCGTAGTGAATGCATCAAGCTTGTTAAGTGGGGTACTTGCTGTTGCTGTTTTCCTGACAGATTCTGCTATATCATGATGCTATATTAACCTGCTTCTACAAGTCATTCTATGCATAATCTGGAGATGTTCACTAAGGATTTTTTGTTATACATGTCATGCTCTATCCATTCATGCCCCTGGTTGCATTTATAGCCTGCTGTATCTTGTTGTAATCTTGCTCTCAAGTTGCTAAATAATGTTGCTGTCAGCCTGTTAATATTAAGTTCAATGTTGCCATGATTGTTGTTAGTGATCCATGCACTCTATGAACTTTCTTTTGTCATGCTTAGCTTCATAAACATGTCTTCTTACTGTTGGTTGCCTTTCCATGCCATGTATTGCTCTGTGTTGAGTGGTTCAAGCTCACCAACATGCCTACTTATTGTTGTTCCTGCCATGTATGAATCTGTATTATAACTTGCTATGTTTACATGGGTGCCATCATATCTTCTGATCCTTGTTGGCTTATGGTCAGTAAGGGACATTTGTTCTATGCATTTAGTAGTATCATTCCATTCCTTTGTTTGCCATGATAAGTTCCTTTAACACGTTGTTTGATAGCTCTAAACATTGCAACCTGATGTTATTTCTGCTAAAGTCTGAAACTGTTATTATTTGCAATCTTGCCATGTGTTTTTGAGTATGTTCTTGTGATTTCTGGAGATAGCTCAGTGTTCATGTTTTGTCGTGCTTTACCTGTACTTCATGTCCATGCCTTTTTTTTCACGTTGAGATGCCGTAGCATGTTGTTTTGATGCTTGCAATATGCCTAGTTGTTGTTTTGGACAGATTGTTGCTATAACTTGTTTCATGTGTATGTGTTGAACCGTTGCTTCGTTTTGAGTGTGCTTTATATGAAACTTGCTTGATTTTTCATGTAGGTTCATATTATCATGTTGCATCCTTGTTTTGAGGTGTTGCTTGATGTTTGGATGCATTTTGCATCAATGCCATGTTTAGCTTGTTTTGTTCATATCTTCTAGGCCGTAGCTCCGAATCTAATGAACTTTATATGTAACTTGACTAGAATTTCGTGTAGATCATCGTGGTGCATTTTAACTTGCTGTTTAACAAATTGAACATAAGGTTTATTCAGATCTGGACCAATTTTGAAATTTGCATATGAGGACTTCTAGGAGTTGTTCTATGTTGTTCCGGCCTCATTTAAACTTGCCTTGATGTGTTGCTCTTGTTTGCATCATCTCTTGCCATGAGTAGCTTCATGTAGCTTTGTCATGCATCATGCTTGTTGTGCATCATGCCTTGTTCATGTGTGGTGTGTTTACTTTGTTGTGTGCTTCTTCTTGTTAGTTCCTGTTTCGTTGCGATCGTGAGGATTCGTTCGTCTACGCTTGGTTCGGCTTCATCCGTTCCTCTTCTTCATGGACTCGCTCTTCTTCCTAGCGTGATTTCAGGCAAGATGACCGCTACCCTGGATCTCACTACTATCATTGCTATGCTAGTTGCTTCGTTCTATCGCTATGCTGCTTTACCTACCACTTGCTGCTCAAGCCTCCCAAATTGCCATGAACCTCTAACCTTTGTCACCCTTCCTAGCACACCGTTGTTTGGCTATGTTACCGCTTTTGCTCAGCCCTCTTATAGCGTTGCTAGTTGCAGGTGAAGTTGAAGATTGCTCCTTGGTGGACAGGATTTTGTTGGGATATCACAATATATCTTATTTAATTAATGCATCTATATACTTGGTAAAGGGTGGAAGGCTCGGCCTTATGCCTGGTGCTTTGTTCCACTCTTGCCGCCCTAGTTTCCGTCATATCGGTATTATGTTCCCGGATTTCGTTCCTAACGCTGTCGGGTGATTTATGGGACCCCCTTGACAGTTCGCTTTGAATAAGACTCCTCCAGCAAGGCCCAACATTGGTTTTACCATTTGCCTCACCACCACCTACATTTCCCTTGGAGTAATTAACCCAAGGGTCATCTTTATTCAGCCCCCCCCCCGGGCCAATGCTTGTCTAAGTGTTGGTCCAAACTAGAGCGCTTTGCAGCGCCCCCTCAAGGAAACTTGGGGTCTGGTTTTAGTTGTATGGACTGCTCATCCGGTCGTGGCCTGAGACGAGATACACGCGGCTACTATCAGGGTGTCAGACGCCGGGAGGTCTTGCCGGTCTTGTTTTATTCTTGTCGAAATGTCTTGTAGCCGGATTCGAGACTGGTCGGGTCTTCCCGGGAGAAGGAATATCCTTCGTTGATCGCGAGAGCTTATCATGGGCTAAGTTGGGACACCCTGCAGGGTATATACTTTCGAGAGCCGTGCCCGCGGTTATGTGGCATATGGGAATTTGTTAATATCCGGTTGTAGTAAACTTGAAGCAAACTCTTCTAAAATACACCAACCGTGTGCGTAACCTTGCGTGCCTCTTTTCGGGGTTGATCGAGAGGAGAACACGGTTTACGGGTTATGTCGGCGTAAGTAGGAGTTCAGGATCACTTCTTGATCACTACTAGTTGACGACCGTTCCTTTGTTTCTCTTCTCGCTCTCATTTGCGTATGTTAGCCACCATATATGCTTAGTCGCTGCTGCAACCTCACCACTTTACCCCTTCCTTTCCCATTAAGCTTTGCTAGTCTTTATACCCTTGGTAATGGGATTTATGAGTCCTCGTGGTTCACAGATTACTACACCAACAGTTGCAGGTACAGGTTTGCGATGATCCTGACGCGAGAGCGATGTTTGCTTGTATTGGAGTTCTTCTTCTGCTTCTTCTTCGATCAGGGGATAGGTTCCAGGTCGGCAGCCTGGGCTAGCAGGGTGGATGTCGTTTGAGCTTACATCTATGTTTCATCCGTAGTCGGATGTTGTTCTTGTATATGATGTTGATGTATTCTTGTGGCATTTGTGCCTTATGTATGTACCCCCATCTATTATGTAATGTTGATGTAATGATATCCACCTTGCAAAAGCGTTTCAATATGCGGGTCTATCCTTGGTGGGACCTTCGAGTTCCTTTTGGATAGGGTCGCATATTGGGCGTGGCACTAGGGTAGGGTCATAGACCTGCCCAAAGGTACCCTCCCCAAGGACACTCGCGAAAGAAGCTGCCTTCCAGTCGACCTGGTAGGCTTCCACTCGACAGAATCAGAGACACTCGACCAAGAAGGCTCACTCGACCATCAGGTGCTCAGGAATCACTCTGTATCCAAACGGTCTGTAATTAAGTAGTCTTTATGGTCATGATGACACTTTATGTCCGGCGTTACCAGTAACGCCAGGTCTTAACGTACCTTAAACCCTCTGCTACGTGGGCTGGCTGGGGTCCTGCCGCACTCTATATAAGCCAACCCCTCCACAGGCAGAAGGGTTCGCACCCCTGTAACACATACGCATATAATCCAGTCGACCGCCTCCGGGCTCCGAGACATAGGGCTGTTACTTCCTCCGAGAAGGGCCTGAACTCAAAAATTCCTTGCGTATACAACTACTCCATAGCTAGGATCTTGCCTCTCCCTTCCTACCCCTATTCTACTGTCAGACTTAGAACCACGACAGTTCTTATTGTTGCAAATAGGAATTATGTGCCCGTAGATTTCATCGTTCTTGATATAGATTGCAATCCTTCTTGTCCTATTATTCTTGGTAGACCTGTCCTTAGAACGATTGGTGCAATTATTGATATGAAGGAAGGGAACATTAGATTCCAATTTCCATTAAAGAAAGGAATGGAACATTTCCCTAGGATGAAAATAAAATTACCATATGAATCTATCATGAGAGCCACTTATGGATTGCCTATCAAAGATGGCAATACCTAGATCTATCCTTGCTTTTATGCCTAGCTAGGGGCGTTAAACGATAGCGCTTGTTGGGAGGCAACCCAATTTTATTTTAGTTTTTTTCGTTTTTGTTTCTGTTTAGGAATAAATAATCCATCTACCTTCTGTTGAGATGTGGTTTTATCTTTTAATTAGTGTTTGTGCCTAGTTAAACCTATAGGATCTTCTTGGATGATAGTTATTTGATCTACCTTCTGCTGTAATTTCCAGAAACTTTATGGTCACGAAAACAATTGTTAAAAATCACCAGAACGTGATAAAATACTGATTCCAATTGCTGCTGATCAATAAACAAATTTCCTAGGTCTTCCTATTGTTGCTGATTTTTTGGAGTTCCAGAAGTTTGCGTTAGTTACAGATTACTACAGACTGTTCTGTTTTTGGCAGATTCTGTTTTTTGTATGTTGTTTGCTTATTTTGATGAATCTATGGCTAGTAAAATAGTTTATAATCCATAGAGAAGTTGGAATACAGTAGGTTTAACACCAATATAAATAAAGAATGAGTTCATTACAGTACCTTGAAGTGGTCTTTTGTTTTCTTTTGCTAACGGAGCTCACGAGATTTCTGTTGAGTTTTGTGTTGTGAAGTTTTCAAGTTTTGGGTGAAATCTTTTGATGGATTATGGAACAAGGAGTGGCAAGAGCATAAGCTTGGGGATGCCCATGGAACGCCCAAGATAATCCAAGGACACCAAAAAGTCAAAGCTTGGGGATGCCCCGGAAGGCATCCCCTCTTTCGTCTACTTCCATCGGTAACTTTACTTGGAGCTATATTGCTATTCACCACATGATATGTGTTTTGCTTGGAGCGTATTGTATGATTCGAGTCTTTGCTTTTTAGTTTACCACAATCATCCTTGCTGTACACACCTTTTGAGAGAGCCATACATGAATTGGAATTTGATAGAATACTCTATGTGCTTCACTTATATCTTTTGAGCTATATAGTTTACTCTATGTGCTTCACTTATATCTTTTGATCTTTATAGTTTTGCTCTAGTGCTTCATTTATATCTTTTAGAGTACGGTGGTGGATTTGTTTTATAGAAACTATTGATCTCTCATGCTTCACTTAGATTATTTTGAGAGTCTTAAATAGCATGGTAATTTGCTTAATAATAATAATATGCTTGGTATTCAAGATTTGTAAAGCTTTCTTTTGAGTGCGTTGAATACTAAGAAAAGTTTGATGCTTGATAATTGTTTTGAGATATGGAGGTGATAATATCAAAGTCGTGCTAGTTGAGTAGTTGTGCATTTGAGAAATGCTTGTATTGAAGTTTGCAAGTCCCGTAGCATGCACGCATGGTAAACGTTATGTAACAAATTTGAAACATGAGGTGTTATTTGATTGTCCTCCTTATGAGTGGCGGTCGGGGACGAGCGATGGTCTTTTCCTACCAATCTATCCCCCTAGGAGCATGCGTGTAGTACTTTGGTTTTTGATGGCTTGTAGATTTTTGCAATAAGTATATGAGTTCTTTATGACTAATGTTGAGTCCATGGATTATACGCACTCTCACCCTTCCATCATTGCTAGCCTCTTCGGTACCGTGCATTGCTCTTTCTCACATTAAGAGTAGGTGCAAACTTCGCCGGTGCATCCAAACCCCGTGATATGATACGCTTTTTCACACATAAACCTCCTTATATCTTCCTCAAAACAGCCACCATACATACCTATTATGGCATTTCCATAGCCATTCCGAGATATATTGCCATGCAACTTTCCACCATTCCGTTCGTCATGACACAATCATCATTGTCATATTGCTTAGCATGATCATGTAGTTGACATAGTATTTGTGGCAAAGCCACCGTTCATAATTTTTTCATACATGTCACTCTTGGTTTATTGTATATCCCGGTACACCGCCGGAGGCATTCATATAGAGTCATACTGTGTTCTAGTATCGAGTTGTAATCACTGAGTTGTAAATAAATAGAAGTGTGATGATCATCATTCAATAGAGCATTGTCCCAATAAAAAAGGCCAAAGAAAAAAAGGCCCAAAAAAATAAAAAAAAGGGGCAATGCTACTATCCTTTTTTTCCACACTTGTGCTTCAAAGTAGCACCATAATCTTCATGATAGAGAGTCTCTTGTTTTGTCATTTTCATATACTAGTGGGAATCTTTCATTATACAACTTGGCTTGTATATTCCAACAATGGGCCTCCTAAAGTGCCCTAGGTCTTCGTGAGCAAGCAAGTTGGATGCACACCCACTTAGTTTCTTTTGTTGAGCTTTCATACATTTATAGCTCTAGTGCATCCGTTGCATGGCAATCCCTACTCCTTGCATTAACATCAATCGATGGGCATCTCCATAGCCCATTGATTAGCCTCGTTGACGTGAGATCTTCTCCTTTTTTGTCTTCTCCACATAACCCCCATCATCATATTCTATTCCACCCATAGTGCTATATCCATGGCTCACGCTCATGTATTGCGTGAAGGTTTATAAGTTTGAGATTACTAAAGTATGAAACAATTGCTTGGCTTGTCATCGGGATTGTGCATGATGAGAGCATTCTTGTGTGACAAAAATGGAGCATGACTAAACTATATGATTTTGTAGGGATGAACTTTCTTTGGCCATGTTATTTTGAGAAGACATAATTGCTTAGTTAGTATGCTTGAAGTATTATTATTTTTATGTCAATATGAACTTTTGTCTTGAATCTTTCTGATCTGAAAATTCATACCACAATTAAGAAGATTTACATTGAAATTATGCCAAGTAGCACTCCGCATCAAAAATTCTCTTTTTATCATTTAGCTACTCGAGGACGAGCAGGAATTAAGCTTGGGGATGCCTGATACGTCTCCACGTATCTATAATTTTTGATTGCTCCATGCTATATTATCTACTGTTTTGGACTATATTGGGCTTTATTATCCACTTTTATATTACTTTTGGGACTAACCTATTAACCAGAGGCCCAGCCCAAAATTGCTGTTTTTTGCCTATTTCAGTGTTTTGAAGAAACGAAATATCAAACGGAGTCCAAACGGAATGAAACCTTCGAACGTTATTTGCTCATCGATAAGATCCGTGAGACTTGGACCCTCCATCAAGAAAGCCACGAGGCGGTCACGAGGGTGGAGGGCCCCTAGGGCGCGCCTGCCTCGTGGGCCCCTCAAAGCTCCACCGACGTACTCCTTCCTCCTATATATACCTACGTACCCCCAAACGATCAGATACGGAGCCAAAAACCTAATTCCACCACCGCAACTTTCTGTATCCACGAGATCCCATCTTGGGGCCTGTTCCGGAACTCCGTCGGAAGGGGAATCGATCACGGAGGGCTTCTACATCATCACCATAGCCACTTCGATGAAGTGTGAGTAGTTTACCTCAGACCTTCGGGTCCATAGTTAGTAGCTAGATGGCTTCTTCTCTCTTTTTGGATCTCAATACAATGTTCTCCCCCTCTCTCGCGGAGATCTATTCGATGTAATCTTCTTTTTGCGGTGTGTTTGTTGAGACCGATGAATTGTGGGTTTATGATCAAGATTATCTACGAACAATATTTGAATCTCCTCTGAATTATTTTATGTATGATTGGTTATCTTTGCAAGTCTCTTCGAATTATCAGTTTGGTTTGGCCTACTAGATTGGTTTTTCTAGCAATGGGAGAAGTGCTTAGCTTTGGGTTCAATCTTGCGGTGTCCTTTCCCAATGACAGAAGGGGCAGCAAGGCACGTATTGTATTGTTGCCATCGAGGATAACAAGATTGTAAGTGCATGTAGTGCCCCTTAGTGATTTTGGTGTATTGAAGACTTATAGGTTAAGGGACTAATGTGTTTATGAGTGTACACAGGTCTATAAGTCTATGAGGATTTTGATATTTACAGAGAAAGTCGACCCCTAAAAATAAAGTTCTTGTTGAAGACTTTGATATTCTGAAGACTTTCTGAAGAAATTGGTGTGACCTTGAAGACTTGGTATTCATTGAGGAACATGAAGGGTGAAGACTTTTGTTTTCGTAGTTTCGTTTTCTCTTTATTTAGTCATAGGAAACACGTCTTTGTTAAAGGGGTCGAGGAAATACTAAGGAAAAATTTCCATGTGATGCTCAACTCAAAATCCTACACCTACCAATCCCTTCGAGTGAAGCCTTTGGAAATCTCATACTGATTCAAGAATTTCTTCAAAGGATGTAGACGAAGTTCTTCTAGTCATGAGGAATTTGTTCTGACCGAGGAGTTAGGAATTCACCGGTGGATTGCCTACACGGTGAGGAACATGATAGCCCTAAGGAATTTGAGAGTCAAATTTCCGACCGTTCTTGTCACTGTGCATGAGCTGTCCCAAAATATCTTATCTACATAACGGTCATATCATTGAAGGGCATTTATGTCTTATCATGTCGGGTTGCTCCGTAGGCTATAAATAGCCGCCCCCCTACAACCACTAGCTGGTTGGCTGCTCCGAGAGAACTTGACACTTGTCATTTGAGAGCAACCCATTCTTCGAGGACTTTGAGCGAAAATCATCGAATGAGGAAAAACCAAAAAACCAAACCCCTACAAAACCAAAGTGATTGAGCATCACTGAAGAGATTGATCCTGCGTGGATCCGACGCTTGTTACCTTTGAAGATTGTGCTTCTTCTAGACGGTTAGGCGTCATGGTCTAGTGCATCCAAGAGGAATTGTGGATCGCCGAGTGACCAAGTCTGTGAAGGTTTGGAAGTCGCCTGAAGACTTATCACGAGTGTTTGGACGAGGTCTGTGTGACCTTAGTTCAAGGAGAATACGGTGAGGACTTGGTGTCCTGAGCTATGTGCTCGCCGACCGGGTGTCCGGACTGTGTGTCCTCGAGTTTAAATACTCGGCCGCTCCAACCAGACGCATAACCGAGACAGCAGCTTGAACTGGTCTACCAAATCATTGTCTTCACCAACCTAATCGGTTCTATTTCCTCAACTCTTTCATTTCCTCATTCTTGTGTTGAGTGTTTGTTCATATCTGTGTTTGAAGACTTTGATCAAGACTTTCTCAGTTTCCTCGCTTTAATTTCTTGATATGTTTGTCTTCATCTTGTGTTATCCTGTGATTACGCTTTACGTACTCTGTGATTGTCTTCATTTCATCATGATGACCATGCCCGCATTCTGTTATGCTTATTTCTCGAGTAGTTATTCCACAGTAAGTAGTTCTTCACTTAGGAATTTCCTCACCGCAAATTCCTCATTGAAGAATTCATAAAATCGCCTATTCACCCCCTCTAGTCGATAAAACGCACTTTCAATTGGTATCAGAGCAAGGTACTCCCTTGTTCTATGTGATTTTGGTTTAACCACCTGGAGTTTTAGTTATGTAGACCGCAGGTATGATCAAGGTCTCGGCTGGGTGTCCTACCTTTGATGGGACGGACTACCCCTACTGGAAAAACAAGATGCGAATGCATCTTGAGGCAATTGACAACGATCTCTTGTATGTTGTGGAAAATGGTGTTCCCTCTGTCTCACCCTCACTGAACGCTGCCGATGTGAAGAGATTCAAGCAACTCGATTCTCAAGCAAAGAATATCATATGTGGCCATTTGAGCAAAGGACAGTATGGAAGAGTGAGTGCTTTGGAAACTGCTAAGCTCATCTGGGACAGGCTGTCCAAAGCAAATGAAGGAGTCTCAACTCAGCGTGACTCTCGAGTTGATGCTCTTCGAAATCTCTTCAACCGCTTCAAAAGACTCGACAATGAAAATGTTCAACAAACCGACGATCGCCTCACTGACATCTCAAATGAGCTTCAAGCGCTTGGTGCCACCGACATCACCGACCATGAGGTGGTGAAGAAATTGTTGAGATCGCTTGATTCCTCATTTGATACTCCGCACCGATGATACAAGAACATGCCGACTACAAGTCACTTGATCCAGGTGATATCCTCGAGAGGCTAAATACTCATGAGTTCGACTTGCTGAAAAGAGAGATCTCTATGGTTCTAGCTATGGAAAATCACGTGCCTCAAGGCCAAGGTCAGGTCTGCGAATCATTGTGAAGACTCGGTAGTAGCCTTGGAGACCACTGAAGAATTGAGCCAGAGCTAGCAACGCTCGTGAAGAAATTCGAAGTTCTCAAGACGTGGTCGCTTTGGAAAATCCTCAAGGAGCGTGATTCCTCATCCAGTGACTATAAGAGAAGACTATGCCACAAATGCAAGAAACCTGGTCACTACATTTAAGATTGTCCTCAGTGGGAAAAGGAATTAAAGAAGAAGAAATACAAGGATTACAGTTCTGATGACGCTAAGAAGAATAAGAAATCATCGAAATCTTCATCATCAAAATCCTCAAAGTCTTCATCTCACAAGAAGAGCGGCTCCAAGAAGGCTCGGGCATTCATTGGCAAGCAAATGGACTCTGAAGCTGAATCTGAGGAACATGAGGAAGAGGAGGCATCAGAGGAGTCCGAGTCTGGTGTGGCGAGTCTGGCTCTCGCTACGGCATTCGTCAGCAAGTCCATCTTCAACTCTGAAGAAAATGACCTCACCAACAAAGCTGATGAAGACAGTGATGACCTCGCTCCCACCTATTGCTTCATGGCAAAGGGTGCCAAGGTACTCAAATATACCTCCTCTGAATCTAGTGAAAATGAATCAGATGAAGATCTCAAGCCCAGCTACTCTAAACTTGCTAAGATTACTGTAAAACAACAAAGGGCTTTTGAAAAGGTTCAAAACATGCTAGATAAAAGTGATGATATGTTGGGTGAAGAAATGGTCGCACTAAAGCCCTGACTGAAAATCTTCAGAGACTTCAGTCTATGTTTGAGAACCTTGAAGGTCATCATAACACTCTCTTGTCTGATCATGAGAAACTTTCTTATGAATTTCTTCAAAGAAAGCAAGATCTTGAGAAGCTAAGAGTGAGTTATGAAGATCCTCAGAAGGAACGCGATTCATTACTTGCTCAACAAATCAGCGCTTCCCAGGAAGAATTTGTTCCTCCATGCTTAAAATGCATTGAACGTGAATATGCTAATTCTTCACATGAATGTTTAAATGCTTCAATTGTTACAAATTCTTCACCTGCCTCTGCTATCACTAATTCCTCATCTGAGGACATTGCTAGTATCACTGACGATGCAGTTTGAAGGAATTGTACATGACAGCATGTACAAAAGCCTCAAAGGGCATCAGACTCTTTGTGATGTGCTTAAAAGCAGATCCTCAACGGAACCCTAGGAAAGAGGGTATTGCCTTTGAGAGGAAACTCAATGCTGATGGAACATATTGGAAGCCCGAGCAAGACCCCCAAAACCTCATGGGTTGCTGCAAAGGGACCTCGTTTTGCTCCATCTAACTTATCGGGCTTTACATGTGAATCTCCTAATTCTTTTGGTGAGTCTTTTGACTCCTACTATAACCTGTTCAATAATCAGTATGGTGAAGTGTTTGCTAGATATGTTGGCACTAAGCTGCAGAACGGTTCTCCTATGAAGAAAATCTGGGTTCCCAAAAAGTGCCTTGAAAGTCTTGGTGAATGTCCTCATGACACCACACGTGAAGAATAGGAACCCCAGATCAAACTCTTCATATGGACCAAATTCCTCACGTGGATCAAATTCCTCAAAAGGATCAATGTCCTCATATGATTATCATCATGCTAACAACTCGCTTTCATGGGTAGAGCTAAGGGCTATGAATATGTGCATTATTCTTCAAACCAATATGTTCATAAGTCCTCGAAGAATTTCTCCGCTTATTCATATGCTTACCCTAACCCCTCTTATGTGAAACGAAATGGTTTGGCCTCTATGCCACCATTCTCATATGGAGCTCGCAGAGTGAAGAACTCTTTGCCACCCCTTCAGATGTGGGCGGTGAAGAAAAAGAACTAATTTCCTCTGCAGGGTCAGGTCTCCAGACGTGCTTTAACGTCTGAAGAATTTGCTGGGGACCTGACAACATTGCCTAAAAGGACGCATGCTAATCATGAAGAAATGAACTTTCATTTCACACGTCCTCATACTGCTATATCTGTTTTACTGCTTGATGAAATTCATCTAATGAATTTGATATCATATTCTTCACTGATGAAGTATATGAGATCGTAAGTTGCACTAATTCATCTGCAGGATGATCAACCCAAAGCAAATGAGTGGGTCCTCGATAGTGGATGTACAAATCACATGACTTGTGACAAGAATCTATTGATGGATGCTCCCTTATCACCGTCACATCTGAAACATATCATCTTTCCGACAAAGGCAAAAGTCAGTATTGGGTCTTGGTAAGGTTGCGATCTCTAAGGACATACACATGGACAAAGTCATGCTTGTTGAGTCCTTAGGATACAACCTCATGTCGATCTCAATGCTTTGTGATCTTGATATGGTTGTTGTCTTTGGCAAGTATCGTTGTGTTGTGATTATGGAAGCTGGCAATTCCAAAGTCTTCGAAGGCTTTAGGAGATGAGACTTGTATATTGTTGATTTCTCTACAGACCACAACCTGCCGTGTGTCTACTTGCAAAAGCTTGAATGGCTATGGCATCGACGACTTGGTCACGCAGGCATGAGGAATTTGCACACGCTGCGAAGAAGAAGCATGTCATTGGCATTGAGAATGTCAAATTCCTCAAGGATCACTTGTGTGGAGCCCGTGAAGCTGGAAAAAGGACCAAGGCCAAGCATCCAAATAAGACTATCATGACCACTACTCGTCCATTCGAATTGCTTCACATGGACCTCTTTGGTCCTAATCATTACTCAAATCACTAATGATGCATCTCTATATGGCTTTGTTATTGTTGATGATTACTCTCGTTACACATGAGTACACATTGTTACTTACAAACATGAAGTACAGGAAGTTTTCAAACGATTTTCCTCGAGGGCTTCAACCAACTTTGGTGTGAAGATTAGGCACATCAGGAGTGACAATGGAACTGAGTTCAAGAATTCCGGTCTTGATGACTATCTTGATGAACTTGGTATTACTCATGAGTTATCTGCCCCTTATACTCCTCAAAGAAATGGCGTCGTGGAGCGCAAGAATGTAACTCTTGTTGAGATGGCTCGCTTATGCTTGATGAATACAAAACGCCTCGTCATTTTGGGATTGATGCAATTGATACTGCGTGCCACATCATCAACAGAGTATATCTTCACAAATTCTTCAAGAAGACTGCCTATGAACTCCTCACTGACAAGAAACCCAATGTGAGTTATTTCAAAGTCTTCGGTGCTAAATGCTGGATTAGAGATCCTCATCACAATGCTAAATTTGCACCGAAAGCACATGAAGGTTTTATGCTTGGTTATGGAAAGGACTCGCACACCTACATAGTCTTCAACAATGTTCTTTACAAGATTGTTGAAACTGTAGATGTCTTGATTCGATGAAACTAATGGCTCGCAAAGAGAGCACCTACCTTCCGTGTTAGATGAACCAGCACCGAGGATTCTATCAAGTTCAAGGCAACCGAGGATGTCATTCCTCTTGAAGAATCTCTTGAAGAATTCATTCTGAACGAAGAACGCCGAAATGATGCACCTGAAGATAATCTTTGAAGAAAATGGTGCTGAAGAAAATGCTGATCAAATTCCTCGATGACAACCAGCTCATCCTCGTGTTGCAAAAGAAGTGCAAGTTGGCAAGATCATCAATGACATTGAAGCACCAGGTCCTCTCACACGCTCAAAAGCTTCACATTTTATCTAACTTTTGTGGGCACTATGCTTTTGTCTCTATCACAGAGCCCACTAAGGTAGATGAAGCATTTCGAGCCCGAGTGGATTCAGGCCATGCAAGAAGAATTACATCAGTTCGAGCTCAACAATGTCCTGAACTGGTCAAACGTCCAGATCCTCGCAAGCATAATATCATTGGCACAAAGTGGATCTACCGCAACAAGCAAGATGAAAATGGCCTTGTGGTGAGGAATAAGGCACGACTTGTAGCTTAAGGCTACACACAGGTTGAAGGAATTGATTTCGATGAAACTTTTGCACCTGTTGCTAGACTTGAGGCTATTCGCATATTACTTGCTTATGCTAATCATCATAATATCACGTTATATCAAACGGATGTGAAAAGTGCATTCCTCAATGGTAAGCTTGAGGAAGAAGTATATGTTGCTCAAATTTCTGTGTTTTGAAGATCCAAAGAATCGACAAAGTCTTCAGACTCAACAAGGCCCTCTATGGCCTCAAACAGTTCTACAGGCGTGGTATGATACATTGAAGGAATTCTTCGTGAAGAATGGCTTCACACCCGGTTCACTTGACCCTACTCTCTTTACTAAATCTTATGATGGTGAACTGTTTGTGTGCCAAATATATGTTGATGATATTATCTTTGGTCAGACCGACCAACGTTATAGTGATGAATTTGCCTATATGATGAGTGACGAATATCAAATGTCTATGATGGGAGAGTTGAAATTATTTTTAGGTCTTCAAATTTGTCAACAACACAATGGCATATTCATATCTCAGGAGAAATACCTCAAGGATGTTCTGAGGAAATTCGGCATGCAAGATTGCAAAGGCGTCAAAATTCCTATGCCCACAAATGGCCATCTATGCACTGATGAAAATGGTATTGACTTCGATCACAAGGTATACCGCTCCATGATTGGTTCTTTATTGTACTTATGTGCATCTAGGCCAGATATAATGCTGAGTGTTTTCATGTGTGCCCGATTTCAAGCTACACTTAAGGAATCACACCATATGGCTGTGAAGCATATTCTTCGATATCTAGCTCACACACCAACACTAGGATTATGGTACCCCAAGGGCTCTACTTTTGATCTCATTGGATATTCTGACTCTGACTATGCTGGTGATTGTGTGGACCGCAAGTCAACATCTGGTACTTGTCATTTCCTCGGACGATCTTTGGTCTGTTGGTCCTCGAACAAACAGTACTGCGTATCACTGTCTACTGCGGAAGCTGAGTACATTGCTGTTGGCTCTTGCTGTGCTCAATTACTATGTATGAAGCAAACTCTCAAGGACTACGGCATTAACGTGAAGAATGTGCCTCTCTACTGTGACAATGAGAGTGCCATCAAGATTGCTCACAACCCAGTTCAGCACTCCAAGACATAGCATATTCAGATTCGTCATCATTTTCTTCACGATCATGTGTTGAAGGGTGACATCTTTATTGATCATGTGAAGACTGAAGAACAGCTAGCCGATATCTTCACAAAGCCCTTAGATGAGAAGAGATTTAGCAAGTTGCGGTGTGAGCTAAATATCTTAGAATCTTTGAATGTTCTTTGAAAAGGACACACATCCTGACACTTATGCAAAACTGATGACTTAGATGTGCAACACATGAAGAAACGTTTTCTTCAATCAATGAAGAATAACACTCTAAGTGTGAAGAAATTAATGAAGAATTTGATTCTCGGGACCCTACGACAATTGTACGCTGTGTCTGAAATCATCATTCTTATACGGTGGGTCACGCCACCACCAAAGTTGAAAATCTTCGATTTGAGTTTTTCCTCGCTTTTGAAATTCTTCGCTTTTCAAATTCTTCAACTTTGCAAAATCTTCACTGTTTCCGCTGCTTTTTCTTCATTGGCTATATTTATATATATGGGTTTATGTCCTCTACAGCATTCACTTATGGCTATTTCTTCAAGTTGCTTTTTCTGCTAAGTGAATGTGATCGAACCCTTCCCCCTCTATGCTATTCTCAACCCAATCTATTCACAAATTCTTCATGTGCGTTCTATTTGAAACTCATTCAAAATCTTCAATGTGTCCTTGTCAGCTGAAGAAATTGCAAACGGAACTTTAAAACTAATCTTATCCAAATTTCCGGCTTTGCCGCTCAATCCGTTCCGCTTCCCACGAAAGACTTATCTATTCACCCATGATCTAACACAATCTCCACTTTTCAGTACGTGGGTGACACATGTCAAGCGAATGAGAAGGGTCAGGGGCACGCTCGTCCAAAATCTTCGGGCGAACAGTTTTTCACCGTGGATACATATACCCCCTCTCCCCTTCCTCACTTCCTTTACTCCGCTCGACCGCTCTCTCTATCTCGCTCGAGCTTCTCAAACCCTAGCGCCGCCGCTACTCCGTCGTCGCCGGTGAGGAAGAGCTTCACTGCCTCGACCTCGTCGCCGTACTCACGCCGACCGCTGTAGCGACCAGACCCGAATGGATCTAGCGCTCTGTGCTCAGTGTCATCCCTGGATCAGTAATGCTGACACCACACAGTACTTCGAAGGATTTATAGCAGAGTAGCAATCACACACTTATTACATCGTTGTCCACAAGGGAACTTAATACAATAATATGGCTTAAGGCCATCTAATAATAACAGCGGAAGGCTTGGAAGACAAGTGAGTCCATCAACTCCAACGGCATCACCGAGTATAGAACCACGACCTAACACCTTACTCGTGCGTTGCGAAAAGTCTGCAACGTAAAAAGTTGCAGCCCGAAACGGGTCAGCACATGGAATATGCTGGCAATGTAACACATAGAGAACAATGAAGCAACAAGCCTATACTACATGCATATTTGGCTGGTGGTAAGGCTCTACGGTTACATTTTTGCATAAAGCTGATTTTTCCCTACATCAAAGGAATAATTTTTACTTAACTATCATGGTGGTTGTTAAACATTGAGAATGGTTGACAGCATCCTCAATCCCAATTAAAAAGTACTCATTAAAACCCAATACATTTATTATTGGTAACATGTTGAGATTCACATGATATTCAAGTACTAGATACTCAAGATGTCCATAACCGGGGACACGGCTAATCATGATTAGTTTATACACTCTGCAGAGGTTTCATGCACTTTTCCCCACAAGACTCGATCGCCTCCGCTTGGTTCTCGTGACTACATGGTGTTTGAGAAGCGGATGACCGAGACATAGTCTTTCGTAAGCGCTTAGCACCTTACATGTGGGTAGACCGTACCAACCTACATCCCTACATCAGCTAGCCTACCCGTAAGAGTTCGCACAACTTAGTCAACTACGCCAGAGCCCATAATTGGCTTGTGGCTGCACACGGAAGTTTCTAGTTTGAAAAATCTCATGATCCCTTAGAGCCCGGGTGGCGGTCCGAAGAAATACAGTAAATCCTCGATAGAAACCAGGTGCCTCAATCCACCCAGATGTGTTTAAGTTGCCACCTTAAATAAACCATTAAATTAACAATCTCACATACATCATGGATATTCACTCACCCAATCCACGTCTACTAGCATAGCATAGCATAATAAGCAAACGTAGAAGTAACTCCCAAGGTTTCATAAGTAAAACAGGTAATAGGTACTACCTCAATCTACTTCCCATCCCACAATTTAATTAGATCCTAAACATGCAAGTGTTTGAGGGTTTGATCTAATGCAATAAAACCGGGTAGTAGAAAAGTATGATCAAAGTGTTACTTGCCTTGTCGATGATCCGCGAGTCCTAGAGATTCGAAGTAACAAGCGGCGCACTCCGGGTGATCTAACGCAGACAAACAACAAGCATACAATAAGTACTCATCTAATGCACATGGAAATCTCGAATAAAAGATCTAACCAGATAGTTCAACTTAAGAACCCTGGTTGCAAAAGAATCGAATTAAATAAAACATCGAAGGTCGGAACTCGAGAGAGAACGACTCGGTTTAGCAAATCTGAAACTAAGTCAAAATTTCACAGTAGCAAAACTCCGTGAAAGTAGGTTAGTCGGAACGGCGGTTTCGTTACGAAACTCCAGGCGCTTGAATCACCTGATTCCGATAAACGAGCAAGAAATAAAACAGATTTGAAAATCAGATCGGAAATCGAATCTGAAAAAATAACGGATTAAATCCGATTTAAAAGAAAACGACGAACGGATTAAATAACGGACGTTCGTTAACAGAACTAATCCAACGAACGCGCGTTCATTGAAACGAACGGGTCGGTGAACGTTCACTAAATAAGAAAACCGAAAAAATAAAACCAATCTAGGTTTTTGAAAAAAACCGAACATCTTTTTTAAAATAAACCGGATCGGTCTTTTTGGGAAAACCGGCTCGGAAGGGCGCGGGGCGGTGGCTACCTCCGGTGATCGCCGGGGCTCCGGGCGGCGAGGGCGGCGGGGTCGGGAGGGCGGCGGGTCCAGCCGGGCGACGGAACGGCGGGCGCAAGGCCCTTGGGCGGCGGACTCGGCTGGGGGCGGGCGGGTGAGGTGAGGAGAGAGGGGGGGTCCGGGGTTAAATAGGAGGGGGGTGCTCCGGCTTGGGAAGGGGCAACGGAGCCGGGCGGAGTCGGACACCGGCGGGCGGCAAGGCTTGCCCCGAAGCGGGACTTCGGCGCGGCAAGGCGGCGCGCGAGGGAGAGGGAGGCGGGCGCCTGGGCCGGGCCTGGCTTGGGCCTACCGGGCCTTGGCCTGTGGGGGGCGCTTTTTTAAAATAAAAACCAAAACGAATTAAAAAAAATACCAAACGAACTCCGATTTAAATAAAACAAATTTTTCCCGACTCCTAAAAATGAGTCGAACAAAATGAACTTTAAAAACGGCAATATGCATAATATTTTTAAAATGCTCATTTTTGCCTAAGCAAAATAAATCTTCCAAAACCAAATTTGATTTATTTATAATATCTTCATTTTTCCTAAGTATTGGGAAAGTCATATTATTCCCTCTCTTAATATTTTTATAGGAAAAACTTTATGAAGATAATTAAATAAATCCAATGATCCTATTTTCAAATTTGAGAAATCCCAAATATGAAAATAATGAAACTTCCAACTCTCTCTGAGGGTCCTTGAGTTGCGTGAAATTTTCTAGGATCGGAAAATGCGAGAAAAAATATGATATGCATGATAACCTAATGTATAACATTCCAAATTGAAAATTTGGGATGTTACAAACCTACCTCTTAAGATGAATCTCGCCTCGAGATTCGGGTTGGCTAGAAAATAGGTGAGGGTGGTCCTTGAGCAAAACTTCCTCTCTTTCCTGTGTGGCTTCATCCTCAGTGTGGTGGCTCCACTGAACTTTGCAAAACTTGATAACCTTGCTGCGGGTAACTCTGCTGGCATAATCGAGAATCTTAATCGGGTTTTCCTCATATGTCAAATCATCCTTCAACTGAATTGCCTCCAGTGGCACTGTGTCTCTTAATGGTACCTCTGCTATCTCTGGGTGACATTTCTTCAATTGAGAAACATGGAATACATCATGAACTCCTGACAGTCCGTCTGGTAATTCCAACTTATAAGTAACTTCTCCCATGCGTTGCAAAATCTTATACGGTCCAACAAAACGTGGTGCTAACTTTCCTTTAACTCCAAAACGCTTAACTCCTCGAAGTGGGGATACTCTGAGATATACTCTGTCTCCAACTTCATATTCAATCGCTTTGCACTTTGAATCGGCATCGCTCTTTTGTCTGGACTGGGCTACCTTGAGCCTGTCTCGAATCAACTTAACTTCGCTCAGACTCCTTAATCAAATCTGGTCCAAACAAGCGGCGATCTCCGGTTTCGTCCCATAACAACGGTGTCCTGCACCTTCTTCCATACAAAGCCTCGAAGGTGCCATCTTCAAGCTGGTTTGGTAGCTTGTTGTTGTAGGAAAATTCTGCATACGGTAAATTTTCATCCCAGCTAGATCCATAATCTAGGGCACAAGCTCTCAAAGATGTCCTCCAAAATCTGATTGACTCTCTCGGTCTGTCCATCGGTCTGCAGGGTGGAAAGCTGTACTTGAATTCCAATCGGGTTCCCAATGTTTCGTGTAACCGGTTCCAAAATTTCGAGGTAAACCGGGTTCCTCTATCTCGATACGATGCTCCTCGGAACTCCGTAAGCACACAATTCTGGTCATGTATATCTTTGCCAACTTAGCAATCGCTATAGGTGGTCTTGACTGGAATAAAATGAGCTACCTTTGTTAAACGGTCGACTATAACCCAAATCGAGTCATATCTGAACGAGTCTTTGGCAATCCCGTGATAAAATCCATGCCTAGTTTATCCCACTTCCATTCGGGTATCGGCAATGGTTGTAACAATCCTGCTTCTCGATGTTCGCTTTTACTTTCGACATACATCGCAAACTGCTACATACTCCGCAATATCCTTCTTCATTCCGGTCCACCGAAAGTATTCTTCAAATCCAAGTACATCTTGGTATTTCCTGGTGAATCGAATAGGGTGAATCATGGGCTTCTTGTAAAATCAACTTCACGATCTACGGGTCATTGGGCACATAAACACGGTCTTCAAACCATAGGGTATCGTGCTCATCCTCACGAAATCCTTTAGCTTTTCCTTTGCTCATTTTCTCCTTTATAGAGGCAACTTCCTTATCCGCCTTTTGGGCTTCTACGATTTTGTCCATCGCTGTCGACTGAATTTCCAATGCTGCTACATAGCCTCTCGGAACTATTTCCAAACATAGCTCTCGAAGGTCCTCGGCTAACTCATTGGGTATTCCTCCCATCATTAGGGTATTGACGTGGCTCTTACGGCTCAATGCGCTCGCTACGACATTAGCCTTCCCAGGCTGATAATGCAATCTCATGTCATAATCCTTGATAAGCTCTAACCATCTCCTTTGTCTGAGATTCAATTCCTTCTGTGTGAAGATGTACTTCAAACTCTTGTGATCCGTATATACTTCACAATGATTTCCAATGAGAAAATGTCTCCACGTCTTCAGGGATGCACAACGGCTGCTAACTCCAAATCATGAGTGGCATAATTCAACTCATGGGGCTTAAGTTGTCGTGAAGCATACGAAACAACTCTTCCTTCCTGCATAAGCACTGCTCCAAGTCCTCGACGTGAAGCGCCGCAATACACCTCATAATCCTTAGTCCGATCCGCAATATCAAAACTGGTGAGGTAACCAATCTTTTCTTCAACTCCGTAAAACTTGCCTCACAGTCCTCGGTCCATATAAATTTGTTCTCCTTCTTCAACAATTCTGTCATAGGCTTAGCAATCCTTGAGAAATTCTCAATGAACCTTCGGTAGTATCCTGCGAGTCCAAGGAAACTCCGAATCTCTCCAACTGTCGTTGGTGCTTCCCATTTGGTTACGGTCTCAACTTTTGTGGGATCAACATGTCCGAGAAATCCAACTTCCTTTAACCAAAACTCACATTTGCTGAACTTGGCATACAACTGGTGTTCCCTCAGTTTCTCCAAAACCAATCGCAAATGTTCCTTGTGTTCCTCTTCATTCTTCGAGAAAATCAAAATGTCATCAATGAACACCACGACGAACTTATCCAAAAACTCCATAAACACTTTGTTCATCAGGTTCATGAAATAGGCTGGTGCGTTAGTCAGTCCAAATGACATAACGGTATACTCGTATAGTCCATATCTCGTGGTAAATGCTGTCTTGGGTATGTCCTGCTCCCGAATCTTCAATCGATGGTACCACGATCGCAAGTCGATCTTGGAAAACACCTTGGCTCCTTGCAAGCGATCAAACAGATCATTTATCATAGGTAGTGGGTACTTGTTCTTGATTGTTACTTCATTCAATCCACGATAATCAACAACCATTCTTAACGATCCATCCTTCTTCTCCACTAGCAAAACGGGTGATCCCCAAGGTGAAGAGCTTGGGCGTATAAAACCTTTATCCAAAAGCTCCTTAATCTGCTTCTTGATTTCCGCCAAATCCTGTCTTTGGCATCCTGTATGGTCGCCGATATCGGGCCTGTTCTCGGCAACAGCTCGATCAAAACTCAATGTCTCTATCCGGTGGCATTCACAGCAACTCTTCCGAAATACATCAGAAAATCCTTCACCATCGGGTACTTCTTCTGTACCACTCTCGATAAGCGCTTAACTTGTGCTCTCCTCGGCTCGTGCCGTGATACATACTTAATCCTTCTTCCTTCAGGTGTGGTGAGCAAAATTGATCTAGTGGAGCAATCAATGTTTCCTCCATACTTTGATAACCAATCCATTCCTAATATCACATCCAATCCTTGGGATTCCAGAACTATTAGGTCCGAGGGGAAAACATAGTGTCCAATCCTTAATGGCAGTCGATCACACCATTTACTAGTCATGTACTCGCCCCGGGTGAGGTTACTAGCATGGGTGACCTAAGGGCTTGGGTTGGTAACTTGTACTTATCCACAAATCCCTTGATATGTATGAATGCGATGCACCAAAGATCGAAAAGAACAACCGCAAAGAAATGACTTAACCAAAAACTTACCGACATCGTGATCGGGCTGATCTTCAACCTCCTCCACTTCAAGGTGGTTCACCTGTCCTCTATTGAAAGGGTTGGGCTTCTTTCCAGAGCTTCCATTGCCATTTCCATTCTCGCCTTACGACGATCATTGGCATAATGCCCAGTCTTGCGGCACTTAAAGCAAGTAATATGACTCGAGTCTACTTTGGATGGTGTTGACGGGTTGGTGCAATTTTGTCCATTACTTCCTCCATTCCCGCTCCCATTCTTGGTGCTGTTATGGTTATGCTAATTACCTCTTCCATGGGTATCTTTGGCCCGAATTCTGATTTAGGGGTATAACGAGGTTTCTTTGAGCTCCATAGTTATACTTCCCTTGCCCATACTTCCGCTTACGGTTCTCAATTTGCTTTGCTTTCCTTCAATCATGAGAGCTCGATCTACTAACTCCTGGTAGTTATTGAAACTGGCTACCATCAACGGCATCTTGAACTCATCATTCGGTCCTTCTAGAAACTTCTCCGCTTAGCTGCATCAAGAGTAACGCGTCATCCGGGGCATAACGTGCTAGTTTACTAAAGTCATCCACGATCGCCAACAGTCCTTCCTCCTTGGCGTAAGTTGCGAAACTCACGCTTCTTCATGGCCATGGCTCCTGCTGAAACATGGGCGGTCTGAAAAGCTTGCTGAAATTGATCCCATGTGGCGGTGTCTCTGAGGTAAGTGGTTGTGAAATTCTCCCACCATGTCTGCTGGGTCCTTCAAGGTGATGTGCTTTGCAAACTTCACTCTTTCTCCATCCGTGCATCCTGCGGTGGTCGGCTCCCTTCCTATCTTGCGGAGCCGGTCATACTGCTACAATTGGCTCGGTGCTCCGGAATACACGGTGGGTTTAGTCTAAGGAAACGAGTCGGATGATCCGCAGTGGTGGTGGCGGTGGGTTGTAGTAGTTGTTGTTGTTGTTGCCTCAGTTACGCACCAATGTTTGAATCAGGGTATTCTGCTGCTGGATCAGTTGGGTGATCTCTGGCGGGAAAACGAATCCGGGGTCGCGTCTCGGAGGCATCTGATGAGTTTAGAAAAGATGAGAATTTAGAATAGAATGAGGTCTAAGGGAATCACTACCCAAATGCACATGAGCAAATACACACAAAATCACTTCATTCAATCAAACAAAGGCTTACAACGATCTAACTATCGCAAAAGTGTGTGTACTATAATGTTTACATGGAGGAATACTACTAATATGTGGGGACTTCTACTAATTTGAACCGTGGAAGACTCCATAATGTCCGCCTCCACTTTCGTCTTCAAAGTCGGGTTCACTTGGATCCGAATCGGTGTCGTCGATGTTGATGTAGTCGCTTGGGCAATCGACATACTGGTCTTCATTCCTGAGCGCCAACTTCTTCTTCAGTTCTTCAATCTCATACTTAAGATCGTTATTGTGTCTTGCTAGAGCTACGATCTCGTCCATATAGTCCTTGCGAGTTGTCTTTAGTTCTTCTTCAAGTTCGATGATCCTTCCTTTCGCATTCTGCAACTCCAACATATCATTGCACATCCGGTTCTCCTGGCGTCCGAATATGCTGGTTTAACTCCCGGATAAATGCTGCAATGGATCTATCCTTCTTGGTGCTGACGACGTCCCATTTGTCATCTCGGCGTCCGCAAATCTGGTAGATTGTGTCCTTGAGGTCTTCTTGATAAACTTCTCCAATGCGTCCCATGGTGATGTGAGCTGCCATGCTTTTTCCCAGACTCCAAGTTGGTGCCTTGAAAACACTATCTATAGGCTTGGTGATTGGGGCGAATGTCCTTCTGGAACGTGAGCGTGAATCTTCCAGCGCTCCTCTTGGTGAGTGGCGTCGAAAGTCCGGTGAAGCTTGGTAGTCCAACGTTCGTACTTGGTAACTTCCTTCAAGTGAAATCCAAAAGGTGTGCCTTCATCTGGTTGGGTGTACTTGATCTTCGCGTCCGTCATCCTAAAGAGAGTAGAAAAGATGAGGAGTTAGAAAATGAGAAGAGAGTAGTGATCTATGGCTTTATCTTAATGGTTGTGTCCTATAGTCAGCGTGTGCTCTGATACCATTCTCTGTAGCGACCAGACCCGAATGGATCTAGCGCTCTGTGCTCAGTGTCATCCCTGGATCGATGTCGACACCACAAGATTACTTGAAGGATTTATAGCAGAGTAGCAATCACACACTTATTACATCGTTGTCCACAAGGGAACTTAATACAATAATATGGCTTAAGGCCATCTAATAATAACATCGGAAGGCTTGGAAGACAAGTGAGTCCATCAACTCCAACGGCATCACTGAGTATAGAACCACGACCTAACACCTTACTCGTAAATGCGAAAAAGTGCATAGCGTGAAAAGTTGCAGCCAAAACGGGTCAAGACATGGAATATCGGCAATGTAACACATAGAGAACAATGAAGCAACAAGCCTATACTACATGCATATTTGGCTGGTGGTAAGGCTCTCTGATTTACATTTTTGCATAAAGCTGATTTTCCCTACATCAAAGGAATAATTTTTACTTAACTATCATGGTGGTTGTTAAACATTGAGAATGGTTGACAAGATCCTCAATCCCAATTAAAAAGTACTCATTAAAACCCAATACATTTATTATTGGTAACATGTTGAGATTCACATGATATTCAAGTACTAGATACTCAAGATGTCCATAACCGGGGACACGGCTAATCATGATTAGTTTATACACTCTGCAGAGGTTTGCGCACTTTTCCCCACAAGACTCGATCGCCTCCGTTTGGTTCTCGTGACTACATGGTGTTTGAGAAGCGGATGACCGAGACATAGTCTTTCAGAAGCGCTAGCACCTTACATGTGGGTAGACCGTACCAACCTACATCCCCTACATCAGCTAGCCTACCCGTAAGAGTTCGCACAACTTAGTCAACTACGCCAGAGCCCATAATTGGCTTGTGGCTGCACACGGAAGTTTCTAGTTTGAAAAATCTCATGATCCCTTAGAGCACGGGTGGCGGTCCGAAGAAATACAGGCAAATCCTCGATAGAAACCAGGTGCCTCAATCCACCCAGGATGTGTGTTTAAGTTGCCACCTTAAATAAACCATTAAATTAACAATCTCACATCTGTCATGGATATTCACTCACCCAATCCACGTCTACTAGCATAGCATAGCATAATAAGCAAACGTAGAAGTAACTCCCAAGGTTTCATAAGTAAAAGCAGTAATAGGTACTACCTCAATCTACTTCCCATCCCACAATTTAATTAGATCCTAAACATGCAAGTGTTTGAGGGTTTGATCTAATGCAATAAAAGCTGGGTAGTAGAAAAGTATGATCAAAGTGTTACTTGCCTTGCCGATGATCCATGAGTCCTAGAGATTCAAGTAACAAGCGGCGCACTCCGGGTGATCTAACGCAGACAAACAACAAGCATACAATAAGTACTCATCTAATGCACAGGGAAATCTCGAATAAAAGATCTAACCAGATAGTTCAACTTAAGAACCCTGGTTGCAAAAGAATCGAATCAAATAAAACATCGAAGGTCGGAACTCGAGAGAGAACGACTCGGTTTAGCAAATCTGAAACTAAGTCAAAATTTCACAGTAGCAAAACTCTGTGTAATTAGTTTAGTCGTAACGGCTTTTTCGTTACTAAACTCCAGGCGATTTAATCACCTGATTCCTATAAACGAGCAAGAAATAAAACAGATTTGAAAATCGGATCAGAAATCGAATCTGAAAAATAACGGATTAAATCCGATTTAAAATAAAACGACGAACGGATTAAATAACGGACGTTCGTTAACAGAACTAATCCAACGAACGCGTTCATTGAAACGAACGGGTCGGTGAACGTTCACTAAATAAGAAAACCGAAAAAAATAAAACCAATCTAGGTTTTTGGAAAAAAAACCGAACATTTTTTTTTAAATAAACCGGATCGGTCTTTAGGGAAAACCGGATCGAACGGCGCTGGGCGGTGGCTACCTCCGGTGATCGCCATGGGCTCCGGGCGGTGGGGCGGCGGTCGGGAGGGCGGCGGGGTCAGGTCGGCGACGGAAACGGCGGCGGCGGCGGCGGACTCGGCCAAGGGCGGCGGCAAGGGGTGAGGTGAGGAGAGGGGGGTCCGCGGGTTAAATAGGAGGGTGCTCGGCTTGGGAAGGGGCAACGGGAGCCGGGCGGAGTTTGACACCGGGCGGCGGCGGGCGTCTCGAAGGGACTTTGGCGCGGGCAAGGCGGCGCGAGGGAGAGGGAGGCGGGCGCCGGGCCGGGCCTGGCTGGGGCCGGGCCTTGGGCCTGTGGGGCGCGTTTTTTTTTAAATAAAAACCAAAACGAATTAAAAAAAATACCAAACGAACTCCGATTTAAATAAAACAAATTTTTCCCGACTCCTAAAAATGAGTCGAACAAAATGAACTTTAAAAACGGCAATATGCATAATATTTTTAAAATGCTCATTTTTGCCTAAGCAAAATAAATCTTCCAAAACCAAATTTGATTTATTTATAATATCTTCATTTTTCCTAAGTATTGGGAAAGTCATATTATTCCCTCTCTTAATATTTTTATAGGAAAAACTTTATGAAGATAATTAAATAAATCCAATGATCCTATTTTCAAATTTGAGAAATCCCAAATATGAAAATAATGAAACTTCCAACTCTCTCCGAGGGTCCTTGAGTTGCGTGAAATTTTCTAGGATCGGAAAATGCGAGAAAAAATATGATATGCATGATGACCTAATGTATAACATTCCAAATTGAAAATTTGGGATGTTACAACCGCGGAAATCTTCACTCCACCGCCGCCGTAGCTGTCTTCCTCCGCCGAGTTAGGGCGTGGGAGATCTAAACTGACGAACTTCTAATCTACACCTCTCAGTTCTTCATGTTCTTCAGTTCGGGTAATTAAAAGTTACTTTTATTACTCGCTTTGATTCTCAAACCTTTCTGAAAATCTTCAAAGGTGTTTATTCTTCAAATCTTCACACATAAGAACACCTCAAACGAAATATGCTCTTGATTCGTTTCTCTAAGCAATGATTTTTCTTCAAGATTCCTCAATTGTGTGGATCCTCAATCTATACAACTCTGGAACCTAAGACAAAGATCGCTTAGTGAAATTCTTTAAGGCTCATCTGGTCAAATTCCTCAAACTTGTTCTTTTTGAAAAACCTTCTGAGAATGCATATGACCTCTCCAAATTCCTCGCAACTATACTCTGTTCAAAGGTACTCATGTCCGCTGCTGAATCACTAGGTTCTCATCAACTTAAATCATTTGAGGCGTTCCTCGAAGAAAAGTTGCACACTTCTTCAGAGAATTCGATTGTTCAAATTCCTCATCTGAAGAATATGGCTGACGCTAAGAAGCCACAGAAAGGAGGAAAGATGCCTGAGGTCATGACTTCTTTCGAGATACCTGAGGAAATATACGCTGACTACTGCACACCTGATGAAGCCAAGTTTAGCAAGGAAAACAAAAATCAGCGCAAGGTGCGCATTCAGAGGATTGAAAGGAGATGGGCAAGGGAATGGAGGGAGTACAGGTATGTTACTCCAAAGTATATGAAGAAATTCGCTCTTAATCCTCCATGCCCAAGAGCTCCGTTGGCACTGGCCAAGGACCCCACCGACATCAAGCGTGGTGAGGACTTTCCCTGAAGATCGGCCAAGCGCCAAGCCAAGTTGGCGAGACAAGCCAAAGAAGCAAAGCGGTGAGGAAATTCAATGAAGACTACTGCTACTACTGCCGCCACTCGGGCCCTGCTCAACCCAGAAAATCAATGGCAAAGAAGCGGCGCACAAGCCTAGTGCTTCAGCTACAGTGCCCTCACGGCCAAAATACTCAGCAATGCCCTCACGACCAGAATCTTCAATGCCCTCACGGCCAATTCCTCATGCTGCTCCTGCTCCTCCCAAATCCTCAACTCCTCCCAAGTCCTGAGCAGCTCCTACAAAGTCCTCAGCACCTGTGCATCTGGCCACGTGCCAAAGGACTGCAGGCATCTCCATTGCCTCTGGTGTCTCAGCAAGTTCCTCAGCTGCACCAAATTCTTCATCAGGCCCCACTCTGCTAAAGAAAAAAAGGCAACTGTTGGACGAGGTCCTCGGCCAAGTCCGAAGAAGAAACAGGTTGCATTCCAAGTGCCATCTGATGATGAAGCTGATGATGATGAACTTGCAGAAATCATCAGAGACCGACAAGTTAGGGCCGCTAGAGCCAAAGTCACACCTGTGCCACTGCTTTTGGATCCAAGGGCGATCCTCGAGTGCATTGATCTCTGGCACAAGGATCCAGAGACACCTATGCCTGATTTTCATCTGATACCTGGACAAAGTCACATGCTGACCCATTTCATCTCTGAAGAGAAATGGAATTTTGAGAAGGCAAGGCAGATCAAGAAGGCTCAGTTCAGGAAAGAGAAGTTCCTGAGGAAAAACGTTGTCAGAATGACAACTGAGGAACTCCTCAAGATCCAATCTGAAATCAAAGCCCTCAGTGATAACTTTGATGCCTATTATGCTGATTGACAAGGAGCCAAAGTCAGATTTGTTAATCTGACAAAGCAGTTCACAAATGTTGCAGCCCCAACGCAACAAGAAATTCCTCAGGCTGGAGCCTCTGCTCAGCCTGCTGAAGAACATGCCAAGACCGGCCGATGATTTTCAGCGTGCTGAAGACAATGCTAGTTCCAGGGCTGATGACTCCATTCCAGCCGCTGAAGAAATTGCCAGGGCATCCACTAGTGGTGTGCCTGAAGAAACTGAAGAAGTCAGGGCAACTGCATCAGTTGCGCCTGAGAAAATTCAACCAGATTCCTCAGCTCCTCCTGCGCCTACACCAACTCCAGTCCTTCCATCTGCATCAGATGTGAAGAAGACCAAGGCTGCAGAGCGAGCTGCAGTGAAGAAAAGGAAATTATCTGCTGCTTCAAATTCTTCAAATTTCAAGAAGATGAAGACAATGACCAGCTCATTTGAAAATCCCATTGATGCTGTTCCAATTTCCTCCATGCCATCAAAGGACCTTGTTCCTTTTGGTGAAGATTATGAGATCCCAAGCGGATATGATGAAGAAAATCATTCTGCTGCTTCATCAGAGCAGATTGATGAAGAAATTGAAGTGGATGCAATCCCTTCAACCCCAATCGTTTCCTTGCATATGCCTCAGTTCACAGCTGAAGAGGCTGGCGTTGAAGAAATTGAAGAAGATGTGGATATTGGAAGCACAACACCAGTGATGAACGATGACTTTTGGGACAGTCAGCATCCAAATTCTCCACTCTTCACTCCCATTCAACAAATTCCTCAGTCCCCTGCACCAACGGTTCAAATGGGCTCTGAAGAAACTCATCCCAACTCATCCGTGCATGAAGAAATTCCAGCCACTAGTGCTGAAGAACCTGCTGCTGCTGATCCTATGAACACGCAGACTGCACATGAAGAGGAACCAGAAATTCCTCAGCCTGAAGAACCTGAGATTGCGATTCCAGAGGTCGTGATGCAACTCACTGACACTCCACTGCCAAAACCAAAGAATCCATTCTCAACGAAGCAAAAGTTCAAGGCTGAAGATTTCTTCGGCGAGCATGTATTCTTCACTGACTACAACCCTTATGACTCTGCTCGCATAAGGAAGAGGCATTTCTAGACTGCTAGCCAAGCCAACTTCTATTCCTCTGTGCTATTCAACAAAGACAAAGTCTTCGATCATGCACATATTCCTCACGTGGACATGGAATCTCTGCCAGGCTTCGAGCCAGTCCTCAGTGTTCTTCGCGATGCAGGATTGCTAAATTTCTACACTGACATCTGTGATTGGAATGAAGAACTCATTCTTCAATTCTATGTGACGCTGCACATCAACGGAGACTCTGAGGATGTGAACTCATGGGTATTGGACTGGATGACGAAAAATACTCACTACAAGGCACCAGCAACTGAATTGCTTTGTGCCCTCCCACTCAGTCCTCCCTTTGATGGTGCTCGTTGCATCTACAACGAACCTGAGCTTTCAAATCATTACATGCAAGTTCTGATGAAGCCTTTGAAGCCAGGGCAGGCCCCACGAACCAAATTCCTCGTCAAGGAATTACTGTATGTGCCTCGGACTGTCTATCGCATTCTGACAAAGACAATGAGTCCTATCAAAGGCCACGACTAAAATGATGAAGAAGTCGTTGGCATCATGAAGAATATGCTTTTCAATATCATTCATGGCGTTCCCGTCAACTTCCATGATTTCTTCATGAGGACTCTGGCAAACATTGCTATGTCACCTTTTGAGATGAAGCCTTATGCACCATGGATTATGAGGTTCATCAGGACAAGGTCTTCACTCAATTACAAGGCTGATACTCTGAACCACTGCAGCTACTTGCCTCCAATAGAAGTCCTCAAACGGACATTTTCCTCAGCTGATGACAAGGGCAAGGCAACTGCTGTGATAGATGAAGGCATTCGTCCATTGGATGGTCAGTTTCGCAAAGCTGCATCCTACTCCACCAATGATGACTCTGCCACACATGACTCTGTCGCCAATACCTCAGCCAAGCAAAGTCCTCAAGCCACATCACCTGTGGTGATGGTGATCGTGAGTTACTCCTCGGTCTTCATCGGAAGGTTGATCGCAATCAAAATGGGTCAAGCGTCGGTTTGGTTCAATTCTTCACAACATGACCTCTACGCACAATGCGGTGAAGAAAAACCAATACTACCTCCATGAAACCTTCAACCGTGCACTGGCTGTTCTTTCTCATGTCTGACAAAGACCAAGAACTCAAGACAATGGGTCTCAAGGAAGAATTTGGTGATACGCACCTCCGTAGAAGAAATTCAAGAAGGTCAAGGTTCCTTCCTTGGTGGCTAGCTCCTATTCTTCATCGCATGGCCCAGTGAAAATGAGGACTTGGACGACACTGCGGCAGGCCCTACTACGACAACCGACCGCGACGACGCTGGAGCTCCTCCATCAACTTGAAATTCTTCAGGGCGTTAGTCCTCAGTTTCGGTCCTTTTGGTCATTCGATGAAAAAGGGGGGGAAATTTGAGTTAGTCTTCAAGCGGGTCTATTATATGGGCATTTTTTTTGATAAGTTACAACTCTCGTTCTTCTGAAACTTTTATTGAATCGAGTTGTAATCTTAAACCCGATGGTGCTCTGATACTTTTGATGTGTTCCTCTGCATGCTTATTCTTCGGTATATGTTAATACACACATGCTGAATTACATCAGTCACCATATTTCATCATGCATTTCAAATTCTTCATATTATATGTCAAATGCGTGCATGAATTTCAAGATATAGGGGGGTCTCCATGATTCAACTCTTCAAATGTGCAATGCCTCAAAAGCAAATTCCTCACTATGCACATCTTAGGGGAGTTCTTCTATATCTTGCAATCAAATTCCTCAATATCAGTATTTACACTTCATATATTTATCCCGTTGAAAACTTAGCCTATATTGTCATCAATCACCAAAAGGGGAGATTGTAAGTGCATCTAGTGCCCCTTAGTGATTTTGGTGTATTGAAGACTTATAGGTTAAGGGACTAATGTGTTTATGAGTGTACACAGGTCTATAAGTCTATGAGGAGTTTGATATTTACAGAGAAAGTCGACCCCTAAAAATGAAGTTCTTCGACTGAAGACTTTGATATTCTGAAGACTTTGAAAGTGAAGAAATTGGTGTGACCTTGAAGACTTGGTATTCATTTAAGGAACATGAAGCGTGAAGACTTCTGTTTTCGTAGTTTCTTTTTCTCTTTCTTGTGTCATAGGAAACACCATACTGTTAAAGGGGGTCGAGTAAATACTAAGGAAAAATTTCCATGTGATGCTCAACTCAAAATCCTACACCTACCAATCCCTTCGAATGAAGCCTTTGGAAATCTCATACAGTTCAGTCAATTTCTTCAAAGGATGAGACGAAGTTCTTCCGGTCACGAGGAATTTGTTCTGACTGAGGAGTTAGGAATTCGCCAGTGCGGATTGCCTACACAGTGAGGAACATGATAGCCCTAAGGAATTTGAGAGTCAAATTTCCGACCGTTGTTGTGCTACGCGCCAGCTGTCCCAAAATATCTTATCCACATAACGGTCATATCATTGAAGGGCATTTATGTCTTATCATGTCGGGTTGTTCCCTAGGATATAAATAGCCGCCCCCCTACAACCACTAGCTGGTTGGCTGCTCCGAGAGAAATTGACACTTGTCATTTGAGAGCAACCCATTCTCCGAGGACTTTGAGCGAAAATCATCGAGTGAGGAAAAACCAAAAAACCAAACCCTACAAACCCAAAGTGATTGAGCATCATCAAGAAATTGATCATGCGTGGATCCGACGCTTGTTACCTTTGAAGACTGTGCTTCTTCCAGACGGTTAGCCGTCATGGTCTAGTGCATCCAAGAGGAATTGTGGATCGGCGAGTGACCAAGTCTGTGAAGGTTTGGAAGTCGCCTGAAGACTTATCACGAGTGTTTGGACGAGGTCTGTGTGACCTTAGTTCAAGGAGAATACGGTGAGGACTTGGTGTCCTGAGCTGTGTGCTTTCGCCGACGGGTGTCCGGACTGTGTGTCCTCGATTTTAAATACTCAGCCGCTCCAACCAGACGCATAACCGAGACAGCAGTTGGAACTGGTCTACCAAATCATTGTCTTCACCAACCTAACTGGTTCTATTTCCTCAACTCTTTCATTTCCTCATTCTTGTGTTGAGTGTTTGTTCATATCTGTGTTTGAAGACTTTGATGAAGACTTTCTCAATTTCCTCGGTTTAATTTCTTGATCTGTTTGTCTTCATCTTGTGTTATCCTGTGATTACGCTTTTCGTACTGTGATTGTCTTCATTTCATCATGATGACCATGCCCGCGATTCTGTTATGCTTATTTCTGAGTACTTATTCCGCTGCAAGTAGTTCTTCACTTAGGAATTTCCTCACCGGCAAATTCCTCATTGAAGAATTCATAAAAATCGCCTATTCACCCCCCCTCTAGTCGATATAACGCACTTTCAAAGATGGGGTTTATATCATATTGCATGAATTTAACCCTCTACATCATGTCATCTTGCTTAAGGTGTTACTCTGTTTTCATTAACTTAATACTCTAGATGCATGCTGGATAGCGGTCGATGAGTGGAGTAATAGTAGTAGATGCAGGCAGGAGTCGGTCTACTTGTCTCGGACGTGATGCCTATATACATGATCATACCTAGATATTCTCATAACTATGCTCAATTCTGTCAATTGCTCAACGGTAATTTGTTCACCCACCGTAGAAATACTTATGCTTTTGAGAGAAGCCACTAGTGAAACCTATGGCCCCCGGTTCTATTCTCATCATATCAATCTTCCATCACTTTATTATTGCTTTGCTTTTACTTTTGCCTTTTATTTTACCTTGCATCTTTATATCAAAAATACCAAAAATTTTATCTATCATCTCTATCAGATCTCACTCTCGTAAGTGACCGTGAAAGGATTGACAACCCCTAATTGCGTTGGTTGCGAGGAGCTATCGCTTTGTGTAGGTACGAGGGACTTGCGTGTGGCCTCCTACTGGATTGATACCTTAGTTCTCAAAAACTGAGAAAAATACTTATGCTACTTTGCTGTATCATCCTCTCCTCTTCGGGGAAATCCAACGCAGTGCTCAGAAGGTAGCAACAGCTTAACCTGGAGCTGGGAGTGTTGTTGCCGAACGCTCGTGCAAGAGAGAGCGTGGAGCTCAGGAAAGAGATACACGCGCGGGAAAGGATGTTTTGTGCTGCCTAAATCACAGCGAGTTTACCTCGCGGCCAGCTTGCCGAACTACCTCTCGGCCGGCCAGCTCGCTGTGATCCGTAACAGCACCGTCGTCCCACGACTTCATCACACAGCGCAAGTGCCAACTGGAAGAAAAATAACGAGAGAGGGAGTACGTGCATGCGACACTCATCCACAAGCTACGTGCATGTGCAGGTCGCATCAACAGCCATGCAAACATTATTTAAACAGAAAACAAAACTATGCGGCTGTGAACTTAGCTTAGCTTTTCCCAACAGGGAGTGGAACGCGTATCACACAGCAGCTGCCAGACCTGCTCCGGTGGGTGCAGAGCGTGCGAGGGTAGGTGATTTTGCATTATCTAGCTCTTGGGATTTTTGGTTGTGGACTTGTGGTCACCCAGCTCTATTTGTGTCCAATCACCCCAAGTACGACCTCGGAGTGTCCGCCACGCAGCTGACCGGTCATCGCCCGGGAGCTGTCCTCATTGATCTCCCTTGGTGCACCCTGCTAGGACTCCGTCGCCCCGCGATGCTGCGACGTAGTACTAATGTAGCTCGCCGACCATGTACCGCGTAATTGGTCATCAACTTCTATTACTTCAGTTCTTTTTACCTTCTACTAGGAGTTACAAACGTAAGATGTATTTCAATACTAATAAATTGATAGCATAACTGGTAGCAGTGAGATTCTCTTGGCTTCAGGGCGATTCATTGGAAATCCTCTCTATTAACAGTAGTGTTTTTTACCTTTAAAATAGACATAAGGTCATAAATGAATTTGTTTCCTGTAGGTTGTTGCTTATGATTCAACTGTTAATTTTGTTCTGAACTATTTGTGCTTATTGTTGAAAGCTTTCAGTTGTGTAAATGAATCAATTTTTTCCATTTGCAACGCACTGGCATATGTGCTAGTAATATACTAATAATGACATGCACTAGTAGACAAAAAACAACTCATGCATGATTGTGAAGACCGGCCGCTTGTTTTCTCCAAAAAGTGCGCGTGCACTTTAAATAATTTGGGTTTTTTTAAAGGGGTAAAAGCATGTTTTGTTACCTATAGGGAAACAAAACCCACCTCACCTGATCGTCGACCCTATATCACGCGTCGCGCGCACAAAAATCGCTAGCCCACCACAAAACTCGGAGAGAATTCGGAAGCTTGCAGCTTCGGACTGTTACTTTTATGTCTGTATAACATACTCCACTACAATACATGAATCGGCATCGATTCGATCAGCAACCACCAGGCGATCGAACGATGGAACAGAGCTCTCGTCGTCGTTGTCGTCGTGGAGCTCCAGGTCGACGAGCTATGGACCAAACGCCAACTTCTTCATCTACTTCCAGCACTCATGATGCCACCAACCCGAGGTATTTTCCAACCCCTCTCCCCTTCTCTCTTCTTGTTTTGACGATACAATCCCCTGTCTTCTTCTCGCATCGCTGCGATCGCCTAATCGCATCAAGTCACCTTGATTTTCTCGTAACAATTAGCTATCCGATGCTGCATTCTAGCTTGGGAAGTGAGAGGCTGCTGTTTTTTTTTCCTTTCTTTCATCGTTCCTGGATCTTTGTGTGGCAAAGTGATCGCCGTTCTCCTTTCGTTTGTTGGAACATGGGCTCGGGGAAAAGACCACGGAAGTAAGTTTAACTTGAGCTGAGAGGTGATAAGGGGTATGAATTGACATTGTAGCTAGTGTCAAAAACACTCTTATATTATGGGACGCAATGAGTACATAATTGTCCGTACGATTGCAACATGTATAAATATTCAAGCACGTTAGTCTGTCCCTATAAATATGACTGTAAGAAAATATGATTTTATTTGGTAAGCACTTATTATAGCTTACCAAAGAAAACATAATTTTACTTGCAAGTCAATAAAAGGTGTGGCACTTAAGATAGTTTTCAGAGAAACCGGAGGAAGAAAAAAAAGAAAGACATGAGGAAAAAAATCAAATGGAAAGCGAACGGGGAACGTACGCAAGGTTGGATGAAGGATGAGGTAGACGACAAAACTTTACATTCTTTGTAATTAGGAGAGACAAAAGTTCAAATGCTACGAATTTCATTCCACGAGCAAACTAGAACACAACCCCTCCCGCTAGGGTTCCCCCATAGCCACCGGCGCCCTAGCCCCCTCCCGTCGCCGCCGGCCGCCCGGTGGGTGCACCCCAGTCTGCTCCGCCCCCTCTCCCCTCCTTCCTGTCTCGTCCCTACGTCGTCTCCCTGGGAGGCGGCCGAGGCGGCGCGCGCCCCCTTCCCCCTCGTCCACCCCCCTCTTTCCTCCCCCCTTCCCCCGTCGCCGCTGGCTGTCGCCCCTGGATCTGGCCGGGTGGTGTCGGCGGCGGCGGGTCTTCCCGTACCCGCGCGTGCTCCTCTTGCCCGGGGCGCGCGGGGGGGGGGGTGATGTTCAGCCGGTGGCGGTCTAGCGTCCTGGTGGCGGCGGCCGATGGCGCGCGCAGTGGTGGTGCTTCCACTTGGCGGCGGGGTGGTCCGGTGGTGCTGGGTGGCCGGTGTCGCGACCCCGGCCCGGATCTGGGCCCATAGGGCCCCATCTGGGTCCCAGCGGGCCGGCTCCGGCGTGGCCTCGATGCCCACTGTGCGGGGAGGTAGGGAGCGGCTTGGACAGGGGCGGCGACGCCAACGGCGTGCCGGCTGCAGCGCGAAGGCGAGAACTTTGTGGGCTTCTGAGAGCCCGGCCGGGCCTTTGGGGCCACGGGCCTCGTATATTCCTGCTATTGCGTCTGGTCAACTGCCGTCATTGTCGGTGGAGGTGGGGCCCTCCTGCGTGCCGACGGTGCTGCTGCCTAGTCCCGGCTCCTCCTCTTCATTATGCACGCCATGCTTGGCGGTGGCATGGTGAGACAGCGTGGGAAGCTTCATGACTGGATTGGCGCGGGGTGGTGGTTAGTTTGGTGGCGAGCTCCGGAGTGCCTGTGGTGAAGGTTGGGATCGGGAGAAATCCATGTTGGCTTGGCCGACACCGACGCGGTGGTGCCTGAGGGTCCCGCCGGACCTTCCTGGAGGGCGTCGGGGCTACCCTTCCTCTGTCCTCACCGCGTATCGGGGGAAACCCTTGGCAGCAACGTCATCATCGTCGTGTCCCTTCTTGGAGGTGTTGATTGGTACTAGCACTTCAGAGTCTCGGAGCTTGGTAGGCGATCTCCGGTGGACGCAGCGGTCGTGAGGCTTCTTTGTTTTTGTCGATCCCCGTTGTCAACATTTGATTCTCTTGTATTTTCTCTTTCATTTCTTTTGGATGTGACTGTGTTGGTTCCGTCCCAGCACCTATCATTGGTTGTCTCGGTTGGTTGCTTTGTAATACAAAGCGGGGACCATTTTTCGGTAAGTTCAACTGCTACTACATGTAGCTAACCAGACATCATCCCGATAAGGACAAAATAATGATCTAGGTTGTAACTTGTAGCACCATAAGCACATGAGTGGCCATGATGGCCATTGTTGTCCATGTATGATAACCAATGTTTGTTTCTCTTTAGAGGGATATAAATTCACCTATTCAATAATTGCAGGCCCAGTGGAACTGCTACTCGTGTTCGGCAAAGTGTTTTATATTCAGGCCGTCTTAGTCGGTCACGTGGAAGCCACGAAGAGAAATGGTGCTTATTTTCATGAGCACTTCATAATATATCTGTTTTGGCTATTATTTGTATTGAATTCACGCTCCAGCTAACTCATCCAAAAGTCCGAACTAACAAAGGGAGGCGGGTAATATATTTCAACACTCCCCCTCACGTCTAGGCTGTTTTAGTCCTTAGACGTGGGATCGATGTAGGCCGCAGAATCATGTTTATTTAATACTGCGTTGGCAGGGTCTTGAACCCAAGACCTCTTGGCTCGGATACCATATCGAATTCATGCTCCAGCCAATTCATCCAAAAGTCCAAACTGATGTAAAGAGGCGCGTAATATATTTCAACACTTCCCCTCACGTTTAGGCTATTTTAGTCCTTAGACATGGATCGATGTAGGCCGCAGAATTGTGTTATTTAATACTGCGTTGGCAGGGTCTTGAACTCAAGACCTCTTGGCTCGCATACCATATTGAATTCATGCTCCAACCAACTCATTCAAAAGTCCGAACTGATGAAGGAAGGCGGGCAATATATTTTAACAATTTGCACTAAATTCTCATAGAAGAAATACTTCTGTATGCAATGCTAGTTTTTTATGGTAGCTAGCAATATTTCCCATATTTCCATAGTCAGGGACCAACATGTTGTCATCAGGGTTGAGGAGAATGCTGGCAAGGTGACTAGCAGTGTGAATCTACCTGAACTCAAGACACTAGCGCTGAATGACACACGTCCTGAGCCTGAATTAACTGATAGGTATGACCATTATTGTAACGTTATTTTTAGAGCTGAATGACACACCTCCTAAACCTGAATTAACTGATAGGTATGACCATTATTGTTTTGTTATTTTTAATCAGGATTTGGCTTGTTAAAATTCCATGCATGTATTATGACTCTTTTTCATATGTTCTGCATATCATTCAAATACGTTTGATTCATCAACTCCAGAAAACTTTTTGAAGAAGATTATTTATACTGAATATCTGTTTATGGTTATTCTCACTGTAGTTCTCGTAGAAGAAATAATTTTGTTTGGAATGCTAGTTTCTTTTATAGAGGCTAGTAATTCTTTCCCACACTTCCAGAGACCAACCAACATTTTCTGATCAGGGTTGAGGAGAATGCTGGCAAGGTGAGCAGCACTGACGATCCTGCAGTTAAGGTTCTACCGTAAGTGCGCCTCTAGCACTAGCAAGCACAACTTTTTTTCCGCAGCAGTGCTCCTTAAAGAAAATACTGCCTGGTTATTATTGCAATACCTCCATCATAAAGTTGCTGACTAATGAGCATATTGTTTCGATTATCTTGGTCATGGTTTGAGGTGGTTGCTGGTGAGGTGAGTAGCATGGAGTTTAAAGCATGTGCACTCCACCAGTCACCTCCTACACTTAACTCAACTCACATGCACTGGATTGACCTCCTTTTTGCCTAGCCCCCGAACCATGGGTTAATATTTATTTGTTGAGTTTTCAGTCTCTCCATTCTCATCTTGTTGTTTGTTACTGTTTCTATTAGAAGCTTCAAAGCAATAAAAATGGACCTTTAGCATTCTTTCATGTGTTTTGCATATAATTCAAATATGTTTAATTCATCATCAACTTCACAAAAATTAGTTCAAGAAGATTATTTATATCTAGTAAATGGTAGCTTTGGAATAATCACTGATTGTGCAGACATTTTTTGCTCTAGATCCAAGGAATGTGCTTATAACACTGCCGTAGGTAAGACTGGCTCTGAAATTGTTGACGAGGAGAAGCTTACGGATGAATCAGATCCTTGGTACGTAACTACGTATGATGATTTTCCTTTTGTTCATCTCGTGCTATATTTAGTTTGTAGTTCGTTAGTTTTAAATGCAAAGCCTCAGAGCACCAAAGTTTTACTTGTATATACAATACATGGATCAAATAAGGGAAAAACAACAACAGAACAACTTGTTATTACTTATTAGTGCAGCCAGCGTGGGGTGTTGTAGACGCCATGTCTGCAGGGGGCTGGATAGACATATATATCAGCTGAGAGAATGTTTGAACTAAGCAAGAAAGAATAAGGGTTTGGCACGGCCTCTCTGCATTGCACTGTGCAGGGATAAGGCCTCCCTCGTGTAATCAGAGTTTACAGTTATGCTGGGGTTACCAGCTTACAATAAGGTGTACAAAGACACTGTAGCCAGCAACACCCAGGATAGGAACAGAAACTAACATCACACTCCTAGACTCACACCGAACAACATAAGCTAGATCACCAGGCGGAGCACAGCGAAAACAACAGCACATCAGCGAGATGCACAGGCGGAGCTCAATGCTATTTCACATTTTTTAAGTATGCATAGCATAACATTTGTTGTATATTGTCGGATTTCGGGTTCCGGCGGACCCTTCAGGTTCGAACACTGGGGTGTGCGCGGAGATCCAACCTTCCACCGTCTCGCACCTCGCCGAATCGCTGGGACCTAAACTACTAAACGGAATAACACAAGAGACACAAGATTTATACTGGTTCAGGCCACCATTGCGGTGTAATACCCTACTCCAGTGTGTGGTGTGGTGGATTGCCTCTTGGGCTGATGAGGAACAATACAAGGAAGAACAGCCTCGCGAGGGTCTGTTCTTGGCGGGTGCGACGAACTGCTAGGTGGGGTTCAGTCGCTCTAGCTACTGGTTTCTTGATGAGGATTCCGGATCTCTCGATCTCTAGATCTCTAGCTGCCCCTCTTCCAGATGCCTCTAGCTCTGAGTGTGGCTACTCCTATTTATAGGCGAAGGCCCTGGGCCTCTTCCCAAATATTGAGCGGGAAGGGCGCCAACAATTGGCCATTTTGAAGGGGAACAGCGGGTACACTTATTCTGACTAAAGTTGGTCCTCGCCTGCCAAAGGCTCTGGTGATGACGCCTGCTTGGGCTCCACGATGACTCCCATCCAGCCGTTGGGGCTGGTCTTGGTCTTGTTGCACCGAAACGGATGCCTTTGCTTGATGCTCTACTGTGCTTGCTCCTTTGCACCAAAGAGGAAAGGAGGACATCTGCATGGCTGGCGCCCGATTGGCGCCCTTGGTCGTCATGGCTTGCGTCACGGGAACCTCGCGAGGTACCCTGCCTTGAACTCTCCGCCTCCTCATGAGCCAGCCTGACGAGGCCGTGCCTGAGGAAGCTCCTTGTCGTCCGCCCCGCGAGGCTTGGCCCCTCGCGAGGGTCTTGAGCTTGCGTTGATGAAGATGGGCGTCTTTGGGCCTCCTTCGAGCCACGCCAGCGAGCAAGTCTGGGACCCCTGTTCCCGAGAATCCCGACAGTAGCCCGGGCCACGGCGCGCCCGAACTTGGCCGAGCAGAGGCGAAAGGGCAAGTGCGGCATCGCGGGCCCCTAACAGCCTGCTGACCTTGGGCGCCAGCGTGGCGGTTGATTGACGCGGCGCACTGCTTCCCCACGATGCCTCGGTAACCACCCGGATTCGACAAGTCCCTGCATGCAGAGTCGGTCATGATTACCGGTGATCGTGGAGGCCGACGGTTGGCCTTCGCCGGCTATAAGTACGGAACGGCGCGCGCCCTTCCAGTCTATCCTTCTGCTTCTCCTCCTCCTTGTTTCGTCTGGTTGCCATGGCTCCGATCCGCCGGTTCTCCACGGAAGAGAAGGGAAAGGCTCCTCAAGAGGATCCTGACCTGCTCCCCCCAAAGAAGCGGCTTGCTCTCTGGTGTCAGGGCAGGAGCGCTCGCCAGGAGGCGCCCATGCTCTGGTGCGCGCGGCCGCCGCCAGGGTTTCCTCTTCCCTGTATGCCGCATAAATTGGCGGCTTTGAAGGAGGCGACGCCGGGCGCCACGAGCGGCGCCGCCGACGACGCCGGCGGGTCACGAAGGTGTGCGTCTTCCCCCCTGGAGTCCACGCCGAGGGCTCCTGCCGGGAGTTTGTGCTTCACACCGCCACGCCTCCTAAATCTTGGATTCGTCTTCCTTCTTTCTTCGCCTCCGTCGTCCGGCGAAGGAACCCTGGACTCTGGTTGTGGCACGCCGGCTGCGGCACCCTCGCGACCGGAGCAGAGGTCGCGGTAGTTTCCCCGGGCGAGGTCTTCATGACACGAGGCTGGGGCGAGGTCGCCCGGGTCTGCAGGACGAGGGGCGCCCTCACGATCCACCTGGAGTACGACGGTGCTTCGATGGTGTCCTTCAAGGTCTTCGATGCGGAGGGTCGTCGGCTGGAGTGCTGCCCCGGGAGAGGTGGTCGGGGCCCTGCTGTGGCGAGACAGGGGCCGACCGACCACTCTCTTGGCAGCTCCTCAGGCGACGAAGGCGCCGGAGGATCCAGCGACTCCGCCGAGCTCTTCGCGACTCCGGAGACGAGCGACGACAGCTACGAGCCCCCGAGCCTGCGCCGTTCCCGGAGCAGGGCGGGCTCGTTAGGCCATCGCCGCCCCTGATCTGGATGGGGTTGGCGCCGGTGCCGGACGGCCCACTGTTGATGATGGCGTCTACCGCAGTGGTCCCTGTAGGTAGGACTCCTTAGGATTCGCGTCTTTTGTTCCTGCGAGGAGCCAAGAATGTACCCCGCGGGGCTTGTAAGACGCGTTTGTAGCCGTTTGTCAATATAACCCTTTTTTATGAGGCGGCGAGATGCTCATTCCGTTCTAGCTCAGTTTCCTCCTTTTAGTCCTCACGAGGGCTCGACGCTCTGCACCGACAGTCCCAGCCCCAAAGGCGGCTTCAGTCGGCTGGTATGCCAGTCGCGATGCCGTGGTCAAGGCCAGGAGGTGAGCGACCCGAGGTCCGATAAGAGCCCACGAGTCGCGATGCTCGGGGTCCCCTTGGCGCTCAAGCAGCCATCATTCGGTGAGAAAGGAGAGCGACGTTGCTAACACGGGGTTGCATTGGGTGTGGGGATGGTGTTGCGATAACTAGTGTGTCCGGAGGGTGACTTATCTCGAGGGTCAGGACAATGCTTCCTGGTGCGGCGCTAGGTCCGTGCCTTGGCCGGCGAGAGATTGCGTGGCGAGGTCGTTTCGTGCTCCTTGGAGGGACCCTGCAGGTTCACCACAAAAGGAACAAGAGCTCGCCATGGCGATCGTTAGTTCTGCCATTAGTTGCTTGGGAGAGGCGCGAGAGGCCTCGCAAGGTGTGTTGGGGCACCCGTGAGCCAGCGCGGGACTCACGGGGCCCTACCTCAAGGCGGGTTGCACCTGGCTCTGTGCCTTATCTTCGAGTGTGTTCCTGCAAATTTTGCGGATGTCGGTGTTTCACGTCTTGGTCCCGGCTCGGGCTGGTCTCAGCCGTCGCTAGCAAGCCAGGTCGCGATGCCATGGACAAGACCAAAGGGTGAGAGCCGGAGAGCCGGTAGGAGCCCTGAGTCGCGATGCTCAGGCACCCCCCCCCCTTTAACGCGCAAGCTGGATTAGACGACGAAACTCTACGTCCTCGGGTCCCGGCTCTCGGGCTGGTCTCAGCCGTCGCTGGCAAGCCAGGTCACGATGCCATGGACAAGACCAGAGGGTGAGGGCCGGAGAGCCGGTAGGAGCCACGAGTCGCGATGCTCGTGCACCCCCCTTTAACGCCATAAGCTGGGTTAGATGACAAAACTCTACGTCCTCGGGTCCGGCTCTCGGGCTGGTCTCAGCCGTCGGCAAGCCAGTGTCGCGATGCCATGGACAAGACCAGAGGGTGAGGGCCGGAGAGCCGGTAGGAGCCACGAGTCGCGATGCTCGTGCACCCCCCTTTAACGCGCAAGATTCCGTCACCCAGGAAAAGGCACCAAATAACAAGCATGGTGGAACGAGAGCATAATCCTAAGGAAAACGCAAGAAGGATACATGCCGCTGGGACAGGCCCGAGCGGCTTGGGGATGATGCAGCCCGAGGGGCGCCCCCAATAGGATAGGCTAATGACATGAAATAAAAGGGATACATGCCGCAGGGACGGACCCACGCGGCCTGGGAATAATGCAGCTCAAGGCGCCCCACCGGAAATAAAACTTAAAGATGTCACTGGTGATGTTGGGGACGAAGGGGTGTTGGTGTAGCAGACTCGGTGGGCTGCGGAGCCGATCCTCACGAGCCCCCAGGCCGGAGGCCTCGGCAGGATCCGGAGGCTGGCGGCTCCTCGGGGCCATCTCCATCTCCGCCAGTGGCTGCGGCATGCGACCTCTCGAGCCTCGGGATGGCCCTCATGAGATGCTTTGGTGTGCAAAGCCGCGTTTGGCGAGCCGTGAGGCATGCGCACGTAGGGTGGGCGGGCCCTCGCATAGCGTCCCACTCGCGAGGGCCGAGGCGCTCTTGAGACGCGGCTCGGTTGAGCCTCGGTATGTCGATGCAGACGCTGCAGCCCACCATCCTCGCTTTGGTTGGGGGGCCACAGGCGGGTGGCGGCTGCCCCTCATGACCCTTGACTCCTGTGGCTCTGAATGGCCTTGCTGATGAACTCCCGAGGGTTCGGCCCTCCTTGCCTTGCTCCTTCTTGCGGGAAGCGTGCTTGAAGCACGCCCACGTGGTGCCCAAGCGCCTCCCTCGTGACCTTGGCGAGGTCGGCGGCCCTCCGTGGAGAGCCCTGAGCCCGGCTCGAGGAGGGCGCCGCGCTTTCCTATGCGATGGAAGGAGGCTCCCCTGGCCCGGTGGGGGCCCTGAGGGGCCTGCCTCTTGAGGAGCCGGGCCGGTCGATGTCTTCTTCTTCTTGGGTGCGGCCTCGTGAGGCCTCCTGCTGTTGTGGTGCAGGTCTTCTAGCGATGCGGCTGAAAGGCTCGCTCCGGGGAGCCTGCTGCGTCTCTCTCTTCACAGGGCACCGTGATGACCCCGCCGCTTCCTGGCATCTTGAGGACGTTGTAGCCGTGGTGGGTCACGGCCATGAATTTGGCCAGCGCCGGGTACCCGAGGATGGCGTAGTACGGCAGGCGAATGTGGGCGACGTCGAAGTCGATGAGCTCGGTGCGGTAGTTGTCGCGAGCCCCAAAGGTGACAGGGAGGCGGACCTCCCCGATCGGGACCGTGGAGCCGTCGGTGACTCCGGAGAAAGGCTTGGTTGGCTGGAGCTGACTGTAAGGCACTTGAAGATTGTTGAATGTTTCCACGGACAGGGCGTTGAATCCTGCCCCGCCGTCGGTGAGGGTCTTGGTGACCAGGACGTTGCTGATGATTGGGGAACAAAGCATCGGGAGAACTCCGGCTGTGGCCGCGCACTTGAGCTGATCCGCTGAGCTGAACGTGATGGCGCACGCCGACCACCTGAGAGGGCGCGTGGCCTCGAGCTTGGGGAGGACCGCATTCACTTCACGGGCGAACTGCTTGAAGATGCGCTGAGAGGCTGGGGCTTGAGCTCCGCCCAGGATGCTGACGATCGACGCAGCGGTTCTGGAAGCCCCGGCCCCTCGTCGATGACGGTCCTCATTTCTCCTTGGCGGCGGCGGTGGAGGGAGGCCTGCGTTCCCCACGGGTGATCCTCGCGAGGCTGATCCCTCCAGCCTCCTCGCGAGGCGCTGCCTTGCCAACGGTCCTCGCGAGGTTGGTCGCGCCACCCTTGGCGCTGGCTGCGGTCTTCCCAGCGCCCTGCATTCCTTCCTCCTCCTCGGCCGTAGGCCAGTCGCGGCCTTTCGGGCGTCTGCCGACCCTTCCTTCACGCACGGCCCGGAGCTCTTGGCATTCATTGGTGTTGTGGGTGTGGAGGTCGTGGTACACGCAGTACCGACTGCCCTTAGAGGACTCGGGCTGATCTCTGCCTCGCTTGGTGTCTGGTTCGGCCGCGAGTACGGCAGCCCCCTTGCGCTTCATGTCCTTGGCCTTGGACTTCTTCTCCTCAGGATCCGCGGCAGGCAGCTCGAGGAGGGAGAGGTGCCCTTCCTCAGCCCTGGCGCACTTGGTCGCCAAGTTGAAAAGCTCCAGGGAGGTGCAAAGATCTTCATGCATCGCCAGCTCCTCCTTCATCTTGACATCACGCACGCCGTCGGAGAAGGCAGAGACGATGGCCTCCTCCGTTGCCCTGGGGATCTTGAGGCGTGCGTTGTTGAAGCGCTGGATGTACTTTTGCAGGGTTCCGGCTGCCGCTTGATTCGGCGCATGTCGCTCACGGCGGGTGGCCGGTCGCGAGTACCCTGGAAGTTGGCGATGAAGCGGGTGCGCATCTCAGCCCAGGAAGAGATCGTGCCTGGGGCTAGATTCAGGAGCCAGGTGCAGGCTCCATCCTTGAGCGCCATGAGAAACCAGTTCTCCATGACCTTTTCATCCCCGTTGGCAGCCTCGATGCCCAGCTCGTAGAGCTGGAGGAACTCCGTAGGGTCAGTTGTGCCGTCGTAGCGAGGAGGCAGGTCTGGCTTGAACTTGGCGGGCCACGCGACGCTGCGCAGCTCGGGGGTGAAGGCGCGGCAGCCCGCCGTGGCCTCGGGGGGCCTCGGACGACAGAGAGCTTGGTCTTGCCGGCCTCCTTGCGCCGCGGCTGGGGGCAGCGCGGGTCTGGCGTCTTGGAGGCGAGGCGCTCGGGCAGCTTCTCGTGGGCGAGAACTTCTTGAGCTCTGCTCTTGCAGCGCGGCGCTGGCGAAGCGGAGTTCCGCTTAGGGCGCGCGCCTTGGGGCAGGCGCCTTCTTGAGGAGGAAGCGGCTAAGGCGCCCGGGAGCTTCATCGCCCGCGCAGGCAGGTGCGGTGCGATGAGACGGATGGTGCGGGGCGCCTCTGCGGCCGCAGACGAAGCTTCGGCGACTTCGGTCGAGCCATTCTTCATAGACGTCGTCGACGGGTGGTAGCGCAGAGCTCGTTTACGCGATGAGTGCAGCTCGGGCCTCCATGGCGCTTTGAAGCGCGTGACGAAGAACCAGCGGGGGTGAGCGGCGTGGCGGTGCGGCCGTCCGCCTCATGGACGGGTCTTTGGGATGATGCTTGCTGCTCGTTCCCCGCCGGGCCGGTGGCGGCGCTGACGGCAGGTGACGGGGAACGACGAGGGCGCCCGCCAACGGGAGCTGTCTGGGCGACATGGGAGGCGAGGGCGGCTTGGCGCTCGGCGCGGGCCCGACGGGCGCCGAATATGGTTATGTGGTCGGGAAAGAACGAGGCGACGAAAAGCAGATTCGGCGCACTTTACAGCGCGCCAAATGTCGGATTTTGGGTTCCGGCAGACCCTTGAGGTTCGAACCTTTGGGATGCGCGGAGATCCAACCTTCCACCATCTCGCACCTCGCCGAATCGCTGGGACCTAAACTACTAAACGGAACAACACAAGAGACACGAGATTTATACTGGTTCAGGCCACCATTGTGGTGTAATACCCTACTCCAGTGTGTGGTGTGGTGGATTGCCTCTTGGGCTGATGAGCAACAATACAAGGAAGAACAGCCTCGTGAGGTTCTGTTCTTGGCGGGTGCGACGAACTGCTAGGTGGGGTTCAGTCGCTCTAACTACTGGTTTCTTGATGAGGATTCCGGATCTCTCGATCTCTAGATCTCTAGCTGCCCCTCTTCCAGATGCCTCTAGCTCGAGTGTGGCTACTCCTATTTATAGGCGAAGGCCTGGGCCTCTTCCCAAATATTAAGCGGGAAGGGCGCCAACAATTGGCCATTTTGAAGGGGAACAATGGGTACACTTATCCCGACTAAAGTTGGTCCTCGCTTGCCAAAGGCTCTCGTGATGATGCTGCTTGGGCTCCACGATGACTCCTTCCAGCCGTTGGGGCTGGTCTTGGTCTTGTTGCAATCAAACGGATGCCTTTGCTTGATGCTCTCGCTGCGCTTGCTCCCTTTGCACCAAAGAGGAAAGGAGGACCTGCTGGCTGGCTCGACCGGCGCCCTTGGTAAATCATGGCTTGCGTCACGGGCACCTCGCGAGGTACCCTGCCTTGAACTCTCCGCCTCCTCATGAGCCAGCCCGACGAGGCCGTGCTCGAGGAAGCTCCTTGTCGTCCCGCCTCATGAGGCTTGGCCCCTCGCGAGGGTCTTGAGCTTGCGTTGATGAATATGGGCCGTGCTGGGCCTCCTTCGAGCCACGCCGCAGGCCGCAGGCAGGCAAGTCTGGGGACCCCCGTTCCCAGAACGCCGACATATATTGCCTCTTAGGCTCATGAGGTGTGCGATTATTACTTTGCATTTTCTTGATCCTTTGGGTTTGTTCTGATTCAGAGCACAAGAATATCGTGAGATACTAAAGTACTTGGCTGAACGTAGATATACTGACGTCGTGGAAGCTATGATTGCCGCTAGTCATGGCTTTAGCAACCCGGCCCAGCATAAACTGGATGCTCAAGCATTTTGGTCATCGGGAGAGGAATTAAAATTTCCTGAAGTCTCCAAGTCCTTTGCCTCTCCAACAGAGAATTCAGTGCAGTATGTGTCCTTTATGATTTTCTTATAAACTTTTGAAGCATATGCAGCAGTTTTAATGTACTGTTGCAGGGGAGAACCATCTACCAAAGGAATCATTGAGAATTCTAAGAAGTGGATGGGCGTGTGAGAAAGGCTGGGAACGTCGTGCCTTTGCCAGGGCCGACGGCTTCGTGTTTATATGCAGGGTCGCGACCTCCCTGATAGCGTACAAGTTGTTGGAATTACAAACTTGGAGGACAAAGATATATAGTTTAACAAGAAAATAAACTATAACAGATTCCTAGTCTATCCTATGCTAGAAGCTTCGGTTGTTAATCCCTTGGCGCATACGATGAGGGCTGGCACGTTGTTTAACACCCTCCCTTAATCACAACTTCGCAAGTTGAGATTACGCTTGAACTCTTCAAGATTTCTTGTGGGTAAAGCCTTGATGAAGCCATCTGCAACCTGGTCCTTTGAATTTCCAATTGTTTGTTAGCAACACGTTCTCTTACAAAATGGAAATCTATCTCAATGTGTTTTGTCCTTGCATGAAAGACCGGATTAGCAGACAAATAGGTGGCACCAAGATTGTCATACCATAAACAAGGAGCCTGAATGTGTTTTATACCAAGTTCTCTTAACATGGACTGAACCCAAATGATCTCTAATGTGGCATTTGTCAGTGCCTTATATTCAGCCTCTGTACTTGACCTTGATACATTTTCCTGTTTCCTTGCACACCATGATACAAGGTTGGGTCCAAAAAATACTGCAAACCCACCAGTAGAGCGTCTGTCATCTAGATAGCCTGCCCAATCTGAGTCAGAAAAAGCACTGACAAGTGTAGATGAGGACTTGCTGAATGTGAGACCAAGATTCATAGTATGCTTTACATATCTCACAATACGCTTTGCAGCAGTCCAATGAACTGTGGTAGGTGCATGAAGAAACTGGCATACTTTGTTAACAGCAAAGGAAATATCAGGTCTTGTCAGAGTAATATATTGAAGTGCTCCTACTAAACTTCTATACCTGGTACTGTCCTCTTGATTCAAAGGATCTCCTTCTGTAAGAGACAATTTTTCTATGCTAGACAAGGGAGTTGGAACAGGCTTACACCCTTGAAAACGAACCCTTCTTACCAAATCATTAGCATATTTTTCTTGGGAGAGATGAAGACCATCCTCAAGTTTTGTTACGTCAATTCCTAGGAAGAAGTGCATGTCACCCAAATCCTTGAGACCAAACTCAGCACTCAAATCCTTCAACAATCCTGCCACTGCCTCATCGGATGAATTAGTGACAATAATATCATTAACATAGATAAGCACAAATATAGACGTATTTTCCTTTCTATAAATAAATAGTGAGGTATCTGATTTTTATGGAACAAAGCCAAGTGCTTGTAACTTTTGACTGAGACGTGAGTACCATGCTCGGGGTGCCTGCTTCAGTCCATAAAGAGCTTTATCAAGTTTACAAACATGAAAGGGTGAGTTTTTATCGATGAACCCGGGAGGTTGTTTCATGTATACTTCCTCTTCTAGAACACCATGAAGGAACGCGTTCTATACATCTAGCTGTCTAAGACTCCAGCCCCTGGAGACAGCAATAGATAGCACAAGACGAATAGTAGCAGCCTTGACAATAGGGCTAAAGGTATCTTCATGTCGATGCCATATCGCTGTCTGTAACCCTTAGCCACAAGTCTGGCCTTATACCGATCAATGGTTCCATCAGACTTCCTTTTAATTCTGTAGACCCACTTGCAGTAAATTAAATTTTTACCTTGTGGTGGGGGAACCAAATGCCACGTTTTGTTCCTCTGAAGTGCCACATGTTCTTCTTCCATAGCTTTCCTCCACCGTGCATCTCCTAGGGCCTCATCCAGGGTGCGTGGTTCACCCGTGTAGCATGCAAGACCAAACTTGGTTTTATAATTTATAGGTTGAAGCACTCCCTTTTGTAGACGCGTGCGTGGAAGGCATGGAGAAGAAACGGGCACAGAAGATCCAGATGAATCTGCATCGGCCGATCCCGAGGCGGATTCTTCTGGTGTTGCAGCCGCATCAGTTTCGGTGGGATTTTCTGCGGCTGCTGTAGACGACAGAGCGGGTGGTGGAGACACAGAAGATCCCGCACCAGCTCCTGTGGCCGCGACAGGATCGGCCCTGGATCGCGCGCCTAGGCCCCTGGCCGAATCAGCGCCGAGTCCCGTGCTGATTTGCTGGCAGTGAGCGTAGCAGCGAGGCCCACCCGCGGGCCAGAGTGGGCCCCGGCCTGCCGCGTGGGGGAGCCAGGTTGGCGCAGGCCTGGTGGAGCGTCTGGGCCGGTCGTTGGCGACCACGTGGCGGCTGCGGAGTCGTCGCCGTGGCCCCTGGTAGGTGCGCGTGCGGGCGACACGTTTTCTGGGTTGCCGCTGCTGCTGCGCCGATCCCGAGGAGGATATGTCCCCCAGGGTTTGGCACATAAAATGTCGTCTGTTTGGATTGATTTCTACATCATTTTCGACGATTTCTTCATTGTTTTCTTCATCTGCTATTGTATCTGCATCATCATAGGACTCATGCACAGGGTTATGAGGATTAGTCAACGTATGATCATCACAATTATCCCCCCCCCCCCATGATCAATACCGGAGAGATGCGATGGGAGGAGGAGAATTTCTTTCCTAAGGAGTGCACCGGCATTGGGATGAAGATCAGCAAAAGGAAATTTGGTTTCATCAAACACGACATTGCGTGAGATGTAGACACGGCCGGTGGAGACATCGAGGCACTTGACTCCTTTGTGTTGTGCACTGTATCCGATGAAAACACATCGTTTGGATCGATACATGAGCTTGCGGTTGTTGTATGGTCTAAGATTGGGCCAACAAGCGCAGCCAAACACACGAAGAGAATTGTAGTCTCGCTTGACAGGAGGAGTCTTTCAGTGGGGGTGCCATTATTAATGACACGACTAGGCAACACGTTTATAAGGTGAACTGCCGTATGGAACGCTTCACCCCAAATAAGCAGCATGGATGCTCTTGCCAGAAGAGCGAGGCCAACTTCTACGATGTGCCTGTGTTTGCGTTCGGCTGACCCATTCTGTTGATGGGCATGTGGACACGACACATGATGGGATATGCCAAGGTTTTGGAAAAATGAGTTTAGCTTCTCATATTCGCCTCCCCAATCAGATTGGAGGGCGATGATTTTGGTGTCAAATTTTCGTTCAACGAGAGCTTGGAAGTTAAGAAAAACTTGAAACGCGTTGGATCTTTTCTTGAGAAGATAGATCCAAGAGAATTTGCTAAAGTCATCGATGAAACTCACGTAGTATGTATGCCTACCAATAGAAGTAGGGGCAGGTCCCCAAACATCAGAAAAAATGAGTTGTAGTGGTTTGGTAGAAATACTAGTGGAAATTGGATACGGTAACTGATGACTTTTAGCTTTCTGACATGAATCACAAATTGTTTCGACATCACGCTCTCCAACATATGAGAGTTTATTCTTCCTAAGCAAACGTTCAACTAAAGGAAAAGATGCATGCCCTAATCGATCGTGCCACCGTGTTGAAGATAGCTTGGTGGCACTAAAAACTTGTTTATTGAATCTTCTAATCTCCGGAATCAAAGAGTAGATCCCACGAACGCATCTACCTCGATAGAGCACCTTCTTCGTTTCCTGATCCTTGATCAAAAAATAAAAGGGGTGAAACTCAAGGAAGACATGATTATCGATAGCAATACGATGAACGGAGAGAAGATTTTTGTTAGCACTAGGGACATGCAAAAAAATTCGAAGATGAATTTTCCTATGAGGGGTATTAATGATTGTGTGACCAACGTGACGAATCTTCATACCTTCTCCATTGGCAGTGTGGATGTGGTCCTTGCCGTGGTACTTCTCACGCATGGTCACCTTCTCGAGTTCACCGGTGATGTGGTTGGTTGCACCACTGTCCACATACCAGTTTGTGTCCACTCCATATGAGCCATCAGCTTGACCACCTTCTCTTACGAGGATGAGTCACCGTCATCATCATACATACTGCCAGTCTTTCATTTGTGTGGCTGTGTTTACCACAGATCTAGTAACATGTGGCATCGGGACGCTTGTTGGAGGAGTTACGGCGGCCACCCCTGTTGTTGGTGTAGGAGGGCCGGCCACCATTGCCGCGAGAGTCGCCTCGGTCACCACGGTCGCCACGGGTGTTGTTGTTGTTCCCCTTGCTGCTGTTGGCCTGCGGTAGCGTGAGCCGCCACCTCGGCCGCACATGCCGGCGTTGGCGGAGGACTTGAAGCCGCCACCACCAGAGTTTGTGCCCTGGAACAGCGCCACCCTTTGATCGAAGTTGCTCATCTGAGCATACAGTTCATCAAGGGTGACGGCCGAGAAATCTTGGCGTCGAGGGCGGAGACGAGGGGTTGATACTCCATGTCGAGGCCGGCCGTGATGTAGGAGATGATCTCGTCGTCGTCGAGTGGCTTGCCTGCAGCAGCAAGCTCATCGGCGAGGGAGCGCATGTGCGCGAAGAAGGCCGCTACCGACTGATTTCCCTTCTGTGCGTTCGCAAGCGCGACGCAGATGTTGTTGATGCGGGACAGCGACTGGGACCAAAACATGTTCGCCGGCACTGTCCAGAGCTCGTGTGCATGGCAGATCGAGGTCACCTGCACGAGTACCTCCTTGGAAAGATTGTTCAGAAGATAACCAAGTACCTGCTGATCTTCCCGGAACCAGATCGGATGAAGGGGGTTTGGTGTGGCCGTCTCCTTCCCGTCCTTGTCCTTGGTGACGACGGTCTTGGATGGTTCCGGCGTGGTGCCGTCAACATAGCCATAGACGCCCGCGCCTCTGAGCTGCAGAGTGATTTGTGTGCGCCAGAGGATGAAGTTTGTGCGGGTGAGCTTCTCGGTAATTTGGCCGGTGAGGGTGGAGTTGGATGAGCTGGAGGATGCCATGGTGGAAGCTGGTGCGATGGAGGGCTAGGGCTAGATGAATGGAAGAGTTAGGCTCTGATTACCATGTGAGAAAGGCTGGGAACGTCGTGCCTTTGCCAGGGCCGACGGCTTCGTGTTTATATGCAGGGTCACGACCTCCCTGATAGCGTACAAGTTGTTGGGATTACAAACTTGAAGAACAAGAGATAGACTAGAGATAGATATCTAGTTTAACAAGAAAATAAACTATAACAGATTCCTAGTCTATCCTACGCTAGAAGCTTCGGTTGTTAATCCCTTGGCGCATACGATGAGGGCTGTCACGTTGTTTAACATGGCGAGGAAGTCATGGTGGCTTTCAAGAAGTACATCAAATGGCAGGACCAATTCCAAGTATGTGTGATTTTTAACTATTCTATCCATTTTAATCGAAAGCAAGTTTTGTTTATAAGGTGTTTCTTTCAGGACGTGGAGTATGGCCTGGATGAGCTTCAACATCAGTGCTCCGGTGTGGGGAGCTATGACCATACCTTCCATCACTTCAACTTCACCGTTAAGATGAAGAAGCCAGACGGGGATTAGTCATCGACGCCCTATTTTGCTCAAGTGAAAGAGATCTACGGAAGAAAATATTACACCTGCTACGAACTAAGTTCATATGATGATGGTATATATATGCCTTTCTTGCCTTCTCTTTCGTTCTAGTTAAATATGGATCTTGTTAACTTTGTTTGCTGCAAAATTACGGTTTTGATCTATTGAGTTGCATATCGTTGTTTAGGTCACTGCTACGCGTGCATAAATCAAGGAATGCATGCACTGAAGAACCCTATTGGTGAGTTCGGGTACGACAGTGGCCAACCTAATACGGGGTCCCCCTTCATTTATCTTAGTGATGATGAATAATCAGATCTCGAGTGATGACAGTGTGTTTCAGTCGATAACAGGATAGTTATACATCTTCTGATCTGCATGTATTTAATTATTCTTTTTTTTTGCGGGGTGTATTTAACTATTCTTGATACTGAATGTTTACTCAGGAGTACAATTGTGAATATGTAGGAGTACAATTTTGAGTTATGTACTATTGTTATATGTAGATGTTTCTTCTTTTATCAGAAATTTGTACTCTCTCTATCTCCAAAAAAGACTATAAATTTTGTCTAAGTCAAACAGTACAATATTTTACTAAATATGTAGAAAAAAATTATTCAAAAATATAGAAAAAAAACTACCACAACTATAATGCAAAATTAGTACCAATAAGTACAAAGTAAAAATATTTACTACATTATATTTATTCAGTATTGTAGTTGTTGATTTTGCTTTTTGACGAACTTGGTCAGATATTACACCATTTCATTTGGAAAAACTATATTATAAGCCTTCGTTTGGAGGACGGAGGGAGTATTACTCAAACACCAATATTACAGTTGATGCGACATAGAACCATACTACCAGGTCCAAAATTAAGGCATACGGCTATGCAACACTCAGTTTTATTTTCCAAATCAACAACTCCCCTTTCTTTGGATGAGGGAGCTGGGCCAAGAAAAACTGCTTCGACATATCCTTTTTTCCCTAGTACTCCCTCACATTTAATTATCGAATACTTCATACAAAGTTGGATCGGAGTGAGTAGTCTTAGTGATCATCAGTAAATCACGGGAGGTCCTATATGACGCATTTTTGCGTCAAATAGCAACCCAACGCATATGATAGCTTCCGATTGGGCCGGCTCATATAGTAGCAAAACTCTATAGCACCCAATTTTCCATCTTTGTCATGACCATGCGATAGAGTTTTACTACAGGAAAGCACCCTGTCCGCTACAGTATGACCACGCGTTTTTTTTAAAACACGGAGAATGCGATTTTCTTTGAATTTATGAACAAAAACGGAAAAGGAAAAAAATAGAAATTCCAAATTTTCCTTAAAATCATGAACAAAAATTTTAATTTTTGAACATTTTTTGTTAGTTTTAACAAAGTCTGAAGATTTGAACATTTTAAAAACGAGAAATATTTAAATTTTCAAACATTTTTTAAACATGATTTTTTTTTGAAATTCCAATAATTTTTTGAATAAGGCAAACACTTTTTATATAAAAGGAAAAACCGAAGAAAGGAAAACTAAAAACCCAAAAAACAAGTAAAAGAAACAAAAATCAGTTTAGGAACCTTCTAGAAGGCTCCCAAAACCAGTATGTCCAAGTCGATCGTTGTATGTGCAATGCGTCGACAATTTAAAGCAGAATGCGTCAAATAGAGAATCGCGTAAATCACCCCAACTCCCCTAACATAGTGTGGGAGTTGTGTGTCCCAATACTATGGGGTCCATATGTCGCTGTCTAAGAAGAGGGAGAGCGTCAGTCATATTGAGATGGAGCCCACATGTCAGGTTGGGTATTGGGATGGGCTTATCGGGGATCTGCAAAAATCACCATCCATAGTAACTTCAAAATTGGAGATCAGTTGAAGATACTCTTGGCCTTACAATGAATACTACTAGTGTTTTGACCCCAACTAGTAATATAAGTAATACAAATCTCTCTTTTTAACATGGGATATTTCAACTCTTTTTTTTTGCGGATGAGAAATGCTCTTTATTTGTAACCTGATAAAAAAATCATCAGATCACATGTGATTCGTCAATATTTGATTAATCCCACGGCCAGAGAGGTATCACATGTAATCCCTCCCAACATTGCTAGCCAGATTATATGTATTTGACGTAGTCGTTGTTCGCATAACCCTTGATTCCTCGCATGTTACATCTCTCCAAGACCTCCATTCCTCTTCCATGCCCTCCCTTCGAGCACGTCGTCAACCATACTGCCCCTGTCCTCTCCAATTGCACCAACCCGATTTCACCACTTGCGCAATGTTGCTTCCGTCCACCTCGCACCGTCGGTGATTGTAGCTGCAACCCACCACACTGCCCAGATCCGATCTCATGTGTCGACCTACTTCTCACTCCAACATTCTAAGTGACATCGATAGTGCGTGGTTCCGGCATTACGTGGCCGTGCCCGCCATTTTAACCATGTTTGGTGCCTCACTAGGTTGCCGGGAGGTTTGAACTAAGTCTTGGAGTAGCACTCGCTAGCCAAAGAAATAGTAGTGGCATCCGATCCTTTTTCCCCTCTTCGAGGTCCTACCTCTGAATCAAAGGTATTGCATCGTGAATCGCCCACCATCCCATCATCATTTGTCTCCGAACTTTGGTTATTCTCCCTTTGATGTTTCTATTATCCATGCTTTTTACCATAGAAAAGTAGGGCCCTACTGAAATATCATATTCATTATAATAATCAGAGAGTTCAAGTTACAATAGCAACAAAGGGGTTGCATGAGGTTAGTGGATGTTGTATGATATAATGATGGCTAACTTATATACTCCCTCCGTAAACTAATATAAGAGCGTTTAGGTCACTACTTGACTGAAGGGGCAGCCAAAAAATAGACACATTCGGTCTTCCATAGAAAAATTCTCAGATAATGAGCATTGGGTACTGTCAAGATGGAATTGTTTCCTAATTAGAAGTTCACATGTATTAACTCTATCATGAAGTAGTAGCCAGCAGAAGAAATTGTGTATTGGGAGGCAACATGTTTTCCATTTCCATCGATAGGTTGGGGGGACCAAGGTTCAGTTGGTCCCATAAGTGCATTGTAGACCTTTTTGAAATACCATTGGTCCCTTTCTTGATTGCTTTTGATATGTTCCAAGGTATTACTGAGCTGGGTAAATTGTTGGAATGCAATATTGGATAGTGGTAACTGAAGCATGGAGTAGTAGTTGTTTGCATGTTTGGCTTTGTAAATGGTGATGTTATCATCCTCAGCAAATGAGTGTAATTGGGGGAATTTTTCCATAAGTGATTGGCCACACCATTTATCCTTCCAAAGCTTGATAGTATCACCATTGTTGGTAGTGCAAGTAGTTAGACAACAATATATATCATAAAGTTTCATGCAATCTCTCCACTAGAAAGATGCTTTATTAGTGCATGCCTGGGGGCAGAATTATTGTGGTAGTGGGCTTGCCAGCTGAGTTTGACTCAGGGGACATCAGCATGAGAGTAGAACTTGTGTAGATGTTTCATAATAAGAGCAATATTCTGTGTCTTGAGATTTATTATCCATGCTTCGTAAGCATCATATATGTGCTTCGACATTCCAGTTAGTTTGCATTGATGGATGAAGTTGGTATATATTAGATCACGTAATGATTGATGCACAGTTCCACACAAATGTTGTCATTGCTAGTTTCTAGTTATAATATTCTATACCTTCGCTAGGTATGAGTTAGGTTGAGGTAACAAGTAATGGATGCTTCATAATGTCCCTGCTTCCTATAACTTTACTGTATGGTTTGTTAGTTTACCGCAACAGAAACATCTTCTACTATTTTATATACCTTTTCTTACATTGTCAAGAGCATCGTTTGCATTTAAACACTATCATCATGCTTCATATATTTGGTGATATATGCTTCAAGCACTTGGGCGCCGCCGAAGATATATATGGAGGTGACCGATGCATGTCATCCCGAATTTGGTGGTTAAACTCTACTACGGTGACGATACTGTAGGGGGGATCCCGCGGCAAAATAGCTCGACACTAGAATGATAAAAGTTTAACACCTCTGATTTGACTTTTCCACTATTTTGAAATACGGAAAAGATCCTAATCTAAAATGCAAAGGTTGTCGTTTATTTTACTTTCAGATGAATTCCTAATTGTTTGAGTAGTTTAATCTCCCATTGTGGAGACTGGTAAACAGTTTAAAGCAATTTGATTGTAATTCAGTTCATGACGACCACAAGAGAAGGGAAAGTCTACAATATATATGGAACATACTAGCCATGCTCGCACTGCGCATGATGCGCCCTATGGATGTGTTGCGGTGAAATTTATTGTGTTTTGATAATGGAACTTGTAATCTAATGAGTGCTACTGTTGCCCAACAAAATTTAGACTTTCAGGGCATGCAAAGAGCGGTAACAACAAGTAAGAATAGACATTTATTTTATCCCTTCGGCTTGTTAAGTAAAAAATAAATGCATAATCTTAATGTGAGATTAACATTTGTTGAGTCTAAAATCTATACATTAATTTTAAGAAGAACATTATAGTGAAATCAAACCTTGCCTAAATTATTGAAAATAATGTGTTCAAAACATGTTGTAAGAGAGAGCTTATAAATCTCATATTAGATATGACATGTGTTGTATCTATTCTCTTTAGTGTGATTTGTCATGAAAGAGAACATACCGATTCTTGGGTAAACACATATGCGAAGTTCTTGAGGGATATAGTGTAAAAGTGTCATAACTTACCACCAAATACACCATTTTAGTATGCACAAACACAGATCAACAACTTTGGAAGCAAAAATAAAAATAAAAATGAAAGGCTGGATAGGGAGTTGTCAAGCTATCATAGTTATTCATCTAAAAAAGCAGATTTATTCAAATGAATATAAATCTTCATTTGTACTCCCTTCATTCCAAAATAAGTGTCGCTGATTTAATATAACTTTGGTGCAAAGTTGTACTAAATCAACGACACTTATTTTAGGATGGTGGGAGTATATCGATGCAAAGAGTGGAACCAGATAATAACTTAAATAAGCAGCAACATTCCAAAACAAAAAACAAAAACAGAAGCACACTCATTGTAATGTAAATAAGCAGCAGTATCTGGTTATTAGTTTACGTGATATTAATGTGACAATCAGAGAAGGGCCATACAGTGAAAACATTATTATGGATGAAAATCACATAAGCTAAATAAAAAGAACATTTCCTTCACTTTCTCTTGCTATGTATAAAATTCAATATGGGCTAGAATATAAAAATCATTTCTTTCACGTGAAGAAATTATGACTAAATGTATTTATACACCCCTCGTCTATCCAGAAAGAACAGCATAAGCGGCGCTCGAGAAGTAATGAATTAAGCGGAGATGCGAGGACGTGCAGCTTCACAACCCCGGGTTTTCTGCGAGGAGGAAGAAGCCGAAACTTTCCTCCCGCTCGGTTGGTTTGGAGCGCGCCCCATACTGGACCTCCACAGACTCCAAATATGTAGCTCATTTATGGAGAGTGACTGCATAAATCATGTCTATCCTGCTAGAGTGTCAGGCCTCCCATACAACACGACGATAAAAAGGAACCAACATGCAAGCATTTTTTCAAGCTAAAAAGGGGCAAAAGAAATCAAACGGAGGAAATCAATAGGAAAAGGGTAGAAAATAGGAGTAGTAACGGAGCGAAGAAGCAGCAGCGATAATGAATGGGTTCCGGAACAGGCCGATCGGAAAGAGCCGAGTGCCGTCTTAGAAGAACGAAGACATACATCCTATTAGACTGGACGGGTTGACAAGACAAGCAGGTCTGGCAGCAAACAAATGAACAAAGACAAACATCCGAAGATACTAGACGGGTAGACAAGATGAGAAGGCTTGGCAGCAAACAAACGAGACCAATCCCGCCCGGGTAGAGGACAACAGACAAATGAGACCCAACTAGACGAGCAACTGAAGTTCGAAAGACGACACACGAGGGGCCTTTCCGCCCAGTTTACAAGTCATCGACCACGGAAGCCATCAGGGAGGTGGGGCAGTGGTGGAGGCAGGGGGCGTGCTACTTGTGAACTATGTTGAGATTTTTTTTTCGAAGAGGAGAGGACGATGTAGTACAGTAGATATAAGTATTTCTTTCAGTTGAGAATCAAGGTTATCAATCCAGTAGAAGAAGCATACAACATCTTGTTAGCAGTACCTACACACAAATTAACAAATACTTGCACCCAACGCAAACAAGGGGTTGTCAATCCCTTGACGATTAATTGCAAGGACCAAATCTCATAGTGATAGATAGATAAATAAAAACATAAAAGTAAATAAATTGCAGCAAGGTATTTTTAAATTTTTAATATATAACTAAAATAGACTCGGGGCCCATAGTTTTCATTAGAGCCTTCTCTCTTGAACATAGTATACGGTGGGTAAACAAATTACTATTAAACAATTGATAGAAAAGTGAATAATCATGACGATCCAAGGCAATGATCATGTATATTGGCATCACGTCCGAGACAAGTAGACCGACTCCTGCTTGCATCTACTACTATTACTTCACACATCGACCGCTATGCAGCATGCATCTAGACTCTAGAGTATTAAGTTTATAAAAAACAAAGTAATGCTTTAAGCAAGATGACATGATGTAGACAAAGTAAATTCAATCAATATGAATAAACCCAATCTTTTTTATCCTTAATGGCAACGATACAAGTACGTGTCATGTCTCTTTCTACCACTTAGATTGAGCAACGCAAGATCAAACCCATCACAAAGCACCTCTCCCATTGCAAGATAAATCAATTTGGTTGGCCAAACCAAACTGATAGACAGAGAGAAATACAAAGTTATAACAATCATGCATAAAAGAGTTCAGAGAAGACTCAAATAATACTCATGGATAATCTTATCATAAACCCACAATTCATCGGATCCCAACAAACACACCGCAAAAGAGGATTACATCGAAAAGAACATCGAGGAGAACATTGTATTGAAGATCAAAGAAAGAGAATAAGTCATTTAGCTACTAGCTATGAACCCGTAGGTCTGTGGTAAACTACCCACACATCATCAGAAGGGCAGCAAGGTTGATGTAGATGACCTCTGTGATCGATTCTCCCTTCGGCAGAGTACCAAAAAAAGTCTCCAGATGGGATCTCCGAAGAACAGAAACTTGCGGCGGAGGAAAAAGTATTTGGGATCGCTCTTTGATGTATGGGGAATATTTGGGAATTTGTAGAGGCGAAATTAGGTCAAGAGGGGGCACGATGGCCCCACAAGCCTAGGGGCGCCCCCTAGGCGCGCCTCTCGAGCTTGTGGCTCCCTCGTGGCTCATCAGGTCTTCTTTCGAACCTTTTAGGGTCCCTTCTGGTACAGAAAAAAATAATCCAAAGTTTTTTCTCCATTTGGACTTTGTTTGATATTGATTTTCTGTAAAGCCAAAAACAATAAAAAAATGCAACTGAGCACTGGGCACTAGACTAATAGGTTAGTCCCAAAAAATAATTTATAATCGTATATAATTGCATAATAAACATCCAAGATTTTTTTTTGCATAGTAATACGTGTCTTATTTATATCATAAGGATCATAGTACAAGCCACGTACACCGACCCGACAAATCTGAAAAGACAGCAGAACGCTAGCCTTTGCACACAGGAACACCAGCCAAGAAGTAACATTACAAACACGACTGAAGAATCCTCTGAGCTTGACGCCAACGCCCGTCACCTGCCTCTGGCACCACCATAGCAGCCACCAAAGGAGAAAAAGACGGATCACCTCCACACCCGAGCTCCATGCAGCTCCATTGCTGATATGCAGCTTTGCGGACCTCCAAGGTGGCTCGCCAATAAAGGCGAAGCCATTGCCGTTGAACGAATCAGACCGGGGCAACACCCCGGACACGTCATCGAACTCCAGATCTGGATGATGAAGTCATGTACCTGGGGTAGGGTCATAGACCTGCCCAAAGGTACCCTCCACAAGGACATTCACAAGAGAAGCAGCCCTCCAGTCGACCTGGTAGGCTTCCACTCGACAGATTCAAAGACACTCGACTATGAAGACCCACTCGACCACCAAGAGTCCAAGAGCCACCCTGTGTCCAAACGGTCTGTAGTTAAATAGTCTTTATGACCTTAATGACACTTTATGTAAGGCGTTACGAACGCCTAGCTTTAACGCACCTTAAACCCTCTACTCATTGGGCTTTGGCTGGGGTCTGGCGCACTTTATATAAGCCACCCCCTCCACAGTAGAAGGGTTCGCACAGAAACACATACGCATATAATCCGATCGCCCGCCTCCGGGCCCGAGACGTAGGGTTGTTACTTCCTCGAGAAGGGCCTGAACTCGTAAATCCCTTGCGTATACAACTACTCCATAGCTAGGATCTTGCCTCTCCATACCTACCGCCATTCTCTTTGTCGGGGCTTAGAACCACGACGGTTGGCGCCCAAATGTGGGGCTGGTGTTCTAGCGAATTGTTGGAGAAGTTGGGATTCTCTCGATCTCGGCATCATGGTTTGGTGGAGTTCGGTCGACGGCCACGAGATCCGTCTCGGTGCGCTCACGTTCATCGCCGACGACTCCGCTTGGCTTCAGGAGGCTCCACTCGACGTGGACGCGCTCCCCATCCGCGGAGCGACGCACTTTCGCGCGTGTGTCCGTGGCGTCCTCCTGCGGCAACCGTCGACCCAGTATGGGCCGGATCCTGCGCTGTCTTCACTCACAGTCTCCCACCGGCGCAAGCGTTCCGGTCGGTCAAGGCTTTAGCGGTGGGTGAGGCATGCGGTGGCTCGCCAGTCGGCCATCCCCCAAGTCGCGGCGATCGAGCCCGACGAATCTCTCTACGGCCTGTTCGACCTGCCGACCGGGCTCAGAGAGACCGCGTCGAATGCGATAGCGATGACCCGGCGGCAGAGAGGTTATGATGGTCGATGGACCACGCGGTCCCCTAGATTCACCCGCACCAACGAAGGTGGCGGTGGAAGCGATCCGGTGCAAGCCCATGAAGAGTACTTGCTCGAGCCCTCACGCCGCTCGAGAGGGAGGAGCTTCGTCGTCGGTACATGGATGCACTTCACACTCCTATCGTTGGAGAAACCCCGAGGCTCGCGCCTTGGAGGATGCGGCGCAGCCAACCTGGCTGGCGCACTCGATGGAGAATCTTCAGCAAGTACTCGACGAGCGTGACGCGACCGAGGGTTCGAGAATCCGGTCGACGCCTTGACTCTTTCAACCGCCAACCCAGGTATATCGAACTCCGATTCAGAATTTAGCAATTGCCGCCGTATAGCGAGAATCAATTCAGCCTTCCCGATCGGAGGCGGTAGAGGTTTGACAAATCGAGGATTTGCTCCGGACGAGGAGATCAAAACTTCAGTTGTATCGATCGCGGAGCAGGGTTCACAGCTGATCCGTCGCTGCGAATTCATTCGATCGGCCCATAGTCCAAGATCGCCCCCAAAGGCGTGAGGAACGTGGGGGCGGCGTGATGATCAATACAAGGGTCGCGGCAGTATGAGCACCGATTCGATCGCATAGCGATCGACATCAGTGCCCACTCCTCCCCAAGGGGTGGATCATACGCTCCTCGGCAGCAGGCGACGAGCGCCAAAAGCGATTGCTAAGCGAAGAGTTCGGTCGACCCGTGGAACCGGGCTTTGATGCGAGATCCATTATCGTTCAAGGTTTGGTCGACAGAACAGAGCTCACCGAGACGGCCATGATAGAGATGTTCCTTCCATGAGAGTTCATGTCTCGGGACGAGTGTTTCAGAGAGCCATCAAGGCCACGATGATTCCTCCCAACTTCAGGTTGGCGGCTGGAGTCGGCAAGTTCATCGGAGAATCCAAGCGACACTTGGCTTGAAGATTACCGAGTGGCGGTTCAGATCGGCGGTGGCAGCGATGAGGTAGCCATGAAGCATTTACCTCTTATGTTGGAGGGTTCAGCCAGGCGTGGTTGAATCGATTAGCACCCAAAGAGTATTTACACTTGGGAAGATCTTGCCGAGTGTTTGTCAGACATTTGAAGGAACTTGCAAGCGACGGCAGGTTTGACAGAGTTGCGATCGATGCGTGCAAAAGTCGAGTGAAACCTTGAGAGATTACATCCAGAGGTGGATCACTTTGCACCACACGATCGAGAATGTATCGATCACCAGGCGATCTGTGCCTTCAAGGAAGGTGTCAAGAACAGAGAATTGAGTTTGAAATTTGGTCGAACCGGAGATATGACCTGAGTCGGATGATGGAGATTGACACCAAATATGCAAATGGTGAAGAAGAGGATCGGCTCGAGTGGTAAATATAAATCGGCCGCCAATGAGGTGGCGGAGGAAATTCGGTCGGAAGCGGAAAAGAGCAAAGCCGAGCGGCTCCGGAGAGGCCTTGGCAGTGACCCTGTGAAAGTTCAAGGGGAAACCCAAGGGTCCTTGGAACCCTAAGAAGGTGAAAGACCAGGATGGGAACGGCGTGTTGGATTTACCATGTCATATTCATACAAAGAAAGATGAAGAGGGTAAACTCATTTACCGAAACATACCACTCGACAGTTGTCGGCTCTTGATTCAGCAGCCCAAGGGAAACAGCCCAAGGATAAGGATAAGGAGACAGACAAAGTTGAGGATAGAGATGATAGTGATGGTGGATATCCCCGGGTCAATTCCACCCTGATGATTTTTGCTGACGTCGAAAGCAAAAGTCGATCGAAGGTTATCAATCGGGAAGTAAACTTGGTTGCTCCGGCGACTCCCAATTATCTGAAATGGTCCTGACCGCCATCACATTCGACCCCGATCACCCGACGCACATTGCCACTCTGGGAGGCAAGCATTGGTGGTCGACCCGGTTGTCGAAGGCACTCGGTGACCAAAGTCTGATGGATGGTGGTAGTGGTTTGAATATATTATCTGGCGGAGACATTGAAAGGGATGGGCATTCCGATGTCGGACTCGATCAAAGAACATGAGCTTCCACGGAGTCATTCACGGAAAGAAGGCTGAGTCACTCGGCCAAATTGCTCTTGATGTAGTTTTGGTGATTCAAAGCATTTCGAAAAGAAAAGTTGACCTTTGAGGTCGTGGATTTCGAGCGCTTATCACGCTATTCAGGGAGACCAGCTTATGCACGCTTTCATGGCCCGACCATGTTACGTGTATCTTAAATCAAGATGCCTGGTCCCAAGGGCGTGATCAACATCACGGGCAATCGGAAGAAGGCGTAAGAGTGCTTCGAGAAGGCTCTAAGATCGCCGATGCTCAGTTGGCAGTGGTAGAGCTACAAGAGTATCAGAAAACTGCAGATCCAAGTGATTTGTTGCGAGCTAAGAAACCCGCTACAGAGTCAGCATTCTAGTCGACTGGCGAGACGAAACAGGTTCACATTCACCCGACTGATCCCGATGCTGCTCCGACCAACATCTCAACAACACTCGACTCCAAATAGGAAGAAGCGCTCATCCAGTTCCTCCGTGAGAATCGGGACATCTTTGCATGGAAGCCTCACGACATGTCGGGTGTTCCTGTGGTGAGCATCGCCACTCTGAGTCGACCCAAAATTTAAACCAGTTAAAGAGTATCTTGGCGGTCCGCCGTCGGAAGAGAAAGGCCATTGGCGAGGAGGTTGCTCGGCTCTTAGCGACAGAGTTCATCCGAGAGATCTACCACACCGAGTGGCTCGCCAAAGTCGACATGGACCCCAAGAAGGACAAGTCCTAGCGCATGTGCATCGACTTCAAGCATATCAATCGGGCCTGCCGAAAGATCATTTCCTCTTCCTCGCATCGACCAAATAGTCGACTCAAGCTGCGGGATGCGAGAGGTTGTCTTTTTAGACGCCTATTCCGGGTACCATCAGATCCGTCTGTATGGACCCGATGAGATTAAAACAACGTTCATCACTCCATTCGGTGCTTCGTTATGTCACCATGCCATTCGGTCTCAAGAATGCGGAGCCACATTCATGAGGATGATTCAAGTGTTTGCTCACTCAAATCACCGGAATGTGGAAGCATACATGGATGATACAAAGGGTCAAGTCACGAAAGGGTTCCGACCTGTTGACCGACCTTGCTGAAACATTTGCCAATCTCGGGAGGTATGATATCAAGCTTAATCCATCAAAGTGTACATTTGGAGTTTTGGTGGAAAGTTACTCGGTTTTCGCTTCCGGCGAGGAATCGATGCTAACCCGTAAAAGGTTGGCACCATACTCCAAATGAAGCGCATACAATGCGTGCACGATGTCCGAGAAACTTCTTGGATGCTTGGCCGCTTTAAGTCAATTCATCTCTCGCCTCGGTGAAAAGGCATTGCCTCTTTACCGATCGATGAAGAAGTCGAGACAAGTTCGAGTGGACTCTAGAAGTCGATGCAGCGCTTGCGAGCTCAAAGCTCGCTCTCCACCAACCGGTACTTGCTGCTCCAATCAAGGAGCCTTTGTCGCTTTACATTGCAGCCCTTTGGACAAGTCGTCGATCTGCATTTACTTACGGTCGGCGGAAGAAGAAGGAAAAACCTTCAAAGTTCAACGCCTAGTTTATTATCTTTCAATCGACCCCATCAAAGCAAAGATACCCTCACTATCGAGAAGCTTGTTTATGGGATCTATATGACCACGAAGAAGGTTGCTCATTATTTCTCCGATCATTCCATTACGATCGTCGTGACGCCCTTTGTCGGAAATTCTTCATAACAGAGATGCAACTGGTCGAGTGGCAAAATGGGCGATTGAACTCCTTCCCTTGATATCAAATTCGAGGCAAAGAAAGCCATCAAGTCCCAAGCAATAGCAGATTTCCTCGCCGAGTGGGTGAATGGCAACTTCGACCCAAGTTCACTCGTAACATTGGACTATGTTTTTCGATGGTTCCAAGATCTTTGAACGGTTGCAGTGCGGGGGTTGTATTGGTTTCCCCGAGGAGATAGGCTCAAGTATGTTCTCCAGATTCACTTTGATTCTTCCAACAACGAAGCGTAATATGAAGCACTCCTGTATGGGTTGCGCATGGCCATTTCACTCGGCGTCTGCCGCCTTATGGTCTATGGCGACTCGGATCTGGTTGTTAATCAAGTGATGAAGGAGTGGGATGTCGAAGCCCGGCTATGACAGTTATTGTAATGCATGAGAAAATTTGGAGAAGAAATTCGAGGGTTAGAGCTTCATCATATACCCCGACCGAAAAATCAAGTCATGGATGATTTGGCGAAGATAGGGTCCAAGAGGGAAGCCATTCGATAATGTATTTTTGGTACACATTCATGCTCCATCAGTCCAGGAGGATCCTTTCACGAAGAAGCCCCGCAGCAAAAGAGTGCCAATGATCCCATGAAGTTGAGGTCCCAACCGTGGTCGACCTGATTATGGAAGTTGTGGTCATCACTCCCAGAAGCCCAGACGATCTTAGTACATCGCATATATCCTAAGGAAAGAGCTCCCGAGAGAATGAAGAAGAGGCTCGACAGATCGTCCGTCGATCCAAGGCCTTTACGGTGATCAAGGGACAATTGTACGAGAAAGCACGATCGAGTCGGCGAAGTGTATCACGCCGTAAGAAGGTCGATAATTCTTGAGGATATCCACTCGGGAACCTGTGGCCATCATCGTCCTCTCGGACCATTGTGGCTAAAGCATACCGAAGCGGGATTTCTTGGCGAAAGCAAATGAAATGGCAAAAGAAATAGTCGACAAGTGTGAAGGATGTCAGTTCTATTCCAACATGTCGCACAAGCCAGCGTCAGCCTTGAAGACCATTCCACTCGTTTGGCCCTTTGTTGTTTGGGGACTGGACATGATTGGACCGTTGAGAACTGGCAGAAGCGGTTTCACCCATTTGCTAGTAGCAGTCGACAAGTTCACCAAGTGGATCGAAGCCAAGCCCATCAAGAACCTTGATGCATGCAATCGCTATCGGTTTCATCGGAGAGTTGATATTAAGATATGGAGTTCCGCATAGCATCATCACCGACAATGGGTCAAACCGATAATGACAAGTTCAAAGCCTTCTCGCCTCTCAAGGCACGCTGGTCGACTATGCTTGATGGCTCATCCTCGGTCGAATGGACAAGCGAGCGTGCAAACGGCCTCATTCTCAAAGGGCTAAAACCTCGGTTGATGCGTGATCTCAAACACGCGGCAGGAGCTTGGGTCGACGAACTTCCATCAGTTCTCTGGGGATTGAGGACCACTCCTAATCGGTCGACTGGGAGAACTCCATTCTTCCTGGTCTACGGAGCTGAAGCAGTTCTGCCGAGTGTGCTTCACAATGCGCCTCGAGTCGAGTTATACTCTGAAGAAGAAGCGGAACAAGCCCGGCAAGATGCTGTCGACCTCTTGGAAGAGGAGAGAGAGATGACCTTGATCTGCTCAACTATCTATCAGCAAGACTTGCGTCGATTCCATGCCAGAAATGTGAAGAGTCGAGCCTTTCAAGAGGGAGATTTGGTCCTCCGAGTGGATCAACAGAAACCACACAAGCTTGCTCCCACTTGGGAAGGTCCCTTCATCGTCACAAGAGTCCTCCACAACGGAGCATATCATCTCTACAACGTTGATCGCCAGATCGACGAGCCTTGAGCTTGGAACGCGGAGATGCTCCGCCCTTTTACACTTAAAAACTCACTCGGTTGAGGTGTAATAAAAGTGCTTTTGAAGTTTGTTTATCCAAGACAAGAATGTTATAATTTTCCCAAGAATTGTTATTGCTTTTTGTTGAAATTTCCCTCGGTGGGTGGCTTAGTCGCGAATCCGATTCGCCTAAGTTTGTAAAAAATCCTTTCGAGTGCGAGCAGGTCTTTGGCTCGGGGCTTAGGCTTGAATCCGCTTCGCCTAAGTATTCAAAATCCTACCGAGTGGCGAGCCAGCCTCCCACTCGGAGGCTTAGCAGCAGTCCAAGTACTCGCCTAAGGATCCAAAATCCGCCCGAGTGGCGAGCCAGCCTCCCACTCGAAGGCTTAGCTGCAGTCCAAGTACTCGCCTAAGTATCCAAAATCCTACCGAGTGGCGAGCCAGCCTCCCACTCGGAGGCTTAGCTGCAGTCCAAGTACTCGCCTAAGTATTCAAACCCTGCCGAGTGGTGAGCCAGCCTTCCACTCGGGGGCTTATAACAGCCCAAGGAGTCGCCTCAAACCACCAAAGACATCAAAATCCTACCGATGGGAGAGCACACCTCCCACTGGGGCTTAGCTGCAGCCAGTGCTCGCCTAAGTAATAAAAATCCTACCGAGTGGAGAGCAAACCTCGCACTGGGGGCTTAGCTGCAGCCAGTGCTCGCCTAAGTAATAAAAATCCTACCGAGTGGAGAGCAAACCTCCCACTCGGGGCTTAGCTGCAGCCCAAAGTGCTCGCCTAAGTAATAAAAATCCTACCAAGTGGAGAGCAAACCTCCCACTCGGGGCTTAGCTGCAGCCAGTGCTCGCCTAAGTAATAAAATCCTACCGAATGGAGAGCAAACCTCCCACTCGGAGACTTAGCTGCAGCCAGTGCTGCGCCTAAGTAAGGAATTCATCCCAATCCGCAAGGACTGACGAGGTGCAGGTCATTGCTGCCTCCTCCTTGAGCCGCCACAAGTACAACGTGCGGTCCATACCAATCCGCAAGGACTGACGAGGTGCAGGTCGATTGCTACCTCCTCCTTGAGCTTCGCCACAAGCACAACATGCGGTTCGTCCCGATCCGTAAGGACGACAAGGTCGGTCGCGATCTGTGTTCCACCTCTACTGCAGGATAGATGAAGCACAAGTCGATTGGAATTTCAACGGAATATCTTCGAATGAGGAATAAAGTTCTCTCGAAGGCAAGTAAAGCATGTTAAAGGAAAAACCAAGTTCGGATAAATGTCCCACGGGTCCAAAGGTGCTTTCGAGCGTTAAGCACATTAAAGTTTATCGATTACAGAAATCACTCGGCATTCCGAGGCAAATTTAAAGTGGGACTTAGAAGTTTTTACTCCTCCGGCGGAGGACTGGAAGGTGCAACAAAGCTGGTCGAGGTCGATTCCGTCAAAGAATACGGGTAGCAGCAGCGATGAAAGTCTCCATGAAAGATCTGAAGTCGTGCTTCCTAGTATTGGCAACCTTGAGAGACACCAGCTTGTCCTCTTGCGCTTCTTTGCAGTGGACACGAACCAGAGATAGAGCAACATCAGCACCACACCTGGCAGATGACATCTTCCATTCTTGCACTCGACTTGGAATCTCATTCAATCGAGTCATCGTGATTCAAGATCATTCGAGAGTCTGTTACGGCGGAGAGTCGAGTCGATCTGCGACACTGCAACTTTCAGTCGAGCAAGATAATCCACTACGCTAGCAACACGAGACTCCAGTCGGAGCACATTCATAGCAGCTTCGTCCTTCACAGGAGAGTTGATGGGGTCCAAGCTGGTTTCCACTTGACTGGTTTCTTCTTCAAAGTTTTGGCAAATTCTGAAAACACAACTCAGACTCAAAATGAAGATCATGTGATGATCCGGTGAGAGAAAGACAGTTGGATAAAAGAGATTACCTTCAAGCATGAGAAAGCAGCTTCTTGGCGAACCCTCCAAGATAAATCTCGTGTCGTTTCGCTTCGCCACCTTGGCCAACCTTGTCGACAGAACATTCTTGTCGTTCTTGATCGTGACTTCCTTGTTAGCAGCGTCAAGAGAGGCTTTCGACTTGGCATTTTCATCTTCAAGTTTGTCGACCGAGGCAAGCTTCTCTTGATGAGCTTTGTTTTCTCCAAAGCATATACGTGCCTCTGCAAGGTCAAGGTCCTTCTTCTTCAAAGTCTCTTCGGTTTATCGCAAAGCAACAATGAGAACAGAGTTGAGAATGAGCGAGAAAACAGAGGCGATCATCAAAAATTCTCACCAGCCATACCTTTTGCTTCATCCTTTGCCTTACGCAAATTCTCTGAGCAAGCTTCAAATCGAGGTTGAGCTGAATCTGCTTTTCTCTAACTCTCGGTATAGCGAGCCACAAGCTCGCAAGATTTCTACAAAGAGTCAACCAACGAAAGACATCAAAGGCAGATCACTTCCCGGTGACTAAGGAAAAATAGTAGCATTTCTAAGACTACGGTGAATAAAAACATTCTACAAGAGTCTCGGGGCCTACACCGGGTGCACTAGCGATGCCCCCACCGGTTTACCAATTTGGTTTGATCGATCGACCAAAAGAGGCAAAAGGTTATGATTCTAAAAACATGGCTAATTGTCGTGATCGGCCGTAGTAAAAAACAGTTCTTTAGACTATAGTCAATCGCACGCAATCGACCATAGTCTCGGGGACTACACCGGTGGGTGCACTTAGCGTGCCCCCACCGGTTTCTGATTCCACTCGACTTGGTCCGTCCGGTCGGTGAAGAAGATCACAACATAAAGACCATGGCGAATGCACGCGATCGACCATAGTCTCGGGGACTACACCCGGTGGGTGCACTTTCGGCGTGCCCCACAAAAGTTCAACGACACACACACCCGGTGGGTGTACAGATATGGAAATCTCCGGAAGAAAGCGGTTGGTGTAGTATATCCTAACAAAGCAAGCGGCGATCGACTTACTTGGACATTGCTCGAGAGCTGGCGGCATCGGCACCGACTTGCCTCTCGAGCCGCTTTCACTGCTCCATCATGATCCCTGCACGTATGGCCTCCTTAGCAGCACTTACTTGGTATTCCGGACGTGGTGTGTAGCAAAGAGAGATGGTGGATCAGCGATCGGCCGAAGTGGGTCGGGCACTTGTCACGGTACAAAAGATCTGAAGTCCGAGTGGAGTTGCCTCCCTCGGAAATCAGCGTCTCGAGAGTCGCGCGACTTGAGCAGCCTTGCCAGCAGCACTTTCTTGTTCCTCCTCTTCCTTAATGGCGCTTCCTCGTCATCATCGGGAGATCAATGACGGAGGCGGAACTACAAGAGAGATCCGAAGTAAACATGGAAGCCCAATCGACTAAAAGCTCCGATCGGCTAAAAGTGAAACCTCGGAGATCTTACCAAGATTGGAAGTGGCCGCATCCTCCATTTCACGATCATCGTGCTTGGCTGAAGTCTCGGAGGTAGCGGCCAGAGATTTCAAGAGTCGGTGATCGACCATCAAGTCGACCCAAAGTTCATTCATGTTGAAAAAGGAAATACAAGGTTCTGTTGGTTACCCGGAGATGGTGGGGATGACCATTCGCATCTTAGGCAGGGCCTTCGCCGGCTTTGACGACGTCGCTCGAGGTTGCTTCGGCGGCTTCTCAGTCGGCGGGAGAAGTTGTCCTAGGTCGCTTGGTCGACCGACCGGTGGGCACAACAGCTTTACTGCGCCCGGCCGCCGGTCGTCGTCAACTTGGACCTTCCCTCCGGCGAGGAGGGTCGACGTCTTCCTCCTCTTCTTCCTCCTCCTCCTCATCATCGAGCCATCATCCTCCTCATCCTCCTCGCCGTTGGACTCCCATTCCTCCGGACTCTCACCTCCACTTCCTTCTTCTTCTTCGGTGTTTCCTGCGCCCGTTGGGCATCGAGTACATCTCGGTGGTGACCTAGAAGACAACAAAACAAGGTGAAAGTCGATCGTAAATTGACATCAAAGCAGAATGAATGCAGCAGAATCACGATCGGAGATAAGCGGTGATACCTTGTCCGGTTGGTAACTTTGGTCGAGTGGTGGAATCCTCCTAGCTCGCGAGGGTTGTCTTTATTTCTGTGATGGCAGTCATCCACTTCTCCAAGATGGCATCATCAACCTCCTCCGGATGGACCCGAGTGGTATCATCTGCAGGAGTACATCCACATCGGATGACCTCGGTATTGGAGTGGCTGAATACGCCGTCGGAGAAAAACCTCCGGAGATCCATGCTGGTCACCCCATCGGATAAGCTGGACTACACGCTCCATGAGCAGCTTTACTTGGGCCTTCTCCTCTGGTAACACCTTCGTGGAAGATGGCTTGTTCACTCGACTCATGGAGAAAGGAGGGAGCCCGGTCATCGCCCGGCGTCGGCTGGTCTTGGCAATAAACCAGGTCGATCGCCACCCTCTAACCGAGTCGGAGAGAGTCATAGCCGGAAAGGCGCTCTTCCCCCTCATCCGGACCCCGAGTCCCCACACATTTGGATTACTTGGGTCCTCTCGTCATTCGGACTCGTTTTCTTCACCGTCCGAGAGCTGACGGTGAATATGTGCTTGAAAAAGACCCCAATGCGGTCGACAACCCAAGAAATTCTCATGAGCGAAACGAAAGCAGCAAGATACACAATGGAGTTTGGAGTGAAATGGTGGAGTTGCGCCCCAAAAAAGTTCAGAAACCCCCGGAAAAAAGGATTTGGCGGCAGAGAAACCCCCCTTTCTACGTGGGTGGCCAGGAGGACGCACTCACCCTCTTCAGGCTGCGGTTGCCACTCCGTGCCCGGAAGCCTCGCCGACCCATGGGGGATCAGTCCTTCGTTAGCGGATCGGTGAGATCTTTCTCGGTGATGGTCGACCGGATCGATCTCCTTGGACCCAGCCTGCGGCAGCTTGGACGCGAAGAGGAACCGCCCGACCGGGCGCTCTCCTTGGCCTTCGCCGCCGTCTTCTTCACCGGGCCTGTGGCGGCAGTCTTGTCCTTCACCATGGTCGCCGGCGAAAAAGTACCGAGCTTCGGCCGATGACGGAGAGCGTGGCGAGAAAGTTTTGGAGGCGGAGAAAGGAGAAGTGCGAGGATGCACTTGTTCAAAATGCCGGTCCAACGCTTTATATGGGGTCGCTTCAGTGGCTGACCGGTAGGCGAGCAATCCGTCACAATCCCGCGAATCGGCGCGCGCGATACGTGGCGAAAAAGGCGGCGCGAGGATCGAGGCGTCATCGTCTTATCCCATCCGAGTGTCGCGGTTTTCTCCGCTTCGCGCGCTTCCCAAAATTCGGATCCCGCGAAATCCGCTAACCGCAGAGCAACTCGTCGTCGATAACAGATTTCCTCGGATCCGTCACTCGAAATCCTCGAGTTCACAAAGTTCACTCGACAAGCGTGAAGAATGGATCAAGGCGATCGAAGAGAAGTTGATGCCATCACTAAAAGGTCGTTGATCGAGTAAGACGCACTCACAACACGAAGAACAGTCGGAAAGATTATCAACTCCTTCCTCACTCAAACCTCGATCCATTGGGGCTAATGATGAAGTCATGTACAGGGGTAGGGTCATAGACCTGCCCAAAGGTACCCTCCACAAGGACATTCACAAGAGAAGCAGCCCTCGATCGACTGGTAGGCTTCCACTCGGCAGATTCAAAGACACTTTCGACTATGAAGACCCACTCGACCACCAAGAGTCCAAGAGCCACTCGGTGTCCAAACGGTGCTGTAGTTAAATAGTCTTTATGACCTTAATAACACTTTATGTAAGGCGTTACAAGAACGCCTAGCTTTAACGCACCTTAAACCCTCTACTACGTAAGTGGCTGGGGTCTGGCGCACTCTATATAAGTCACCCCCTCCACGGGTAGAAGGGTTCGCACCCTGTAACACATCGCATATAATTCAGTCGACCGCCTCGGGCTCCAGGGCGTGGGGCTGTTACTTCCTCCGAGAAGGGCCTGAACTCGTAAATCCCTTGCGTATACAACTACTCCATAGCTAGGATCTTGCCTCTCCATACCTACCCCCCATTCTACTGTCAGACTTAGAACCACGACACTGGCTCCCCCGCCCAACTAAGACGTTGGTGGAGAAAACCATACCTGCCTGCCACGAACCACGGACCCAGATCCACCATCTTCCAGATGTCGTCGATGCAGACCACAATCTGCATCCGCTCCTGGACTACCTCCCAAGCTCCACGCCGGCGCTGGAGCAAACGCCGTTGCGCCCGAGGACACAGGTCCACCACGAGGATGCCGCCGCCACCGCACCATCCTTGCTTGAACAGTCTGGTTTTTAAATCCACCCCAAAAGCGGATCGCCTCGTTGGGGAAGGATCTGAAGATTTATTAGTCGGCGCCGCCATCGCCACCGCCGAAGCCATGACGATGAACAACCCAAAATCCTAAGAAATAATGCCTAAAACAATCCACGCACGTGGATCCGGCGACCCCCCCTCACCACTGGCGACCGGGGTCCTCGGCGGAAGCGAGCCGCCGGAGGACGGCAGCGGAGAAAGGCGCCCTGGCGGTAGAGGCGAGATCGCCTTTCTTTCTTGGAGAAGAAAGCGTCCCACGTTCAGGCGATCGTTATCTCATAAACATCCAAGATTGATATCATAATAACATGGAACAATAAAAAATTATAAATACGTTAGAGACGTATCAGGGTGGCAGCAGGAGCCCCGACCGAGGCCAAAATACAGATTTTTCACTACATGAGTGATTACCTGTCGCTAATATTGTGTATTACGGTGATTTTCTTGGCTTTGGCCCTCCCCAAGACGATTTAACATTAGTTGGCCCTCTTCTATTAAGTTTTTCTGGCTTCGTCACTGAGGTGGGGCATGGATTAACCAGATCAGATGACAACAGAGGGGTCAGGTGGACAAGGCGTACAACACTAACAAGATCGGGTGGTGCAGAAGAAGTAAATCGCCTTATGCCCCAGAAGGGGAATACTCCAGCATTAAAGGTGTAATGACATCGGAATTCAATGGTAGATTTCCGAGCAACCTTTTCTCCCGTATGTATAAGATCGATCGATCATGTGTGTGCATCGGTGATTGGAGGAGTATGAGACCTCCCATCAACGATGATCCGGTGTCGATGATGTTCACGTCAATGAAGCTAGGTGAAGGTGGTGGTGGATCCGCCGCAAGAGGTTGCCGTGTTCTCCATCTTTCCAGAGTCGATGCCTAAAAAGGTGAAACATGGACTAGGTTTGGCCTTAGAGAGCTGCCACATCAAACCATTCATAATTTCAGGTTGCTGAATTAAAGTGCTAATCAGTTCAGTGAAATTAACATGAAAAAAACACACGAACAAAACAGAGTCGCACACACAATGTATAAAATCCATCACAGAATTCAAGTATAAAGTACGTAGCAAATTTAGTTGTCAGCCTGTCACTAGGTGCTGCATTATAGTTATACATATACTGGTATTCAAGAAACACAAGTTCAAAGTTGCAGATACCACTGGAGTCTGGATAATAGTATCGTCAAGTCATGAAGGAAAATTCTTAAAATAAAAAACCTCGTGAAACTGTCATGTGGGAATGTGGCATGGACAATGTCAGGTTGCTCGGTTGCCCTTGGCACTGGAGCGTGAGGCCCGCTGGAGATGCGGCTTGCCGGAGTAGTGCTCCTTGACGTTGAGCTTGGTTAAGAGGGTCACGGAGCAGACGTCGCACCACACGTTCATCTCCCCGGCGGCGCAGCCCACCTTGTTCCGATGCTTCCTCCCCTTCTCGTGCTGCTTGAGGTGAACCGCCGTCATGCACCGCACGTCGCACACGCCGCACACCACGGAGGGCTTCTTGAACGCGGACGCCGGCTTGGCCGCCGCCCTCGGCTGAAGTCGGGGCCTGCTGCTGGACGGGGCGTGGTGAGCGGCAGGTGTGGGAGCGTGCTGCCGCGCGCTCGGCGACGGCGCCGGCTGGTACTGCATCCCCGGTGGTTGCGCTTGGGTCGGTGCCGGCTGGTACTGCATCTGCGGGGGTTGCGCTTGATCAGGCTCCGGCTGCTGGTACTGCATCTGCGGTGGTTGCGCTTGCGTTGGGGCCGGCCGGTGCTGCTTCTGCGGTGGTTGCGCTTGCGCCGGCGCCGGCGGGTACTGCGTCCGCCGCGGCTGCGCCTGGTATTGCTGTTGCAGTGACTGCCCTTGCGCCGCCTGCTGCCGCCTAGGCTGTGGTGGCCGGTATTGCTTCTGCGGTGGTTGTGCCTGCGGCGGCGCCGCCTTGTACTGCTGCGTCTGCGGTGGCCGCGCCTGATACTGCCTCTGCGCCTGCTGCGCCTGCGCCGGTGGCGCCTGATACTGCCTCTGCCCTTGCTGCGCCTGCGCCGGCGGCGCCTGATACTGCCTCTGTTGTGGCTGCACCTGGTGCTGCCTGTGTGGTGGCTGCGCCCCAGACTGGTGTCTCTTCTGTGGCGGCTGGCACACGCCGGGGAAGCCTGGAGGCGGTCCGGTAGCTAGCCTCTTGTTCCACTGGCATTGTGCAGGTGCAGGTGCAGGTGGAGGTAGCCGCGGCGGCTGCACCTGAAATGAAGAGGGAAACACAATACCTCAGGCGAACAATAGTAGAAATCTTGAGAGAACAAATGCAGAGCAAATTTTAGAGACATTTTTTCTCTCTAAATAAACCACTCACAAATAATGAAACATACGAACAGGTGCAGATGATTAATTAGTACGAGTGGGTTAACTGAATCTGGAAAACAGGCGTTTCTCCACGCAGTTAGTGGATTTCTTATTTGTCTCAGCTAGAGATTGTGATATATGCTGCAGGTTATACAGTTCTTGTACAGCTAGCCCGGTGGATTTGGCATCAACATCTGTGACTAAAATCCGATGCGATGACATTCATTATGGGTGTAAATTATTATGGTTTCTTTTTTTTTGGAAAAGGGGATGTACCCCAGCCTCTGCATCAGAACGATGCATACGGCTCATATTATTAAAAGGAAAATCCAGTAACAAGCCATGAATGAATAAGAAGTTAAAAACCATACTTCCAATAATCGATAAAATCCCAAACTGAAATAAAGCATCTCTTCGAAACAGGTTTTCAAAGATAAAGCAACGACCAAGGTCCATACATAACGTATGAACAAGTCTGAATAATAAGCCAAAAATCAAATACTAGAATGTAAGCAAAAATAATCCTCTCAACATCCTTAAAGTACCTTCTAGCTATGGAAGAGGCACGAATACTGTACCAACTAGCACTGTCATGTTAAGCTAATCCATAGTTTTCATACCATATACGAGATGCCGTAAACACACATGAAAACTAACTGCTCGCGCGAGGAGGAAACAAATCAAATTTAAAACTTAGGAGTAATACCATGTTGAGAAGAATACAATTGAGATGCAAATCCATGTCGCTGTGGAGCAACATGTTGAAAAATATATTGAACTAAATTTTAAATTTTAAATAAAACAATGTCGCACTGCTAACCTGTGGGGGAGGAGCGGGGTTCCTGAAGATGGCCATGCAGTCCTGTTGGCCGCCGGGCACCTGGCCTGCTGTACCAAAGTTGGCAATGGCAACCCCCTCCTCGTCTTCCTCTTCCACCTTGATGGCCTCATGGATCGGCATTGCAGGATCGGAGTATTTCATGGACTCAAAGCGGATGCGGAGTAGTTGTTTTTCAGGATGTGAAGCAGTGAGAGCGTGAACACAGAGAATGTGGTTAATTAGTGGGAGCTATGACTTTGAAGAGGAGAGGGAGGAGAGGGGATATAATGATTTCTAGCGTTGGTTCACATCACACGTTATGTGTGTTCGGCTAAAAGATATTTCTGCCACCATCTCCCACATGATGTTTTTTTTTAGCTTACATGATGTTGTTTCTAATTAGAGGGGAAAAAGAACCTAGAGAAATCTCGTATATCTATTTATTGTAAAACTGACTCCTAATGCAACGCTTCATGTTAGGTCATGTCGCCTTAAAAAGAACAGTAGTCATGATATTTGCTTAAAAGGCACCTCCAAAATACATGTCCCCAAGTAAAAATATGTCTATTTGTGAAAATACTCACACCTTACACCCTGCTTGGATGATCGTTTCCGCTCCGTATCTGGCCGGTTTAAAATACACGCCTCGACGCGTCATTTCGTTTCCAGGCGGAAATCACGTACTAACCTGTATTATACACTTGTAAAATAATTACAGGTGTATAATCTTACACCCATTCCATGCGGGGCGTTAGTAAAAAGGATCTCTGTTATAGATTTTTTTTTTGAGAAACGGATTTCTGTTATAGATAGTCAAAAGATGTCTTTTCATGGAAATACGCGTTCCATAATGAAAAGACGTCCGCCCGTTGGTGAAAAATGTCTCTTCATGCAAATATGTACTCCCTTCATTTTTATGTACTACGCGTATTAGCTGTGACCTATGTCAAACTTTATGAAGTTTGAACGAGTTTATAAAAAACAGTATAAACTATCAAAATAATAAATATATATGAAGCGGAAAAAAAAATATTCAACGTTGATTCTAAAGATATTGATTTGGTGTTGTGGATGTTCCTAATTTTCTGAATAAACTTGATAAAACTTTACAAAGTTTGACTTGAAACAAAGTTATAAAAATGAAGATACTATTAGAAAAGAATGTAAATAAGTATAATAACTGTTAGATTAATATGTTGGAAAATTAAGTTTGTAACTCTGCAAAAGATGCGACCATGAAAATTGCCTAAATTGTGGCAAAAAAACTAATATACAAAAATTTGACATTTCAGTTTGCAGTTGAAGTTTGCAAGTCCATAATTAAAAATGTGAACTTCTACATACATACTTTAAAAGAAATTTACTAAAAATGGACGTGGCGTTTTGGCTCTCAGGTGCATCTGCACCCGAGGTGAACAGTAAATCATTTAAAATAGTAAAAAACAAAATTCTGATTTTTTTTTGTGATGCTAGATGCTCATCTATGTGAAGTCCATGCCAAATTTTGTGGAATTTGAACATTTTAGTAGTTCTTAGCAAAAAAGACAATTTTTGAGGCTTAAGAAAGTTCACTGCTCAAGTACTGTTTTTACCGATTTTGTCTCTTTTTTTCATGAGCTTTTCAGATATCCGAAGAAACTGAAATTTGACACGAACATCATGCATTGGAACATCTTCCACCTAAAAAAATCAGAACTTTTTTTACTTTTAATATTATTATTTTTGAATTTATTGTTCAACGAGTGCAAATGAGCCTGGGCACTAAATTGAATATCTGACTACAAACCTCTCATCACACCCACAACAAAGCACGTGCTTTACACTATTATGCTAGTATTACTTAGTTTTTTTTAAAGTTTAAGCTTAGTAACCGCGCATCCACTTGTATGTAACAATTAAAGCTAGGGTTTCTCCTTCGCCATCATCTCCTTTGCCGGTCTGTCGGTGTGGCTATGCGGGCAGGACCGATCTACCCATGGGGACCGTCATTTACCACTCTCCAGGTCATGCAACATGGTCTCCAGGCCTCGCCCTTGTTTCGATGATGCTTACTCGTATAACTGGGAGGCGTGTGAAAGATAGTGTGTCTTCATCTTTGGTTCTTTGGGTCTGGTTTTTTTCAGTAGATTTGTTTCGATCAAATTGTCTTGCAGAGTGAACAATGTGGTTGTACGTCTTGGTCTTCTGGATTCAGTTTTGAACCGCCAGTCTAGCCTCATTGCAGAGCGTGTGAGGTGACTTCGTTGGCCAGAACTGGGGCATTCTACAAGCCCTCTCTATCGTTTTCTTCTTTTGGGTGGCGATTTGCTATGCAAATCACGGTTGGCAGCATGTTTTGATCTACATCGACGACTTTTCGGCCATTAATTTTAGAAGCTCCTACATTTAAACATATTTGTTCAGTTGAAGGCGGCAAACTTTGCTCACAACGCGCTGTAGTTGGATGCGGGAAGAAGAAGACTTAGTCACCCCAGAAGATTTGGATGTATTTTTCGATTCTATAAGGATTAGGATGTTTTTAAGGGTTTTTGTGCTAATTAATTTATGGCCTCTGGCCTTTTTGCAAAAAATATGCTTTATATAGTAACAATTACATTTTTTTAGGGGAGAAGTCTAAAATAAACCCTGAGGTTGTAGAGCTCGACGTAAACGAACCCTCACCTTTAAATCCCTAAAATTGGTACCTTGTACTTACAGATCCCAGTCAATCCAAACCCTGGATGAGTAAAATCCTGTTTGTTGTAATAGAAAATGCGTGATCCCAGCCGGGATTGATTCTACTCTCACTTACAACATGGGCCCACCTGTCATATGCATCACCCTCCACAATCAATTTGAACTTGCCTCGAGTGTATCGGACGGGGCCAGGTCGGCCATCGACGCCATCCTAGACGAGCTCCTGGGCGCGTCCAAGCATAAACGGCGTGCACGGATGATGGCGGGCTATCCCGACCAGTGGAGCCCCCGCCGGCAAGCGATTGCTGCTCGTCTGGGCTAGGCTGCAGGAAAGGTTTCGCCAACGGAGCTAGGAAAGGTTTCGCCAACGGAGCAAGAGGAATGGTGACATTCAGTCCTTTTTCGGAATTATGAGGCTGCTAAAAGAAAGAAGGTTGCAGCCGAAGAGCAACCTGAAGATATAGTGTCAAATATTGAAGATGAAGCAGTCCATAATCCACCTCCAGTCCATTCTGCAGAGATTGAATTTGATATTGAAGATGAAGCAGTCCATTCCGATGCAGAGATTGAAAGTGATTGTGAAGATGAAGCGGTCCATTCTCCGTGTGCAAGGCCATATAATATTCAAAGGCTTCCTCCCGATCCAGGGGAGAGGATTCCTATTTCAGAGTATGATGTCGATGATCAAGATGAAGTTCGGAGACGATACATTGCAAAGCAAGCAGTCCAACCATATGCACACAACTTTCAAGTCAGAAAAATCTATGGTAAAAATCGACACTTCAACTTTGTTTGGTTTGAGACCTATAAATGGTTAGAATATAGTGTCAAATATGAGGCAGCATTTTGCTTTGTGTGTTATTTGTTCAAAGGAAAATCGAATGGGGGGCCTAGGGGTGATGCCTTTGTTAATGGTGGTTGGAAAAATTGGTATAAGCCCGATGCATTGGTCAAACATGTTGGTGGTATTAATAGCATTCACAACAAAGCTCAAGAGAAGTACAATTTATTTGTGGCACCCCAACCATCAATTGATAACATTATGGTGAGGGTGGATAAAGAGGATTTGCGTATGTACAAGGCTAGGCTGACTTATTCACTTAGATGCTTGAGGTTTCTTTTGAACCAAGGATTGGCATTTCGTGGGCATGATGAGAGTGAAGAATCTAGCAATAGGGGGAACTTTCTTGAACTTCTTAAATGGCTTTCGGAAAATGATGAAGAAGTTAATAAACTTGTTTTGAACAATGCTCCTCGGAATTGCATTTTGACTAGTCCAAAGATACAAAATCAAATAATTGAATGTTGTGCGGCGCAAACAACTAAAAGAATTATTGAAGATATTGGTGACGACCACTATGCAATCCTAGCTGATGAGTCTAGTGATGCATCTCATAAAGAACAACTTGCTCTCTGCATACGATTTGTTGACAAATCGGGAAGAGGATGTGAGAGGTTCCTTGGAGTTGTTCATGTTGCCAATACAACTTCATTGTCACTTAAGGATGCAATTCAAATTTTGCTTAAAGATCATCATTTGACTCCTAGTCAAATATGCGGGCAAGGATATGATGGGGCTAGCAACATGAAAGGGGAGATAAAAGGGTTGAAAACATTGATCATGAAAGAGTCACCCTCTGCCTATTACATCCATTGTTTTGCACATCAACTTCAGTTGGTTCTTATAGCTGTGGCAAAGGACAATGAACCATGTTTGTGGTTCTTTGATCATGTTTCTTACTTGCTCAATATTGTTGGAGTTTCTTGTAAGCGACATGACATGCTTCGAGATGTTAGATCTCAAAAGGTGTTGGAAGCACTTGAAATGGGTGAGATTGAAAGTGGAAGTGGGCTAAATCAAGAGATGGGACTAGCTCGACCCGATGACACTCGTTGGGGTTCTCATTTTAAAACCATTATGCACATTGTTAGCATGTATTCCACAATCCTTGAAGTACTTGATGCTATTGGAAAAGATCCTTCACAAAAAAGTGAGTGGACAAGAATACGTGGAGTTGCTCAAGCCTTTGAATCATTTGACTTTGTTTTCAATCTTCACTTGATGCTTGTTATTCTTGGCTATACAAATGAGTTGTCCAAATCTTTGCAAAAGAGAGATCAAGATATTGTCAATGCAATGACACTTGTTAGTTTGGCAAAGAGTAGAATGCAACACATGAGGTCTCATGGTTGGGAAGAATTTCTTGCAAAGCTAACCTTATTTTGCAACAAACATGACATTCAAGTTCCTTTGTGGGAGGATATTTATGAGCCTAATCGAAGATCACGTCGGTATTATGAAGTACAAACAAATGATGATCGTTATAGAAGAGAAGTATATCTTGGTGTCATTGATCAAACCATTCAAGAGCTTGACAATCGGTTTGATGAGGTTAATCTGGAGTTGCTTATTTGCATGTCGGCTTTGAATCCCTCAATTCATTTGCTTCTTATGATGCACTCAAGGTAATGAGACTTGCTGAATTCTATCCCATGGACATTTCAAGCACAGATTTGATAAGGCTAGAATTTCAACTTACTAATTTTATTGATGATATGAGACAAGATGATAGGTTTAGAAATGCAAGTAATATTGGTGAGCTCTCTATTATGCTTGTTGCAACAAAGAAGCATGTTCTTTATGACTTGGTCTACTTACTCATCAAATTGATATTGATTTTACGGTGGCGTGACGGCAAGTGTTGAAAGAGTATTTTCAGCAATGAATCTAGTGAAAAATAATTTGAGGACTACTATGGGTGATGATCGCTTGAATGATTGCTTGGTGACATTTATTGAACGGGATGTGTTCATGGAAGTAAGCGAAGATGACATAGTTGATGCTTTCATGGCAATGCAAAAACGTAGAGTTACCTAGTGATGTAAGTTTCTACTTATGCTTCGTTCATGTAAGACTACTCCTATTGTAATTGAGCACATTTGAGATATATTTTGTGAACTAAATTGTTGTGAGATTTGCATTAAGCTACTCATGTTATTATTTTGCCATATTTTGTCTGACACATGGATTAGGTAGGAATTTTTTTTAGAGTGTGCACACCCTTCATTTTTTTCCTGGGTCCGCCACTGCCTAGCTCCTCACCGGCCACGGCTGCCATCACCATCATGGCCTGCGTGCTCACCGTATGGCAGCAGGCACTCCCGAGCTGCATCTCCAATCAGGATTGTGCAGCGAGGAAGATGGCTATGATGTTTCGACCCGCGTGACATGAGAGAAGCGAGTTTCCGGCAGGATTGTGCTTTTCCCCTGTCTGCCAAACATATGTGGGGTTAGGATAGACCGGGATCGAAGAGGTCGGAATACTGATTTCAGGGATTTGAAGATGAGGGTTCATCCACGTCGATCTCTACAAACTCAGAGTTTATTTTAGACTTCACTCTTTTTTTAATGTGTATATAACAGTTACAATAACATTTTTTTTGAGACACAACAATTACAATAACATAAAAAAAGCTGCTCAGCTTAAGTGCCGACATATCAAAAGCCTAATATTTCGTGCCGCCCACCAGCCTCCTAACACAAGTCCTAAATTGGGCCATGGGATCATGGGCTGCATATACCCATATCGCAATTTCCCGAAGTTTCCATGGTGTTCTAGGCAGTTCGATCGAAACTCCCCCCACCCCCACCCACAGAAAAAAGGCTCGATCGAATCTCACTGTGTTAGGAGCCTCCCCTACAAGTACATGGGCCTGCCCCTGGACGTGCATTTGGGCCTGGGCCATGCTGGACTACCTCTACAAGTACCCTGGAGAAGGCAACAGGAAAGGCTATCCAGTGGATCAGACGGCTCGGCACCCGGCGGCTTCCCTCTTCTTCTTCCTCTCGTTCCCCACTTCCTGTATCCCGCTTGTAATCGGGGCTACCCATCAGAATCCGTGCTTGTAATCGAGAGAGATCTAGTACCTTACATCCGGTATTCAGAGCTGTGCCACCACCCTTTCACCCTCAAATTTTCCCCAATATTTTCTTCCACACTTGATTCCTCCGTTTCACCGGCGCCGACGCCATGCCTGACTTACCACCGGAGTGGGATGCCATGTCGGCCAAGGAGCGACGATATGGTATTTCGCATCCTTCATCTCCGTGGATTGAGGGCATGACCGCTGAGCTCGTTGTTGCTAACGCACGACTCGACTCTGCTTCCTCGCCTAAAAACCATCGCCCCGGTCGTGCCCAGCACCGACCTCACCATCGACCCCAGTAGTGTCTCCTTCTCCACCGCCAAGGCCCCGGAGGTCCTTGAGCTCATCCATGATTCGTCCCCGGTGTGCATCGTGATGGTGCCCGTCACCTGTTCGACGGAGTGCTCGACCCAAGTCGACACCATCGACAGCATCGACGAGGTCCATGACGCCGCCACCGCCGTCCACCTCGAGCCCACGGTCGATAGCATCGACGAGGTCCATGACGCTGCCACCGCCGTCCACCTCGATCCCACGGTCGACCCCATCCTCCAAGTGGTCGAGCTTGCAGTCGACTACACCTGCACCATCGACGCCACTGTCACTGCAGTCTCCACCGACGTCTCCTTCTCCACCTTCAAGGCCCCGGAGGTCCTCCAGATCGTCCATGATGCATCCCCTGATTGCATGGAGTTGGTGCACGTCACATGTTCGACCGAATGCTCGCACCAGGTCGCCACCATCGGCATCGTCAACGAGGTCCGTGACGCCCCTGCTGCCACCTTCCGTGAGCACGTGGTCGACATCAACGACAAGACGGCCACCCCTCCAATGGTCGAACCAAGAGACCAGAGGAGTACCAGTTGTGGCCACGACGTCCACGGTTGTCGACATCACCATTGGTGTCAAACTTGCCACCTCGTATCTCGTGGCGCTCTCAAGGTATGGCCTACGACATCACAAACCACTACACCGATGTTGCCGATGCCTCCTGATTTCTTTGGTCGCACGCCCGCCGGAATCGGTGCCTTCGGATGCCCTCTTGACCTCCTCGTCGTCGCCTTCATCGGATGCAGCGGCGCGCATGTAAAGCGTTGACGGAATACCCACATCCACGAAGTCGATCAGGGCATCAAGCAGCAACCATGGCCGCCTCCAATTCGAAAGTGCAGATCGCAATGTATGATGATATGCGGGTCCTTGGCAAAGTTGCGGATGATGATATCGGCTACGTGGTGGCTACGACCACCAGCCAAGGATAGAAATCAAGTTGCGAACGGCATCTTCATACTCGATTACAAACTTTATTTGTCACTTACGTGGAGTTGCAACCATGGCCTTCGGGCAGCTCACTTTCTTGGTTTCCGCTAGTTGTAGTGAGATGATTTCTGCTTCTGCTCATGCTGGAACAAATAGCAGGGAGTGCACCATCCAATCTGCTCTGCACAACTCTTTTGAACAATTTGAAAGGAGGGTTGCATGGACTCTCGATTTTGTGAGGAAAACAACTGATCTTAGGCCCTGCCTTATGCACAAGTTTCAGTTTCTGTTACCATCCGACACTCCTCGAGCAGTACAGCTTTGGTCTGAACAACAAATTGTGGAATTTAGCGAGCATCAGTCTATTATTCATATGCACATCAGTGAGTTAGCTAGTCGCTTTTGTTTTGAGAAATTGTGGAGCACTGGAGATTGGTCGCATCTTGTACTGGTGTGTACTGTTGTGCAGGGGATTCCTATTAATGGAAAAATGCTGGGAACAGTACAGATTATGAGTATCATGCTGCTTTGGCAATTTTGGCGTCAAGAGGAATTTAAGGGGAGTGGACGATGCATACTTGAACAATTATCTGTTGTGCTAGGAGCTAGAATTCAGTTAGTTGTACTAATCAGTTTTGAGTCCTGCCACTTCAAGTTTCAACCAGATTGGATACTATTGATCGTGCCACCGCAAGAAGAGCGAACATCAGAGGTCAAATTTCCGTTGATCATGGGAAAATGTATTCTTATTTGCTTGAAGATTCAAGACAGGATTATCGTCACTCTAAACATACTCGGTAAGTTCATCCATCCATCAGCTGCACCTTTTGAACGGTATCATAGTCCCTTGTCCTTGGAGCTGATCAGCCATGTCGTAATCATCAAACTGATTTTCTGGGCTTGGATTACAACTTGTGTTGTGATGGAGGTGGACCCAATAGCAAGTATTGCAGCTTGGGAACTTTTTTGTTGTCAGAAACTGATATCAACATGGTCCTATCATTTATTATTGAATTACAAGTTTGAGCGGATAATCCAGCGAGCACATCTTGCATATTTGGGAATGGTGGACTCCTGTCCTGCTGTAATGTGTATCCCCACTATACTTGAAGATGATGTTCAGTGCAAAATGTTTATGGATCCAAGTCTTGACTCAGTATATACCATTGGAATTGCGTGCTCATATTTTCCTTGCCATATTTTGAGCGGGTTACCATGGCAAGCATCTGAATTAGATGGCCGACCCAAAGTAGCATACTACAGTACCATTGTACATCTGGCACTATATCTTTACCAACCTTGTCATACAGAAATAATGAAGAATTTTGTTATGACATTGGGGCAGCAACACATCAGCAATTCTTTCTATGACTTGTCTAGTTCCAACGGCGATTCAAGAAAGAATCTTCCAGTACTTGAGGTGTGCAGAGCTATGCCCTATGAGCTTATGCCATATCTGGATTGTTGGATGGAAATCTTCCACTCACAGATTGTTGTCTATATAGTCTGGTGCTCCGTATTTTTGCTCTGTTCTGATCATTTGCTCATGAATGCTACTGATCTGTTAGAGTCTGGCACGGGAATATACCGGTCGGGCATGTCTTGGGACCCTGGGGGGCTTGCATTGTTGTTGCTAAGGAAATTAACTCGGCGGAAGATCTTTCACGGTGGAAGGTGCGCCATGATCTTGGTTGCCCGCTGTGTTGTCACTTCCCCAGCTTCTACTCTTCAACAGTCGACAATTATAAGGGCGGAGGTAATCAGCAAGAGAGCACATGCCATGAGTGGTATGGTGTTCTCTACCTGCTCCGATCAAGAACATTCTCAAGGAGGGAGGGGTGTCATCGCTCTTGTTGTCCGCTCCGCGCAAGGCTCCGTTGACCACAAGTACTACATCGGCTTTAACAACGACTACTTCATCGACAACTCTTTCGGATGGGTCGCCGTCGTCCACTACTACCACGTCGTTCAAGTCAACACCGCCTTTGATTGCCATCGCGGCTTCGAGCTATTCAAGGACCATCGAGTGCAATGGGATCCAGGCGGGCGTCGGCTTGGGGTCAAGCCGACTTTCAAGGAGGGGGGGGGGGGGGGGGGGTGTGTGTGTTAGGAGCCTCCCCTACAAGTACATGGGCCTGCCCCTGGACGTGCATTTGGGCCTGGGCCATGCTGGACTACCTCTACAAGTACCCTGGAGTAGGCAACAGGAAAGGCTATCCAGTGGATCAGACGGCTCGGCACCCGGCGGCTTTCCTCTTCTTCTTCCTCTCGTTCCCCACTTCCTGTATCCTGCTTGTAATCGGGGCTACCTACTGTAATCCGTGCTTGTAATCGAGAGAGAGATCCAGTACCTTACACACTGTGTTGCGTTCCACGCACACCCACCCTCTGCTGTCTGCTCGCTACCCGTTCCGAGGTTCGAATTGCCCAAATCTTCTCGCAGATCAGCGGGGGCCGTCGGTGACGAGCGCGAGGCGGACATGTCCTACCTGCTGCCACATCTGCACTCGGGATGGGCGGTGGACCAAGCCATCCTCGCCGAGGAGGAGCGGCTTGTCATCATCCGCTTCGGCCACGATTGGGACGAAACCTGCATGCAGGTACGGGCGATCGATCCCCTGACGAACCCTACCTTTCAGTAATCGATTGCGTCTGGACTTACGCTGGTGATTGTTTGGAGTCGAGTCGATGTTGGATTTGGTCGTAGCCTTGTAGGGGTCATGGATTCGTGAAATTTCATCGATTGGGTTTACGGATACTGATAGATTAGGTAGGGTTTAGGGATCAGAATCATCCAAGATCCGATTCTCTTGCTGATACTTACAAGAACTGTGCTTAGGCACTCTCCAACCGTCCATCCTAGTGAACGTGCCATCAGTATTTTCCTCGTCAAAGCCTCAAAAAACACATGAACGTTGTGTCTGGACTTACGCTGGATGAATTGTTTGGAGTCGATATTGGTTTTGGTTGTAGGGGTCATGGATTCGTGAAATTTGAACGATTGGGTTTACGGATACTGATAGATTAGACAAGGTTTAGGGATTAGAATATAAGAACTGTGGTTCCCTAGGTACTGTCCGAGTGTCCATGCTAGTGAATGGGCCTGCAGCATTTCCGTTGTCTCATAGGCAGCCTCTTTAGTCTTTACAGCAAGAGCAGAAGTGCCCCTTTTTTCTTCAGTTCAGGCTTTCACTTGATGCTGAGAGCTGCATATCACCTTACATTCTATTCTGTTACAGATTTGATGTGGTGCACAAGTTTTCTTAACAAAATTGAAAACAAGAGCACTATGATCTGTCCTATACCTGAGTAACCTGACAGCACAACCATGACAAAGTTGAGCTGTGGAGGTCCATGAGCAACTTGTTTTGATGTTTCATGCAAAAAAAAAAAAAAAACTGTTGTCTGTTATTGATTGCAGTTTCTGCTAATCCGCCTTGTTGAATCCATTCTGACTCCCTGCTTGTTCATTTCCAGATGGATGAGGTGCTATCAGGTGTGGCTGAGACCATAAAGAACTTTGCAGTGATCTACCTTGTTGACATCACCGAGGTCCCTGATTTCAACACCATGTACGAGTTGTATGACCCATCGACGGTGATGTTCTTCTTCCGGAACAAGCACATCATGATTGATCTTGGGACAGGAAACAATAACAAGATCAACTGGGCCATGAAAGACAAGCAAGAGTTCGTCGACATTGTGGAGACTGTGTACAGGGGAGCCCGGAAGGGCCGTGGTCTGGTGATTGCTCCAAAGGATTACTCCACCAAGTACCGTTACTAGGCCATTTGTGTCTTGGCTGCTCATGTGCTATTTCTAGCGTATTCTGTCAGGTGAAATGTCTCTGATCACTGGTCAACCAGGTGACCCTTAATGCAAACTGTTAAGTATGCCAGCTTATCCAGTGTTGTATCTTGGCATCTCATAAGCATCTGTAAAATCCTTGATGATTGTTCGAAATGCTCGACACAGAATATGTTGGCATTGGTATGACCAATAAAACTGGTATATGAGTTGCTGAATCCTATTTTGTGTTTTGATTCTTCCTTTCTTTTTTGATTAACGTTCTTGTAGATTGATTCCACGTACTAGAATCTTCATGTGTGTGTTTTTAACACCACAGGAGTCTTCATGTTGGTAACAGCTCCCTGAGATTGTGTTTCATCTAGAGCACATGTTGCCATGGATTCCTGAAGCATTGATCTGCCGTGCTAATAATTATTGACTGTTCTCTTTTGCCCAAGATTGCCTACACGTGAGCCTATGCAATTACAGTTAATTAGGCTTGCTTGTGTTGTCGATTCGCCACAGATAACACCACCCAACACCATCTTTACCACGAGCTATACAACAGCAGCCGACCTAAGGATCCTTGACACAGGGGCCGATGACCAGCGATCTCAACAATACACTTGCAACCCAAGCTAGAACAACCAGGGGCCACACCACATGCATGAAGGAGCTTCCAACATGCAAGGTGGAGCTACAAATAATCTACTGGGCAGGCGCCAGACTGAAGGATATACACAGATTTTGTCATCCATTCCTAGTTTTACCCCCACTTCTCACTGTTTTTTTTTACCTCACTTCTCACTGTTCTGCATATGGGCTGGGGGCCACGGCCCAGTTTTGCCCTAAGCGCAAAATCTTCAAAGCATGATTTAGCCGTCATCTTTTCCGCCACTACTACGACCACGACAACATGAGCGCAATCCTAGCCCGGTGATCCCTACTTGCTCGAGCATGATAACATTGTGTAGGGAGAAGATGACAACAGGGATATTGCACATCCCACCCAAACATGCACCACCAAGTCCGCTTCCACCATGCCAGCGAAAGAAAGGGGGAGAAGATCCAAAGGAGAGAGATCAACCCAGCGGCATAGGGTAGAAGCCAAAGATTGTAGTGAGAACAAATACGGCCGGAACGACCAAAACAATGGCCACGCCTGACCAACCTTTGGAGCATGAGGGGGGCAGGTCATGACCGGGGGGAAGCGGAGAGAGTACCATATAGTTTCTTTAGGCCGATCCCCTAAAAAATAGAGGAGTATCCGGCCAAATAAAGTTAGTGGAGTAAACTTTAACTTCTCTGTAGGTGGCCGCACCTAGCCGATCCCCTAAACTTAGTGGAGTAAAAGATTGCATAAGTTTTTTTTGTCCTGGCCACATGAACTTCGAACACTTTACAATATATATCATCAAACATGCAAAGCTCATCCATTAACAAGCAGATAATTTCATAACATAACCGTTAACAATCATATAGTTAAAACATGCATAGTGTTGGAAATCGTTGCATGAAAAACAAAAAAAATTCTAAGCACCTATCCATGGAGATGCATAGCAACGAGGGGGAGAGTGTGTCTACGTACACTCGTAGACCGTAAGCGAAAGTGTTTATTCAACGCGGTTGATGTAGTCGTACACCTTCGCGATCCGCCCGATCAAGTACCGAACGCACGGCACCTCCGCGTTTTGCACACGTGCAGCTCGGTGTCGTCCTCGCCATCCTGATCCAGCAAGCGGGCGAGGTATTAGATGAGTTCCGTCAGCATAACGGCGTGGTGATGGTGGTGGTGAAGTAATCCTGCAGGGCTTCGCCTAAGCACTGCGACGATTTAGAGCGGAGGAGTAAACTAGAGGCGAAGGGTTGCCGACAGACGGGATGGAATAAGCTGTGTATTGTGTGGCACCCATCCCCACATATATATAGGTGTTGGAGGGGAGGAGGCAGCCCTTAGGGCGCCCCAACAGGTGTGGCGGCAGCCCTAGGGCTCCTCCCTTTGGTGCGCCCCCCTGCCAAATAATGGCACAAGGGGGAAGGAAAGGGGGGAGGCGCCCCCTTCTTTCCTTCCTCCCTTCTCCGGTATATGGTAAGAGGGGGTGGCGCCCCCCCCCCCCCCCTACCATGTATTAAGTGTGGCTGCCCTAAAGGGGGCGCACCAGCCCATGTGGGCTGGTGTGTTCCCTTCCACTTGGCCCACTAAGGAATACTCTCCCGGTGCCTTCGGAACCCCTTCCGGTATTTCGATAACTTTCCGGTGCATTTCGAAACCATTCCGGAGACCAAATAGCATCGTCCTATATATCAATCTTTACCTCCGGACCATTCCGGAGCTCCTCGTCATGTCCGTGATCTCATCCGGGACTCTGAACAATATTCGGTCACCAAATCACATAACTCATATAATACCAAATCGACATCGAACGTTAAGCGTGCAGACCCTACGGGTTCGAGAACTATGTAGACATGACCGAGACACCTCTCTAGTCAATAACCAATAGCGGAACCTGGATGCCCATATTGGCTCCTACATATTCTAAGAAGATCTTTATCGTTCGAACCGTTATGACAACATACGTAATTCCCTTTGTCCATCGGTGATAGAGGCCAGGGGTGTCCCGATCTTTCGATGAGATAATAACTGTCGATTTGGTGAAGATGACATTGACGATCCGACTACAAACGTGCACGACGTTGCGCCTTAGCAATCGCTAAACCAATCTCCTGAGGTTACTGACGATGCCGGAAGCACGATCAGCCTGACCACGAAGATCTATTCCTGCAAGCAATCGAAGAACGAGCAAGAATATGATAAAGCAATCTGAATATTGCGAATATATATGAAGTATTGATAATGGTGGGGATCCGTAAGCGGTCTTGGTCTGGTCGTTGGACACAAACGGCACACGAAGTTGCAATGGCTAACTTTAACTAAACAAATCCCCAAGGAAAAGCTACTAGATGGATCTACTTATATAGGAGCAAGGGGTGGCGCCCAAGGAGGTGGGAGGACGTCCCGAGGCAGCCTAAAACTAACCCTAGGTCGTACAAGGCCAATGGGCCCAAGTGGAGGTGACGTAACACCTTTGAACTTGTAGTTTGACTCGGATTCTGGTGCAGCGTCAGACTGTTTCGTCCATAACTCAACGCTCCGGACGGATTTTAAGGTGATTCCAATTGGGTTGGAAAGAGAATGAAATCTACTTTCCAACAAAAAAAGAATCACCCAATTCGGAGTCCGTATGAAAAAGTTGTTGGCGTTTTGAGTCAGGTATGTCTGTGCAGTCCGAATCTGAATCCAGAACGTGAGAGACTTGGACTCTATCTTCTCTTGGGCCAAAAGTGACGTGAGAGAACTTTTTGAACAACAAGTAAACATCTCTTTCTCCCATATCTTCATATGTGTATTGTACAAATATCCCATACACCTGCAATTAGACATGGCACAAAAGTTTGTGAAGTATTTTTGTCCTGGATGACATAAATAAATTATTGCATAGTTTGCACTAGAAATCACCTGACAAATATGCATGTATGCAATATTTTTGGTCTTATCCAAGGTAGTCATGTCCTCATCAATTGGTATGTTACTTGCCCGAGATTCGATCGTCGGTATCTCTATACCTAGTTCAATCTCGTTACCGACAAGTCTCTTTACTCGTTCCGTAATACATCACCTCGTGACTAACTCCTTAGTCGTTTGCTTACAAGCTTATGATGTGTATTACCGAGAGGGCCCAGAGATACCTCTCCGATACTCGGAGTGACAAATCCTAATCTCGATCTATGCCAACTCAACAAACACATTCGGAGATTCCTCAGAGAGCATCTTTATAATCACCCAATTATGTTGTGATGTTTGATAGCACACAAGGCATTCCTCCGGTATCCGGGAGTTGCATAATCTCGTAGTCGAAGGAATATGTATTTGACATGAAGAAAGCAATAGCAATAAAACTGAACAATCATTATGCTAGGCTAACAAATGGGTCTTGTCCATCACATCATTCTTCTAATGATGTGATCTCGTTATCAAATGACAACTCATGTCCATGGTTAGGAAACCTTAACCGTCTTTGATCAATGAGCTAGTCTAGTAGAGGCTCACTAGGGACACAGTGTTTGTTTATGTATTCACACATGTACCAAGGTTTCCGATCAATACAATTCTAGAATGAATAATAAATCTTTATCATGAATAAGGAAATACAAAATAACAACTTTATTATTGCCTCAAGGGCATATTTCCTTCAGTCTCCCACTTGCACTAGAGTCAATAATCTAGTTCACATCGTCATGTGATTAACACCCATAGTTCACATTGCCATGTGACCAATACCCAAAGAATTTACTAGAGTCAATAATATAGTTCACATCGCTATGTGATTAACACCCAAAGAGTACTAAGGTGTGATCATGTTTTGCTTGTGAGAGAGGTTTAGTCAACGGGTCTGCCACATTCAGATCCGTATGTATTTCGCAAATTTCTATGTCTACAATACTCTGCATGGAGCTACTCTACCTAATTGCTCCCACTTTCAATACGTATCCAGATTGAGACTCAGAGTCATCTGGATTGCTATAAAAGCTTGCATCGACGTAACTCTTTACGACGAACTCTTTATCACCTCCATAACCGAGAAATATTTTCTTAGTCCTCTAAGGATAATTTTGACCGTTGTCTAGTGATCTACTCCTGGATCACTATCATACCCCCTTGCCAAACCCATTGGCAAGGCACACAACAGGTCTGGTACACAGCATGGCATACTTTATAGAATCTATGGCTGAGGCATAGGGAATGACTTTCATTCTCTCTCTATCTTCTACCGTGGTCGGGCTTTGAGTCTTACCTAACTTCACACCTTGCAACACAAACAAGAACCCTTTCTTTGACTGACCCATTTTTGAACCTTTTGAAAACTTTGTCAAGGTATGTGATTTATGAAAGTCCTATTAAGCATTCTGATTTATCCTTATAGATCTTTATGCTCAATATATAAGTAGTTTCACCAAGGTCTTTCATTGAAAAAACTCTTTTTCAAGTATCTTTTTATGCTATCCAGAAATTCTATATCATTTCCAATCAACAATATGTCATCCACATATAACATTAAAAATGCTACAGAGCTCCCACTCACTTTCTTGTGAATACAGGCTTCACCGTAAGTCTGTATAAAGCCATATGCTTTGATCACCTCATGAAAGTGTATATTCCAACTCTGAGATGCTTTGCACCAGTCCATAGATGGATCGCTGGAGCTTGCACACTTTGTTAGCACCTTTAGGATCGACAAAACCTTCTGGCTGCATCATATACAACTCTTCTTTGAGATATCCATTAAGGAATGTAGTTTTGACATCCATTTGCCAGATTTCATAATCATAAAATGTGGCAATTCCTAACATGATTCGGACGGACTTAAGCATTGCTACGGGTGAGAAAGTCTCATCGTAGTCAACTCCTTGAACTTGTCGAAAACCGTTTGCGACAAGTCAAGCTTTGTAAACAGTAACATTAATATCAGCGCCAGTCTTCTTCTTGAAGATCCATTTATTCTCTATGGCTTGCCGATCATCGGGCAAGTCCACCAAAGTCCACACTTTGTTCTTATACATGGATCCTATCTCAGATTTCATGGCCTCAAGCCATCTGTCAAAATCTAGGCTCATCACCGCTTCGTCATAGTTCGTAGGTTCTCCATGGTCTAATAACATGACTTCCAGGATAGGATTACTGTACCACTCTGGTGCGGAACGTGTTCTGGTTGACCTACGAAGTCCAATATTAACTTGATCTGAAGTTTCATGATCATCATCATTAGCTTCCTCTCTAGTTGGTGTAGGCATCACGGGAACGGATTTCTCTGATGTGCTACTTTCCAATTCGAGAGAAGGTACGATTACCTTATCAAGTTCTACTTTCCTCCCACTCACTTCTTTTGAGAGAAACTCCTTCTCTAGAAAGGTTCCATTCTTGGCAATAAAGATTTTTGCTTTCGGATATGTGGTAGAAGGTGTACCAAATTGTTTCCTTAGGGTATCCTATGAAGACGCACTTCTCCGATTTGGGTTCGAGCTTATTAGGCTGAAGCCTTTCGACATAAGTGTCGTAACCCCAAACTTTAAGAAACGACAGCTTAGGTTTCTTGCCAAACCACAGTTCATACAGTGTCGTATCAAACGGATTTAGATGGTGCCCTATTTAACGTGAATGCAGTTGTCTCTAATGCATAACCACTGGTACGGTCGGTCCTAAACAAACGGTTTAACCCCTTTCCGCGACGGCATTTGGAACTGTCACCAAGTGAGTGTGGGCGATAGGGGGGGGTCCTTCCCACACGACCCTGAAACCGTCGGAGATAGGGAGCCTTGATGCATACAGTTGTCCCTATATAACCGTTTCTGATATCTCGAATATCCCAAACGCTTCATCCTAGCTACTCATTTGTGCTCGCATTGCCATCGCGATCGAAGTTTTGTGGTTACGCCTAAAACTGTGCAGATTCCAGGCACGGGAGTTTTCCAGGAAGATTCTAGGCACGGGAGTTTTACGATGTCTGGCACATCACAAACAGTTCATGATTATAAACCGTGTACGATGGGTAGACATCACACACATTTAGTTTTCCCGCACTATATGTGATAGTGTCTGACATCACACACGCTTTGCAAACGACAACTGTGTGCATGCTTGCACACGTTTCCTCTCTATGAACCGTCTCAGATTATGGTGTATATCACAAACGTTTGTGTTTTACCAACCATGTGTGCGGCATGACCTGCACAACATAATTTCGCCATAATTTAATTGCTTCTATTAAAAATTGTACCTAATTTAAACTTGAAAGTAGGCTATAGCTTTATTCATATCCATCAGGTTCAAACAACCAATGCATTATTCGATTCACAGGTACATATGTTTAAGAATTACATAAGCACCAAATAAAGAATGATGTACCAGGGTTCTATACTTGTACTATTACATATGGTAAAGAAAGAGGCGACACACATTCCAGTTGCTGAACAAGGTGAAGCGGAATGGCCCTATTGTGCTCTCTTGGATGCAGAAGGCATGCAGGACTCTAGTCCAACCCCTTGTGATGGCCGGCCGCCAATCATGTAGTTTGAGAGGTAATCTTGAGTAAACTGCTCCAGGATCCACTTCAAAAGAAAAATGATTCAGATATTGTTATGTAACACAACTCATTACGGGCAGTAAAAAGAAGGCTACCGGGTTCTTACTTACCATCCTGCAATTCACTGTTGTTCTGCATAAAGTGTAAACAAATAGTTCGATTGACATATTTTGACCCATTTTAATAACAATCTTTATCAGTTTCCTCACTTGATGCTGGTTCATGAATATCTTCATTGCCCCATACGCAGAAAGGGTCGAAGTGTGGATCTTTGGCAATGATATATGTGCTGGAATTTAGTCTATTTTGGGCAGCCCAATAACTATTTCAGAAATTCCTAATAAATCCTAGAGGCCCACTTAGCCCATTTATGCAAGAAAAGGGATACTACTAAAGTTTAGTCCCACATTGCTAGTTTAGTGGGAGTTGGACCTCCTTATAAGGGAGGTTCTTTCCCCACTTGTACGAGCATGAGAACAAGAGGGATATCCACGGGCGCTCCTCCTCCGCCGCTCGCCTCGCCATGCCACGCCACGCCTCATCACGACGCACCGCGCCGCGGGTTGCGGGAATGAGCCGAGCCGATATCTAAATTTTTGCCACACACTACGGGTATACGAAAGGTCACACGGAAGCTGATTTTTTTGCGAAAGTGGAGTTCGAATGTGAACGGTGCAGTCCTTCGGCTGCTGGCTGTTCGCTTCGCCTCCGTCTCTTCGTTTCACCTCCCGTCGCTGCCCTCTCGCCTCCTTCTCTTGCGCCTATAAAAGGGAGGTCGCTCCTCCCAGAGAGACGCACCAGAACTTCTCCTTCCTCTCGCCATCGGTTCCATCTCCGAGCTGCTCCTGTCTTTCTCATCCCGGCTTGCGGCGTGCACCGCACGTCGGGACAGTAGGCCTCCGAAACCGCACCTCTTTGAGTCCTGTATGGGAGAAGGGTGATAAGGTTTTTGGGGAGCGCTCTGCGCGACTACTGAGTGACTCCTTTGTCACGGACGCCCCGGACTCCGACGACTACTTCCCCGACGACGATTTCTTCCCCGATGTCGACAACCTCCTCGACGACATGGCTGGCGAGGACACCGACCCCAAGTCCAGTGCTACTGTTGTTGCTGTCCCGTACGTGTTCTTCTTTCTGTTAGATGTCCTGCCACAGTTTCTCGTACTAGTACTTGCTCTAGATATGTTAGGTTCTACTTCATATATGCAACTAGTTCTCTTGTCGCTATAGATATGCTAGGCTACGGTTCATATATGCAGAAGTTATTTACCTTATCTCTGTCAGAACACATGACTTGTTTTATCTCTATTATATTAGTCATGCTTTATCTAGTATTTCTGTTAAGAAAATCATTTGGTAAATTGCTCATATTTCCAACAATATGTACCTAAAAGCACCAAGTTAATATTAGAAGCTAAACAACAATTGAAAAATGATGTAGTACAACACTCCATCCATCCCATTATATAAGATTTTATTACATATATATCTAGATATCATTAGAACATTAAGGTAACACCCTTCCTTGTTGCTATGTAGCACGGGATTGCATATTTAGTTATTCAGTACAATGCATGTTGCCAAGCAACAATTGAAAAACGAAAAGGCATGTTAACTGCAATATCCTTAACAACAATCAAATATCGTAATTCATAGTGGTATTGTTGAAACTGTTATTGATGAAATTGAACTGCACGGCAAATAGTTGCACATATAGAGCATCACATTGTGAAGAAGTCAAATAAACAAGTCATAAGGACATCTCTAGGCGATCCTTAAAAAGTTAAAGGACTAAAACCCTTAGTGGATATATATATGCTCCGGCAATTTTTGACCTTTTCTAGTCGAAAACCTAAACTTAAGGTTGTAAACTTCAATTTGATCAAGTTCAAAGAAGGTTCAACCGAAAGTAGTATGCCTTCAAACATAAACACAGATAGTTTTGCATAACCGAACATAAAACATAAATTTAAACTAAGCTAAACTACTTTCGGTCGAAGTAGAGGTCGAGCCAATCCTTCCTCATCATGTACGGTTGTCATGAGCCGGGTCCGGGCCAGTACCGTCGTCGGGGTCGTTGGGGAAGGCACTCCTCCACTCATCGACGTCGATCTCCTCGTCCTCGGGGCCCACCTCGACGCCCTCCGCGCCGCCGTCAGCGCCGCCTTCGACCTCATCATCAGAGGAGAGCGCGATAACCTCGCCGCCCTCCGCGCCGCCGTCCTCGCCGCCTTCGACCTCGTCATTGGAGGAGAGCGCGATAACCTCGCCACCCTCTGCGCCGGCAAAGATCGCCCGCTCTGCTTCCACGAGCTCCGGGTGCTGCCGGCGGAGCTCTTGCATGTAGGCCTCGAGGCGCTCCCACGCCTCGCGGTCCTCTCGCGCCATAGCCGAGCTCACCACCCCTGGCTCCGGCGGAACGAGGTGGGCCGAACGTGTGCCGAAGGGGAAATTTAGCCTAGTCGCCGCGCCGTGGTAGTGGACCTGCCAGCGGTCGTACTCCATGGCCGCGATCTCGACCGTGTGGAAGCTACCGAGCCATCGTCGGGTGTGGGTCTCTCAATCTGTAATCTCGGCGACCCACGTCCCCCACCGCCGCAGCCGGACCCCGAGGTAGGACTTCGTTGGCTGCCGGGTCCGATGGAGGACGGGGAAGTCCTCGGACCGGCGTAGGGGTGCGGCGGCGGGCCGATTGGGGAACCGACAATGGCGGATCGGGCCCGCGGAGGACGAAGGGGACACCTCGGCGGCCACCTTGCCAGCGTCGGGCGAAAAGGCCGTGATAAACCTCTTTTAGGCCATTGGCTCCTCGAGCTCCCCGGCACACAGGTAGAGGTTGAGGATGGAGGCGCCGGCGATGGCGGCGACCTACCAATGGTTTCGAGGGCTGTGTGTGTCTGTGTGAGCGGAGGTTTTGGGGTGTGTGTGTGTGGGGGGGGGGCAAGGTTGTGTTTGAGGAAATACTGCGGCAACTGAAAATTTTACTAGGCAGGAGTAACAAGGCGGGGCTACTGAAAATTTGGATCAAGGGCGAGCAGATATTTTTGAGATTGCAAGGGATGCAGAGGCGGGAGTAAATGTCGGGGCTACTGAAAATTTGGATCAAGGGACTGAAGTAGAGCGGGAGTAACAGACATCGCACATGGTCCGCACATACTAATCGTGTGCTATCAAACATTAAAACCTTCCAGGAGGTAGATATTTTCGATATTGCGAGGGATGCAGAGGTGGGAGTTTTTGGCGAGTGAGCTAGTGTGCTTGACACGCCGGCTGTGGACTATAGCCAATGCACCTTCTCGCGTAAGCCATAGGCGTATTATACACCGACGGTGCTCCAAGATATTTTGTACTACATCTCACATGGTTGGTGATAATAAACTGTGTGGGATCTACTTGATTTGAATTATAAAATGGGGTCACAACGGCAATGGACTCTGTTTGAATTGCTAGACCTTTTATCTGCAGTGAACATGCAACTATATGTGTGTCGTAAAAGAATTGGAATTATTCAGGGTTCATTTGGACATTTTATACATTAAACTGGTTTTCCAGCCATTTCACGTGCATGTACGCATTTTATGCATTAAATTGAAGGGCATTTTATACATTAAACCGAAGGACATTTTATACATTAAACTGAAGGACATTTTATAAACTAACTGGGTTTTGTAGGCATTTTATGTGCATAATTCAAATTTGAACTACAAGCACATGCTCCAATGCACTAAAGTTGGTTGAAAAATCACATTTGTGTCCTTGAGTGAATTTATAGGTCCCATGCAAGAGATGGGAATGAAATTCAAACACCAGGGAACTGTTGATTGCCTACAAAACGATGAGCTGCCTGATTTTTCGGGGTTCGTATGGACATTTTTATGCATTAACTGAGTTTTCTAGGCATTTTATGTGCATAATTCAAATTTGAACTACATGCACATGCTCCAGTGCATATAAATTGGTTGAAAAATCACATGTGTGTCCTTGGGTGCATGCTTAGGTCCCATGCAAGAGACGGGAATGAATTTCAAACACCATGGCACTGTTTATTTAAATTCTACTAAATCCAAAACTCAGCTGAAATTCATGAAACTTGGCATGCTATCATGGAGCGGCATCAACATGCCGTGGTAAAAAATTGTCCCATTTGGGGCATGTTCGGGTATAATCTTCTCACAACAAGCATGATGGTTTCGATAGGGAATGTCCCACCTTTGCGGACGAAACGATATCCATTGCCTCTTTTTGCTTTCAAAAAATTTCTCGTGTCAACATAGAACAACAGGAGTGTTGTGTCAATTTTTGGGATTTTCTGGGGTTCATTTGGACATTTTTATGCATTAACTGAGTTTTCAATGCATTTATGTGCATAATTCAAATTTGAACTACATGCACATGTCTAGTGCATATAAATTGGTTGAAAAATCAAATATGTGTCCTTGGGTGCATGCTTATGTCCCATGCAAGAAATGGGAATGAATTTCAAACACCAGGGCACCGTTGATTGCCGGCAAAACATTGAGATGCCTGGTTTTTAAATTCTAGTAAATCCAAAACTCGTCTGAAATTCATGAAACTTGGCATGCTATCATGGAGTGGCATAAACATGTCGTGGTAAATTTTTTGTCCCATTTGGGGCAGGTTTGGGTATATGCTTCTCACAAACCAGAGCTTCTCACAACAAGCCTGATGGTTTCGGTAGGGAACGTACGTCCCACCTTTGGGGATGAAACGATATCCATTGCCTCTTATTGCTTTCAAAAATTTTCTCGTGTCAACATAGAACAACATGAGTGTTGTGTCAATTTTTGGGATTTTTCGGGGTTCGTTTGGACATTTTATGCATTAACTGAGTTTTCTAGGCATTTTATATGCATAATTCAAATTTGAACTACATGCACATGCTCCAGTGCATATAAATTGGTTGAAAAATCACATGTGTGTCCTTGGGTGCATGCTTAGGTCCCATGCAAGAGACGGGAATGAATTTCAAACACCAAATAAGACTATTTATTGCCTAAGAAAACGTTGAGATAACTTGTTTATAAATTCTGGTAAATCCAAAACTTGTCTGAAATTCATGAAACTTGGCATGTTATCATGGAGCGGCATTAACATGTCGTGGTAAAAAAAATGTCCTATTCGGGACAGGTTCGGGTATAAGCTTCTCACAACAAGCATGATGGTTTCGATAGGGAACGTACCACCTTTGGCGACGGGACGATATCTGTTGCCTCTTATTGCTTTCAAAAAATTTCTAGCGTCAACATAGAACAACAGGAGTGTTGTGTTTAATCTTGGAATTTTTTAGGGTTCGGTTGGCCTTTTTTATACATTAACTGGGTTTTCTAGGCATTTTATGTGCATAATTTAAATTTGAACTACAAGCACATGCTCCAATGCACCAAAGTTGGTTGAAAAATCACATGTGTGTCCTTGGGTGAATTTCTAGGTCCCATGCAAGAGATGGGACTGAAATTCAAACACCAGGGCACTTTTGATTGCCGGCAAAACGTTGAGATGCCTGGTTTTTAAATTATAGTAAATCAAAAACTCGTCTGAAATTCATAAAACTTGGCATGCTATCATGGAGCGGCATCAACATGCGCTGGTAAAAAATTTGTCCCATTTGGGCAGGTTCGGGTATAAGCTTCTCACAAACCAGAGCTTCTCACAACAAGCATGGTGGTTTCGATAGGGAACGTCCCACCTTTGGGGACGAAATGATATCCATTGCTTCTTATTGCTTTCAAAAATTTCTAGTGTCAACATAGAATAACAGAAGTGTTGTGTCAATTTTTGTGATTTTTCGGGGTTCGTTTGGACATTTTTATGCATTAACTGGCTTTTCTAGGCATTTTATGTGCATAATTCAAATTTGAACTACAAGCACATGCTCCAATGCACTAAAGTTGGTTGAAAAATATAATCTGTGTCCTTGGGTGAATTTCTAGGTCCCATGCAAGAGATGAGAATGAAATTCAAACACCAGGGCACTATTGATTGCCGGCAAAATGTTGAGATGCCTGGTTTTTAAATTCTAGTAAATCTAAAACTCGTCTGGAATTCATGAAATTTGGCATGCTATCATGGAGCGGCATCAACATGCCGTGGTAAAAAAATTGTCCCATTCGGGGCAGGTTCGGGTATAAGCTTCTCACAACAAGCATGATGGTTTCGGTAGGGAACGCCCCACCTTTGGGGACGAAACGATATCCATTGCCTTTATTGCTTTCAAAAAATTTCTCGTGTCAAGATAGAACAACAGGAGTGTTCTGTCAATTTTTGAGATTTTTGGGGTTCGTTTGGACATTTTTATGCATTAACTGAGTTTTCAATGCATTTATGTGCATAATTAAAATTTGAACTATATGCCCATGCTCCAGTGCATATACATTGGTTGAAAAATCAAATCTGTGTCCTTGGGTGCATGCTTAGGTCCCATGCAAGAAATGGAATGAATGTCAAACACCAGGGCACCGTTGATTGCGGGCAAAACATTGAGATGCCTGGTTTTTAAATTCTAGTAAATCCAAAACTCGTGTAAAAGTCATGAAACTTGGCATGCTATCATGGAATGGCACCCGACATGCTGTGGCATTTTTCATGTCCATTTTGAGAGAAGGCGCGCTCGAATAATAACAGCCAACAAAGGCATTTTGAAAAAATAGCTACCACTTTAATATCTCAAACGTTTGTAAAATTCAAACCGTGTGCGTTCTGTTAACCATTCACGTGACGCCACGTGTCTTGGTTTTAATAGCTGTAGGAGGTGCCATGCGGACAACTGCTTGAGCTTGACTGAACGGGAGGCATGCGAGCGCAGTCTGGTGTGCAGGCTGACCGAGAGGCGTGCAAGCGGTCCTCCAATGCAGGCTCACCGGGAAGCGTGCAAGCTGTACGCTGCGCAGGTTCATTGGAAAGTGAGCCCTTTGACTTCCATGGCCGCCCGGCTTCTTCTCCATTAATGGCGCCCGAGCCGCTGTTTAATATGGGCGGCCTTACTGTTCGCCTCCCATTCGCTCCCTCCCGCAGACCTCCACCAACGCCATGGCGCAGAACGATCATGTGCCAATAGTCTTCAAGTTTGGTGAAGTCGACTCCGAGCCAGAGGAGATAGAAAATAAGGAGGAATGGGGCCTCATGGACATGGCCCAGAACGAGCTGGCCGCGGCGGTTGCTGCCCCCGCTCCCGTCTCAGCTCCCATCCCCGCGCCTGCGCCAGCAACCATCCCCGTAGTATTGACGGGCTGGTCGCCGAGCACTATCGCAGAGCTGGAAGCCGCGGGCGTCAGCGAGGTCTCCGCGGACCCGCGCGAGCTCATGTACATGCCAGTGCCAGCGCCCGTGCCCGTGCGTGCCCCTCCACCGACCGTGGCGCCAACCCCCATGCGTTTGGCCGCACCCGCCACGCCCGTGCCCATGCCCGTGCGCGCGCCACCCTCAGCTGCATGGGACGCTGCCGTCGACCGCTACCTCTTAGCGGCGCCAGTTTCCGTCCTTCCCCGCCCCGCCCATCGATCGCGCGATGACATGATGTTTGATTTACAAGTGAAGAACATTTTGTACTGCCTTGAAGACTTCAACAACGACGTCCCGGAGGACGACAACGACAACGACAGCGCGGTACGCTGCCTCCGCCGCCGCTAGAAATAGGTTATTTGGGGTTTAATACTGTATCTCGAATTCTCGATCATATGAATATAAATTCACAGTGTGACTGAATGAAAGATATGGTTTGAATGAACTTGCGTTTTTCTCTCTTAATGTACAGACTTATCAAACGATTTTCTTTTGAAAAAACATCAATGGTTTTTAAATATAAAACACTCATCGCAAACTTTTTAGTTAGAACACCCGGATGCAAACCGACAACTTCCCCAGGAAGCCAAGGGAAAATGTGCCGAGCAGGATTTCTGCATCCCTTCAACGCAAACGGTTGTTTTGCATGACCCGTGTGCAACCAATGCATTTAACAATTGGGTAAGATTTGCATATCTTTCATTTTGGGTATGTTGCCATTTGTCAAATTGGAAAGATTGACATTTGTTTATGTAGTAACATTGCCATTTGTCAACCTTGTAACACCGCGATTTGTCAAAATATGTAGCTAAAAATCACTAGCACTATCTAATTTTTGCAACTGAAATGACTAGCACTGTTCATATGAACACCACTAGCAGGCGTGAGTTGATGGACGCATATGCAAATGTACCACTGATTACATACAACAAGTCATCAGCCCACAACGGCAACGAGGATACACATTGGATTATAGATCATTTCCAACAAAACATTCTAGTAAAGTTTTTCTCACACAACAAATAACAAAGCGATGAAATGAACTTCAGCTCAACCACTCGTCGGCGTTGGAAACGCTTGCTTTGAACCAGAAGTGATTCTCTGGGAAGGGCTAGCTACTGTCAATCTCGAGAACAACGCAGGACTGATCATCCAGGCTGAAGCGGCCTATGTCAGGACCCATATTGGGACGGTAGGGAAGCATAGCAATGTCCAAGGTATAGATACAATTGCTTCTCATAAATGGTAGTAATGTTGTGTCAACAGCAGCTGGATCGCCTTCCACCATCATTGGATAGTTTTGTCCAAGGAAGAGCGAGTTTCCTCCAAGACTTTCAATACCGAACAAGAGAGAAGGTGTTGGCGCTAGTACACTGATACGTGTCCAGCGTATCTATAATTTTTGATTGCTCCATGCTATATTATCTACTGTTTTGGACTATATTGGGCTTTATTTTCCATTTTTATATTATTTTTGGGACTAACCTATTAACCGGAGGCCCAGCCCAGAATTGTTGTTTTTTTGCCTATTTCAGAGTTTCGAAGAAACGGAATATCAAACGGAGTCCAAACGGAATGAAACCTTCGGGAACGTGATTTTCTCACCGAACGTGATCCAGGAGACTTGGACCCTACTCCAAGGAACAAAAGAGGTGGCCACAAGGGTGGGGAGCGCCCCCCTAGGGCGCGTCCCCCTGCCTCGTGGGCCCCGTGTTGCTCCACCGACATACTCCTTCCTCCTATATATACCTACATAACCCAAACGATCAGATATGGAGCCAAAAACCTAATTCCACCGCCGCAACTTTCTGTATCCACGAGATCCCATCTTGGGGCCTGTTCCGGAGCTCCGCCAGAGAGGGCCGTCATCATGAAGGGCTTCTACATCATCATAGCCCCTCCGATAAAGTGTGAGTAGTTTACCTCAGACCTTCGGGTCCATAGTTAGTAGCTAGATGGCTTCTTCTCTCTTTTTGGATCTCAATACAATGTTCTCCCCCTCTCTCATGGAGATCTATTCGATGTAATCTTCTTTTTCCGATGTGTTTGTTGAGACCGATGAATTGTGGGTTTATGATCAAGTCTATCTATGAATAATATTTGAATCTTCCTTGAATTCTTTTATGTATGGTTGGTTATCTTTGCAAGTCTCTTCGAATTATCAGTTTGGTTTGGCCTACTAGATTGGTTTTTCTTGCCATGGGAGAAGTGCTTAGCTTTGGGTTCAATCTTGCGGTGTCCTTTCCCAGTGACAGAACGGGCAGCAAGGCAGGGGCGGATCTGGGCCCTAGGCCCCCAGGGGCAAGGCCCTGGGCGTGGCGTTTTTTTAGTTGTAACCTAGGTATAATTTTGAATGGGCCCGGGGCTTAGCCCAACACACAGCCAGGGCCCAAGGCAGCCTCCACCTTCGCACTCCCAGACCTAGCGAGCACACGCACGCGTGCAGGAACTGCCATCAGCCGCCAGATCGGCAGCAGCATCGCCAGCCGCCTCACGACGACTTCCCTCCGCCACGGCGCTCCCCGGCCGTCCCAGCCTCCCAGGTCCCTCCGCCCCTCGCTAGGCCACTCCGCCCGGCGCCCGCTCGCCGGCACTGCTTGCTCTGCACGCCAGCTCTGCTCCGGCCTCCCCTGGTCAGGTCTCCCCAGAAATTGCTGAACTTGTTTGCCGGCTACACTGCAGAATTGGTAATGGAGAGATTCAGAGATACATGACTGTGAAAGCAATTGTATTCGAAAATGAATGTTGACAATAGAGATGAACAACTATTTTTGCTGCTGTTAATCACTGTCCTATATTCAATTGTATTTGTATTGTTGTTGTTAATATTAATTGTTTCACTTGATATTTAATTGTTTCAACTTTGTACAATGTTAATTGTTTCACTTGATGTTTATGTCATCTCTAATGAAATTTTGCTTTTGATATCTCTAAGGTGTTGGCTCTTCTTCCACCATTGATCAAGTTATGAAAGACACTGATGAAGCAAGACATTGATTTGGTACTCTTTTTTTATAATGTATTGTTCGTAGTTTTTGTCATTTTTTTATATATTTTTTGTTTTATCTTTAAGCATTGAGTTTAAATTCTAAATTTCCGGTGCAACTGAGCCACATTTGAGGTATTCTTTGGAGGTAGCTATAGCGTTATGAACGTTGAGTTTTCTCTCGTGCCAAAATTTTTTTGGGGGCCCGGGGCTTCTTCTAATCCTGGATCCGCCACTGCAGCAAGGCACGTATTGTATTGTTGCCATCGAGGATAACAAGATGGGGTTTTTTATCATACTGCATGAAACTATCCCTCTACATCATGTCATCTTGCTTAAGGCGTTACTCTATTTTTTTACTTAATACTCTAGATACATGCTGGACAACGGTCGATGAGTGGAGTAATAGTAGTAGATGCAAGCAGGAGACGGTCTACTTGTCTCGGACGTGATGCCTATATACATGATCATACCTAGATATTCTCATAACTATGCTCAATTCTGTCAATTGCTCAACAGTAATTTGTTCACCCACCGTAGAATACTTATGCTCTTGAGAGAAGCCACTAGTGAAACCTATGGCCCCCGGGTCTATTCTCATCATATCAATATCCATCACTTTATTATTGCTTTGCTTTTTTACTTTGCCTTTTACTTTTCACTTTGCATCTCTATACCAAAAATACCAAAAATATTATCTATTATCTCTATCAGATCTCACTCTCGTAAGTGACCATGAAGGGATTGACAACCCCTAATCACGTTGGTTGCGAGGAGCTATTGTTTTTGTGTAGGTACAAGGGACTTGCGTGTAGCCTCCTAGTGGATTGATACCTTGGTTCTCAAAAACTGAGGGAAATACTTACGCTACTTTGTTGCATCATCCTCTCCTCTTCGGGGAAATCCAACGCAGTGCTCAAGAGGTAGCAAGAATAATTTCTGGCGCCGTTGCCGGGGAGGTCTGCACAAAAGTCAACATACCAAGTACCGATCACAATCCCTATCTCCCGCATTACATTAGTTTCCATTTGCCTCTCGTTTTCCTCTCCCCCACTTCACCCTTGCTGTTTTCTTTGCCCTCTCTTTCCCAATCTCCTTCTCTTTTTCTGTTTGCCTTTTGTTTGCCCGTGTGTTGGATTGCTTGTTTGTCGCGATGGCTCAAGATACTACCAAATTGTGTGACTTCACCAATACCAATAATAATGATTTCCTTAGGACTCCGACTGCTCCTCTTGCCAATACTGAATCTTGTGAAATCAATACTGCTTTGTTGAATCTTTTTATGAAAGATCAATTCGCCGGCCTTCCTAGTGAAGATGCCGCTACCCATCTGAATAGCTTCGTTGATTTATGTGATATGCAAAAGAATAAAGATGTTGATAACGATGTTGTTAAATTGAAGCTATTTCCTTTTTCGCTTAGAGATCGTGCTAAAGCTTGGTTTTCGTCTTTGCCTAAAAATAGTATTCATTCTTGGAACAAGTGCAAAGATGCTTTTATCTCTAAGTATTTTCCTCTCGCTAAGATCATCTCTCTTAGAAACGACATTAAGAATTTTAAGCAACTTGATCATGAACATGTTGCACAAGCTTGGGAGAGAATGAAATTAATGATACGTAATTGCCCTACTCATGGTTTGAATTTGTTGATGATTATACAAAAAATTTATGCCGGATTGAATTTTGCTTCTAGAAATCTTTTAGATTCGGCCGGGGAGGCACTTTTATGGAAATCACTTTAGGAGATGCTACTAAACTCCTAGATAATATTATGGTTAATTATTCTCAATGGCATCTTGAAAGATCTACTAATAAAAAAGTGCATGCGATAGAAGAAATCAATGTTTTGAGTGGACAGATGGATGAACTTATGAAATTATTTGCTACTAAAAGTGTTTCTTCTGATCCTAATGATATGCCTTTGTGTACTTTGATTGAGAATAATAATGAATCTATGGATGTGAATTTTGTTGGTAGGAATAATTTTGGTAACAACGCGTATACAGGGAATTTTAATCCTAGGCCTTATCCTAGTAATCCTTCTAATAATTATTGAAATTCCTACAATAACTCTTATGGAAATTTTAATAAGACGCCCTCTGAATTTGAGAATAGTGTTAAAGAGTTTATGAATTCACAAAAGAATTTTAATGCTTTGCTTGAAGAGAAATTGCTTAAAGTTGATGATTTTGCTAGGAAAGTTGATAGAATTTCTCTTGAGGTTGATTCTTTAAAGCTTAGATCTATTCCTCCTAAGCATGATATCAATGAGTCTCTAAAAGCCATGAGAATTTCCATTGATGAGTGCATGGAAAGAACCGCTAGGATGCGTGCTTCCAAAGATGCCTTTATTAAAGCGTGTTCTTCCAATACCTATGAAAATCAAGATGAAGATCTAAAAGTTATTGATATGTCCCCTATTAAATATTTGTTTTGCAATATGAATCTTGATGAAACTGATTATGATCTTCCTTTACCTAGAAGGCATTCCAAAAATTCGGAGTATTTAGATCTTGATGATGAAATTGATAAAAGTGGGATTGAAAGAAATAAAACCCTAGATGTTGCTAAGCTCACTATATTGGATTTCAAGGAATTTAATTATGAAAGTTGCTCTTTAATTGATTGTATTTCCTTGTTGCAATCCGTGCTAAATTCTCCTCATGCTTATAGTCAAAATAAAGCCTTCACCGAACATATTATTGATGCCTTGATGCAATCTTATGAAGAAAAACTTGAGTTGAAAGTTTCTATCCCTAGGAAACTCTATGATGAGTGGGAACCAACTATTAAAATTAAAATCAAAGATCATGAGTTTTATGCTTTGTGTGATTTGGGTGCTAGTGTCTCCACTATCCCCAAAACTTTGTGTGATTTGCTAGATTTCCGTGATTTTGATGATTGCTCTCTAAACTTGCATCTTGCGGATTCCACTATTAAGAAACCTATGGGAAGAATTAATGATGTTCTTATTGTTGCAAATAGGAATTATGTGCCCGTAGATTTTATCGTTCTTGACATAGATTGCAATCCTTCTTGCCCTATTATTCTTGGTAGACCTTTCCTTAGAACGATTGGTGCGATTATTGATATGAAGGAAGGGAATATTAGATTTCAATTTCCATTAAAAAAGGGCATGGAACACTTCCCTAGAAAGAAAATAAAATTACCATATGAAACTATCATGAGAGCCACTTATGGATTGCCTACCAAAGATGGCAATACCTAGATCTATCCTCGCTTTCATGCCTAGCTAGGGGCGTTAAACGATAGCGCTTGTTGGGAGGCAACCCAATTTTATTTTTAGTTCTTTTTGTTTTTTATTCTGTTTAGGAATAAATAATCCATCTACCTTCTGTTTAAATGTGGTTTTGTGTTTTAATTGGTGTTTGTGCCAAGTTAGACCTATAGGATCTTCTTGGATGATAGTTATTTGATCTTGCTGTAATTTCCAGAAACTTTTCGCTCAGTGCCCGAATTGTTAAAAATCACCAGAACGTGATAAAATACTGATTCCAATTGATGATGATCAATAAACAAAGTTTCTAGGTCTTCCTATTTTGGTAGATGTTTTGGAGTTTCAGAAGTTTGCGTTAGTTACAGATTAATACAGACTGTTCTGTTTTTGACAGATTCTGTTTTTCGTGTGTTGTTTGCTTATTTTGATGAATCTATGGCTAGTAAAATAGTTTATAATCCATAGAGAAGTTGGAATACAGTAGGTTTAACACCAATACACATAAATAATGAGTTCATTACAGTACCTTGAAGTGGTCTTTTGTTTTCTTTCTCTAACGGAGCTCACGAGATTTCTATTGAGTTTTGTGTTGTGAAGTTTTCAAGTTTTGGGTGAAATCTTTTGATGGATTATGGAACAAGGAGTGGCAAGAGCCTAAGCTTGGGGATGCCCATGGAACCCCTAAGATAATCTGTAACATCCCAAATTTCCCATTTGGAATGTTTTACAATTATAGCTAAGCATCTATGCATTATTGTTTGAATTGAGTGACATTTGAATTATTTCAGAGGCTTTTGAGTTTGTTGGAATTTGACTTCAAATTGGCAGTTGAATTTACTTCAAAACAATGCCTGACAAATACTTGAGAAAAAGTATGAGAGGAGTAAACATGACACTCCAAGAATGTCAGAAGAAAAGTTTTGCCAAAAAGTTTGAATTCAAATTTGATTTTATTTGGGATTTCTAGAAAATGTTTTTTTTTAAGTTTGAGTTTTGCCCCTGGAAAAATGTCCAAATTGTAGGGTAAATTCCCCTGATAATTTTGATATATATATATGTCCTATATAAAAAATATATATATTTTATATATTCCCTCCTCTCCCTAATTCAAAAAAAGGGAAAAAAAAAACCCAGTGTGACCGACCACGGCCGGGCGGTGACCGGCCCGGCCTGCAGCCGCCCGGCCTTGAATCCTCTTCCCTCGGTCGCCACGAAACCCTCTCCCTCTCTCACCGACGCTGGCCCCACCCCTTCCTTTCCCTCGCCCACGCCTCCCACGCCAGAACCACCGCCGTCGCCGCCGTATCCCGAAGATCGCGGGATCCTTCCCCGATTCGCCCCCGCCTCCAAGTCGACCCCGCCCCGTTAAATACCTCTCCCCTCACCCCGTTCTGACCCCCTCGCCGCCCCAGAGACCACCTCCGGACTCCCCTCGCTCGTCCGCATCTCCCCGTGCCCTCGCCCGAGCCCGAAACCCACCGGAGCCGCCGCCTTGAGCATCACCGCGCCGTCGCCGGAGCCGGAGCTTCACCCGAGCTCGTTCCACTCGCCTCCGTCGTCCCCGACCGCTGCAACCGCCACCCCGACCTCCCCAAGTGCCAAGACCGCCGGACGTCTCCGCCGTCTTCCCGACCACCGAGCCACCGCGCCCGTCGCCGCCCGAGCCGCCGTCGTCCGCTGTTGCCGCCACATGATAAGTCGCCGAGCCGCCCACCACCGTCCGATCTAGAACCTACGGCCTAGATTAGATCACACGAAGGGGTACGTTTTATTTTAAAAAGGCCGGTTTAGTTACGGTTTTTTTTTGGTTTAGTTAGCGGTTTAGTTAGACCGGCCCGATCGGTTTATTCTCTCGGGCACACTTTAGTTATATGACGCCTGAGCGTTAGATAGGCCCGTTAGCGCTAGTTTTTCTTTTTAGTTATATTTTTTCGTTTCGCTTTTAACAGAATAGTTCGATTTTGTAAAATCCATATCTTTTGGGTTACTTAATATTTTTAGTTGATTCTTTTTTTGTTAGTTTGCAAATTTGTTGTAGTTTCTGTAGAAAATATGTTTGGCCATGTTTAAATTATTAGAAATTGTTTTATTTTAGTTTTATACAGATTAGTATTTCTGCTATAAAATGAGTTAGGATTATTTTATTTTAGTGATTCTTTTTGTCACTGCTTTGTTTTGACTTTGCCTAGCAGTAAGAATTTATTTGGGTATTTTTGATAAAAAAAATAGTTTTAGTTGAAATCATGTGTTTCTTGTTTATTTAACTAGCTACTGTTTTCCTATTGTTTTATTTAGTAAATAATTTTATTTTACCTATGTTATAGTTTATTTTAGATTAGTTTCTGTAGTTTTAGAACTTGAACTTTTATTTACAGAAAATAAAAGTTTATTTTATTTTCTTGTTAGTTGTTGGCTTGGATTTCTTCGAGTTTTCTTTGGTGTTGGTTCGATTGTTTTGTGTGTTTTATGTTAGCATGCTGTTATGTTAAGTGATTGTATGTTTGTATGCTTATATGATTATTGTTTGCTTCGGTAGAATTTGGAGTGCGAAGCCTGCTATCACGAGTCCCTAGCTTTCAAGACCGTCACCAGTGCAAGTCATTTGATCATGATTTCTTTTACAATACCTATGATTTTATTGCATTAGAATTATACCTCCCCACCATGCATGCAGTAGGAGAGTTTTTAAGTTATGTTCTTGAGTAGTATCATGAGGTAGGATGAAACCAATTCCCCTTGTTACCATGGCCCGGGACGAAGTAGTTTATTTTTGCTATGCTCAGAGGCGGGGTTGGTTGAGTGATTCATAAGGGAGATGTGAGAGTCAAGATGATGACAACCCCATGACTTCAAGCTCAAGATGGACTTCAAAATTCACTCTTTGGGTGGAGGACGGTTGACGGGCACCTGGAGAAACCAGCGGTGGCAGGGATGCATGGAGAAGCGCCATGACATCTTGCGGAAAGCTTCACCCAGCCACGAAGAGACGGATGGATACCCCATTGACGGAAGCTTACGTGCAGCCGCAAGCCATTATGGGCTCTGGCTTGGTCGACCCTAGGCGTGACTCTGGCCGGACGGTGCTACGAGATGTAGAAGAACGGTAGGATTGGATGGGCACCGAAAGGGCCCAGAGGAACTCTTCGGAAGACCTGTTTACGTTCGTCCGTCTTCAAACACCGTGAAGTGCGAAGACTTAAAGGAGGAACGATTCTTACGGGTAAAGTGCGCAAACCTCTGCAGAGTGAAGATCTAATCGGTTAGCCGTGTCCCGATTCTGCATAATTTGAGCCTCTCGAACTTGGAGTATTTCGGATATCTCAACACCGAACTTAATAAATTAATTGAGGGGGTTATTTAATAATTGGGAATGAGACATTGGTTGGCGGAACCATCTCAATAACTACCAACATTTTGTAGTATTTGCAAACAAGCCCTTGTTGTAGGGAAAAATTGGCATTTTCGCAAAATAATGAAACTTAGAGCCCCACAGCCAAATTGCATATAGAGTTAGTAATTTTTATTGTTGTTCTCTCTTTGACTTGCCGGCATATTCAAAATGCTGACCTACACGGCTGCAACGTCTTATGTTGCAGAGGAGTTTTCCGACCAGGAGTGAGGCTACGATCCACGCTTGGCGATTGCCCTATGGAGTCGGATGGACTCGCTTATTCGCTCACGCCCGCAGCTTTATTTAGTTTATTTCTCATGAGTTGGCCTTCGGCCGAATTTATTATCTTGTAATAAAGACTCGATATGAGAATCGTGTAATAAATTCAGGTGTGATTGAACTTTGAATTTTTGCATCAATGTACTGTGTGTGCCAGCATGATCTTGGGATGGTACAGCTACACAGATACTTGACCGATTTCGGGTCGGGTCGCTACAGAGATGGTATCAGAGCACCTGTGGCCGTGGGGCGTAACCCCTAGGATCGGAAAGCCATAGGAAGAGACTATTTATTTTATGTCCTTATCATTCCGTAATTCTCCCTGTTCATTTCGACTTCTCTCCGATTTTCAACATTCTAGATGGCCACGAGTTCACCCCAGTTACGCATCGGAGTTTTGCCACCAGATGAGACGATGCCTCTCGGCAAGAAGCTGGTTCAGATCATGAAGAAGTCAAGATTGCTCTGCCCTCAATCACCGGAAGCCTACCAATGCACTTCCGACGGATACTGCCATGTGATTAAGGTGCACATTCCAGGAGGACCTTGGAGGACATTCAGAGCCCATTGACTTTGAGTTTACCGATTTCAGTTGGATTCTCGGAAGAGACATGGCGATATATCATGCACTTGGACATCTCCGAGAAGAGTACATGGCCGAGCTCGACCCATCAGACCTCGCCATGATTTCTCGCAGAGCTAGGAATGGAGATATCATCCGTACCGTAGAAAACGACTCCATTCTCTCATATGTCCAAGACTTGGAGAGTCTCCTCAGGAAACGGGAAATCCAGACCCGCCGTAACTCGAAGGTACACAGGAGGCTGTTGTTCCGTGAACTGGAACTGGAGGAGAAAGCACACGCGGACTTCCTTGACCATGAAGAAGAAATCAAGGATTTCATGGAGAGAGTTGACAAGCTGAAGATGGATGTTGCCGCATTAGAGGAGAAGATGGACTGGGAGAAGACCTTTTTCCGAGTGGAGATGGCGGACCCTCGTGAGCAATGACCAGGATTATGAAGAGAGCTCCACCAAGAAAGCCGCAAGAGGAGGCGCCGCACTGCAGGACGCCACACCGGAGGACGCCGCACTGCAGGACGCAAGGATAATTGATGAAGACATTTAGTCGACCACCATGTTATTTTATTTTTTTCCGTCGATCGCTTAGGCCGTTATTTTCGATTAGTCGTGAGAATTTGTAATCCGAGATTGAACCATGTTTGAGATGATTGAATAAATGATTGGTGTGATTATGATTGTGCATTCATATGGGTAGTGATATTTTCTCATTAGACCCTTGTTCTATTCTAATTTTCTCATCCACTCCAAAACACCAGATGCCTCCGAGACGTGACCCGGTCTCAACTTTCCGCCGGAGCTCACCCGGTGATCCAGCAGCCAGAATGCCCTTATGCGTATGCTCATCCGTAACCGAACAACAACAACAACAACAAACCACCGCCACCACCCCTCGCTGACAACTTGACCCGCTTCCTAAGGCTGAATCCGCCCGGTGTTCTCTAGCGACCGAGCCGATTGTGGCCGATGATTGGCTCCGCAAGGTCGGAAGAGAGTTAGCTTTGGATGCCGGATGCACAGAGAGAAGGCGCTTTGCCGCACATCGCCTTGATGGACCTCGCAGCCTCTTGGTGGGAGAACTACACCGCCACTTATCCCATCGCCACCATCACGTGGGATCAGTTCCAACAGGCTTTCCGCACCGCTCATGTTTCACCTGGAGCCATGAGTCTGAAGAAGCGTGAGTTCCGCAACTTACGCCAGGGGAACCGTACGGTGGGGCAGTACGTGGATGAGTTCAGCAAGTTAGCTCGCTATGCCCCGGATGATGTGGCCACAGATGCCGCAAAGCAGGAAAAGTTTCTCGAGGACTCAATGACGAGCTGGGAATGCAGCTAATGGTGGCTACCTTCAACAACTACCAGAGCTGGTAGACAAGGCCACCATACTCAAGGCAAGCAGCAGCAGATTGATAGTCGCAAGCGGAAGTATGGCCAGGGAAGTACAACTCGAGCTCATGAAGCCCGTTATGCCCCATACTCGGGAGGACATACCCATCACACCCATGGAGGACATAATCATGGAGGACATAACCATGGAGGAATGGGAACAACCGCAACCACGACAACAAGTCGAGCAATGGAAACGACAATGGCAACCAAAGATCGCCCCGCCTTCGGCTCGAAGGATCTCGAGTCACATCACTGCTTTCAAGTGCCGTAAAATAGGGCACTATGCCACCGACTGCCCGGAGGCCAAGCGGAGGAATGGAAACGGCAATGGGAGCTCAAAGAAAGAAGCCCAACCCTTTTCCTCGTGCTCGGGTGAACCACATTGACGTGGAGGACGTCTATGATCAGCCGCATAATCGTGGTTGGTAAGTTTTTATTAAATTCACGTCCAGTATTGGTACTCTTTGATTCTGGTGCAACACATTCATTTATATCAAGGGTAGTTGTGGAAAAGTACGGGTTGCCCACTAGAACCCTTAGAAGCCCTCTTCACGCCAGTTCCGCAGGAGGAGAAATGATGGCATGCTTTGGCTGTCATGCAACCCTCAACATCGGAAACCATAAATTTCCCGCAGACCTCATAGTATTGGAAACCCAGACCTTGGATGTAATCCTAGGCATGGATTGGTTGACGAAGTTTGAAGGAAACATAGATCGTGTTCAAGAAGGCGATTCTCGCTCACCACTCCGAGCAAAGAGGATCAAGTATGTATCCGCGTATCCCGATGAAGAATCAGTGAATTCCCTCACGGAGTTGTTCAGAGGAAGTGCCCGATGGTGCAAGATTTTCCGATGTGTTTCCGAGGAATTACCAGAATGCCACCGGACGAGAGACATTGAATTTCTGATTGAGTTATTTCCGGCACAACCCCAATATCCAAGAGACCCTATCGGATGCCCCGAACGAATTGGAAGAGATCAAAAGCAAATTAATGAACTATTGGAGAAGGGATATATTCGCCAAGCTCGTCACCTTGGGGAGGCCCAGATTCTTTTGGTAGAGAAGAAGGATGGAACCACGAGAATGGTTGTGGATTATCGCTCGTTGAACGACGTGACCATCAAGAACAAGTACCCTCCGCCAATGATTAATGATCTATTTGATCAGCTAGTTGGAGCCAAGGTATTCTCCAAGATCGATCTTCGATCGTGGTATCATCGATTGAAGATCCGTGAAAAGGATATACCTAAAACATCATTCACCACGGTATGGTTTATATGAGTATACCGTCATGTCATTCGGATTGACTAATGCCCTGCATACTTCATGAATTTGATGAACAAGGTATTTATGGAATATCTGGACAAGTTTGTCGTGGTGTTCATCGATGATATCTTGATTTTCTCCAAGAGCGAGGAAGAGCATAAGGAACATTTGCGTCTAGTTCGGAGAAACTCCGAGAACATCGATTGTATGCCAAGTTCAGCAAATGTGAATTTTGGCTGAAGGAAGTCGGATTCCTCGGAGATGTTATTTCAGGAGAAGGAATAGCGATTGACCCCACCAAGGTTGTATCGATCACCGATTGGCGGTCACCCACCTCGGTCAAGGAGATCCGCAGCTTTTCTCGGACTCGCAGGATATTATCGGAGGTTTATTGAGAATTTCGAAGATTGCCAAGCCCATGACCGAGCTGTTGAAGAAGGACGCCAAGTACATTTGGACAGAGGATTGTGAAGCCGGTTTCCTGTGAATTGAAGAAACGTTGGTTACAGCCCAAGATCTGATTTTGCGGACATACACAAGGATTTAGGTATATTGTGACGCTTCTCGCCAGGACTCGGAGGAGTACTCATGCAGGAAGGAAAAGTTGTAGCTTATACCTCCAGACAGCTACGACCTCACAGATGAATTACGCCACACATGATTTGGAGTTAGCAGCCGTAGTGCATGCACTCAAGACCTGGAGACATTTCCTTATCGGAAATAGTTGTGATGTTTACACAGATCATAAGAGCTTGAAGTATATTTCCATGCAGAAGGAGTTGAACCTTAGGCAGAGGAGATGGCTAGAGTTAATCAAGGACTATGACATGAGATTGCATTACCACCCAGGAAAGGCTAATGTTGTAGCAGATGCCTTGAGCCGTAAGAGTTATGTGAATACTCTTATAGCGGGAGGATTACCCCAGGAGTTAGTCGATGACCTCAGAGACCTCCAGTTGGAGATAGTTCCGAGAGGATATGTTGCAGCTCTGGAAGTTCAGTCCACTTTGGACGAAAGAATTCGTGAAGCCCAGAAGTCGGACAAGGAAATTGATGAAATAAAGAAAAGGATGAATGAAGGAAAAGCTTAAGGGTTTCATAAGGACGAATACGGAGCTATATGGTACGAGGATCGTATTTATGTACCCAATGATCCCGAACTCAGGAAGCTAATTCTTCAGGAGGCTCATGATTCACCGTACTCGATTCACCCCGGTAACACCAAGATGTATCTGGATTTGAAGGAAAGTTTACGGTGGATGGTATGAAGAAGGATATTGCTTGAGTACGTAGCAATATGCGATGTTTGCCCGAGTAAAGGAGGAACATCGAAGCCAGCAGGTTACTTCAACCCTTGCCGATTCCCGAGTGGAAATGGGAAAAACTTGGAATGGATTTTATCACGGGATTACCCAGGACCCGTTCAGTTATGATTCCATCCGGGTAGTGGTTGATCGATTGACCAAGGTAGCTCATTTCATTCCGTGAAGACTACCTATACCAGCGCTAAGTTAGCCAAGATATACATGACCAGGATCGTATATGCGCATGGAGTTCCGAGGAGTATCATGTCGGATAGAGGAACACAATTTACCTCAAAGTTTTGGAATCAGTTGCATGAAACTTTGGAGTACGAGGCTGGAGTTCAAGATGCAGCTTTTCATCCGCATGAGCGGATGGACAGACCGAGAGAGTCAACCAGATCACGGAGGACATGTTGAGAGCTTGTGCGCTAGACTATGGATCTAGCTGGGATGATAATTTTCCATACGCCGGAGTTCTCGTACAATAATTGATTATCAGACCGATGCGAAGATGGCCCCTTTGAAGCTCTATACGGAAGGAGGTGCGAACACCATTCTTTGTGGGATGGTGTTGGAGATCGAAAACTTTTCGGTCCCGATCTTATCGAGAGATTCGAAGAGAAAGTCAAGCTGATTCGAGATAGGCTCAAGGTAGCTCGGTTGAGGCGTAAGAGTTATGCCGACAAGAACGCAAAGGAAGTAACATACTGAAGCGGGAGACCGGGCATATCTTCGTGTGTCCCCACCGTGGAATCAAGAGGTTCGGTGTTAAAGGAAAGTTAGCACCCGGTTCATTGGCCCCTACAAAATCCTCGAACGTCGTGGAGAAGTTGCTTACAAGTTGGAATTGCGGAAGGATTGTCCGGAGTTCAGATGTCTTCCATGTTTCTCGGTGAAGAAATGCCATGCCGAGATGGCCGATATTCCGTTAAGAGATACAAAGGCCCTAGAGGCCATACAGCTCGACAGGTGATCTCGACTTATGAGGAGAAACCCGTCCGAATTCTCGAGACTGCAACGAGTCACCCGCAAAGAAGATCATCAAGTTTTGCAAGGTGCCGTGGAGTCATCATTCCAAGGAGGAAGCCACACAGGAGCGAGAAGAAGACCTCCGCCGAGACCACCCGCACCTATTTGCTAGCCAACCCGAATCTCGAGGGCGAGATTCATCTTAAGGTGGTAGGTTTGTAACATCCCAAATTTCCCATTTGGAATGTTTTACAATTATAGCTAAGCATCTATGCATTATTGTTTGAATTGAGTGACATTTGAATTATTTGGAGGCTTTTGAGTTTGTTGAATTTGAATTCAAATTGGCAGATGAAATTACTTCAAAACAATGCCTGACAAATACTTGAGAAAAATTATGAGAGGAGTAAACATGACACTCCAAAAATGTCAGAAGAAAAGTTTTGCCAAAAAGTTTGAATTCAAATTTGATTTTATTTGGGATTTCTAGAAAATGTTTTTTTAAGTTTGAGTTTTGCCTGAAAAAATGTCCAAATTGTAGGGTAAATTCCACGATAATTTTGATATATATATGTCCTATATAAAAATATATATATTTTATATATTCCTCCTCTCCCTAATTAAAAAAAGGAAAAAACCCCAGCGCCGAATAGCCCGGCTTGACCTGTGAGGCAGCCCACCGGGCCAGGGCAGCAGCCGACCCAGTGAGAGCCCGGCCTGCCCGAGCCGCCATGCCGAATCCTCTTCCCCTCGGTGGCAGGCAAACCCTCTCCCTCTCTCGCTGACGCCCCGGGCCCCACCCTTCCCTTTCCCCGTGCCCACGCCTCCCCACGCCAGAACCACCGCCGCCCGGTATCCGGAGATCGCGGGATCCTTCCCCTATTCGCCCCCTCCTCCAAGTCGACCCCGCCCCTATAAATACCTCTCCCCTCACCCCGTTCTGACCCCCTCGCCGCCCCAGAGACCACCTCCGGACTCCCCTCGCTCGTCCGCATCTCCCCGTGCCCTCGCCCGAGCCCGAAACCCACCGGAGCCGCCGCCTTGAGCATCACCGCGCCGTCGCCGGAGCCGGAGCTTCACCCGCTCGTTCCACTCGCCTCCGTCGTCCCCGACAGCTGCAACCGCCACCCCCGACCTCCCCAAGTGCCGCCGCGCCGTCGCCGCCCGAGCCGCCGTCATCCGTCGCCGTCGTCGCCACCGCGGTAAGTCGCCGGAGCCGCCCACCACCGTCCGATCTAGAACCTACGGCCTAGATTAGATCACACGAAGGGGTACGTTTTATTTTAAAAAGGCCGGTTTAGTTACGGTTTTTTTTGGTTTAGTTAGCGGTTTAGTTAGACCGGCCCGATCGGTCTATTCTCTCGGGCACGCTTTAGTTATATGACGCCTGAGCGTTAGATAGGCCCGTTAGCGCTAGTTTTTCTTTTTAGTTATATTTTTTCGTTTCTGTTTTAACAGAATAGTTCCAGTTTTGTAAAATCCATATCTTTTGGGTTCCTTAATATTTTTAGTTGATTCTTTTTTTATTAGTTTCCAAATTTGTTGTAGTTTCTGTAGAAAATATGTTTGGCCATGTTTAAATTATTAGAAATTGTTTTATTTTAGTTTTAGACAGATTAGTATTTCTGCTATAAAATGAGTTAGGATTATTTTATTTTAGTGATTCTTTTTGTCACTGCTTTGTTTTGACTTTGCCTAGCAGTAGGAATTTATTTGGGTATTTTGATAAAAAATAGTTTTAGTCGAAATCATGTGTTTCTTGTTTATTTAACTAGCTACTGTTTTCCTATTGTTTTATTTAGTAAATAATTTTATTTTACCTATGTTATAGTTTATTTTAGATTAGTTTACGTAGTTTTAGAACTTGAACTTTTATTTACAGAAAATAAAAAGTTTATTTTATTTTCTTGTTAGTTGTTGGCTTGGATTTCTTGAGTTTTCTTTGGTGTTGGTTCGATTGTTTTGTGTGTTTTATGTTAGCATGCTGTTATGTTAAGTGATTGTATGTTTGTATGCTTATATGATTATTGTTTGCTTGGTAGAATTTCCGAGTGCTAAGCCTGCTATCACGAGTCCCTAGCTTTCGAAGACCGTCAGCCAGGCAAGTCATTTGATCATGATTTCTTTTACAATACCTATGATTTTATTGCATTAGAATTATACCTCCCCACCATGCATGCAGTAGGAGAGTTTTTAAGTTATGTTCTTGAGTAGTATCATGAGGTAGGATGAAACCAATTCCCCTTGTTACCATGGCCCGGACGAAGTAGTTTATTTTGCTATGCTCAGAGACGGGGTTGGTTGAGTGATTCATAAGGGAGATGTGAGAGTCAAGATGATGACAACCCCATGACTTCAAGCTCAAGATGGACTTCAAAATTCACTCTTGGGTGGAGGACGCTGACGGGCACCTGGAGAAACCAGCGGCTGGCGGGATGCATGGAGAAGCGCCATGACATCTTGGAAAGCTTCACCCAGCCACGAAGAGACGGATGGATACCCCATTTACCGGAAGCTTACATGCAGCTGCAAGCCATTATGGGCTCGGCTTGGTCGACCCTAGGCGTGACTCTGGCCGGACGGTGCTACGAGATGTAGAAGAACGGTAGGATTGGATGGGCACCGGCGGTGGCCTAGAGGAACTCTTGAAGACCCTGTTTCGTTCGTCCTGCCTTCAAACACCGTGAAGTGCGAAGACTTAAAGGAGGGAACGATTCTTATGTAAAGTGCGCAAACCTCTGCAGAGTGAAGATCTAATCGGTTAGCCGTGTCCCGATTCTGACAATTTGAGCCTCTTGAACTTGGAGTATTTCGGATATCTCAACACCGAACTTAATAAATTAATTGAGCGGGTTATTTAATAATTGGGAATGAGACATTGGTTGGCGGAACCATCTCAATAACTACCAACATTTTGTAGTATTTGCAAACAAGTCCTTGTTGTAGGGAAAAACTGGCCTTTTCGCAAAATAATGAAACTTAGTGCCCCACAGCCAAATTGCATATAGTGTTAGTAATTTTATTGTTGTTCTCTCTTTGACTTGCCGGCATATTCAAAATGCTGACCTACACGGCTGCAACGTCTTATGTTGCAGAGGAGTTTTCCGATCAGGAGTGAGGCTACGATCCACGCTTGGCGATTGCCCTATGGAGTCGGATGGACTCGCTATTCGTCTACGCTTCCGCATCTTTATTTAGTTTATTTCTCATGAGTTGGACTTCGGCCGAATTTATTATCTTGTAATAAAGACTCGATATGAGAATCGTGTAATAAATTCAGGTGTGATTGAACTTTGAATCTTTGCATCAATGTACTGTGTGTGCCAGCATGATCTTGGGATGGTACAGCTACACAGAGACTTGACCGATTTCGGGTCGGGTCGCTACATAATCCAAGGACACCAAAAAGTCAAAGCTAGGGGATGCCCCGGAAGGCATCCCCTCTTTCGTCTACTTCCATCGGTAATTTTACTTGGAGCTATATTTTTATTCACCACATGATATGTGTTTTGCTTGGAGCGTCTTGTATTATTTGTGTCTTTGTTTGTTAGTGTTCCACAATCATCCTTTCTGTACACACCTTTTGAGAGCTCCATACATGAATTGGAGTTTGATAGAATACTCTTTGTGCTTCACTTATATCTTTTGAGCTATGTAGTTTTGCTCTATGTGCTTTACTTATATCTTTTGAGCGTTATAATTTTGCTCTATGTGCTTCACTTAGATATTTTAGAGCACGGTGGTGGATTTGTTTTAAAGAAACTACTATTGATCTCTCATGCTTCACTTAGATTATTTTGAGAGTCTTTAATAGCATGGTAATTTGCTTAATAATAATATGCTTGGTATTCAAGATTTGTATAACTTTCTTTTGAGTGTGTTGAATGCTAAGAAAAGATTGATGCTTGATAATTGTTTTGAGATATGAAGATGGTGATATTAGAGTCATGCTAGTTGAGTATTTGTGAATTTGAGAAATACTTGTGTTAAAGTTTGTGATTCCCGTAGCATGCACGTATGGTGAACTGTTATGTGATGAAATTGGAGCATGATTTATTTATTGATTGTCTTCCTTATGAGTGGCGGTCGGGGACGAGCGATGGTCTTTTCCTACCAATCTATCCCCCTAGGAGCATGCGTGTAATACTTTTCTTTGATAACTTCTAGATTTTTGCAATAAGTATATGAGTTCTTTATGACTAATGTTGAGTCCATGGATTAAATGCACTTTTTCCCATCCTTCAACCATAGATAGCCTCTCTAATACCGCGCACCATTCGCCGGTATCATACACCCACCATATACCTTCCTCAAAACAGCCACCATACCTACCTATCATGGCATTTCCATAGCCATTCCGAGATATATTGCCATCCAACTTCCCACCGCTCCGTTTATTATGACACGCTCCATCATTGTCATATTGCTAGCATGATCATGTAGTTGATATCGTATTTGTGGCAAAGCCACCGTTCATAATTCTTTCATACATGTCACTCTTGATTCATTGCATATCCCGGTACACTGCCAGAGGCATTCATATAGAGTCATATTTTGTTCTAAGTATTGAGTTGTAATTGTTGAGCTGTAAGAAAAATAAAAATGTGATGATCATAATTTTTAGAGCATTGTCCCAAGTGAGGAAAGGATGATGGAGACTATGATTCCCCCACAAGTCGGGATGAGACTCCGGATGAAAAAAAAGAAGAGGCCATAAAGAAAGAGAGAAAAGGCCCAAACAAAAAAATGAGAGAAAAAGAGAGAAGGGACAATGTTACTATCCTTTTACCACACTTGTGCTTCAAAGTAGCACCATGATCTTCATGATAGAGAGTCTCTCATTTTGTCACTTTCATATACTAGTGGGAATTTTCATTATAGAACTTGGCTTGTATATTCCAATGATGCGCTTCCTCAAATTGCCCTAGGTCTTCGTGAGCAAGCGAGTTGGATGCACACCCACTTAGTTTCTTTTGTTGAGCTTTCATATACCTATAGCTCTAGTGCATCCGTTGCATGGCAATCCCTACTCACTCACATTGATATCTATTGATGGGCATCTCCATAGCCCGTTGATATGCCTAGTTGATGTGAGACTATCTTCCCCTCTTTTGTCTTCTCCACAACCACCATTCTATTCCACGATAGTGCTCTATCCAGGGCTCACGCTCATGTATTGCGTGAAGATCGAAAAAGTTTTGAAAATGTTAAAGTATGAAACAATTGCTTGGCTTGTCATCGGGGTTGTGCATGATTTAAATACTTTGTGTGGTGAAGATAGAGCATAGCTAGACTATATGATTTTGTAGGGATAACTTTCTTTGGCCATGTTATTTCGAGAAGACATAATTGCTTTGTTAGTATACTTGAAGAATTATTATTTTTATGTCAATATGAACTTTTGTCTTGAATCTTTCGAATCTGAATATTCATACCACAATTAAGAAGATTTGCATTGAAATTATGCCAAGTAGCACTCCGCATCAAAATTCTCTTTTATCATTTACCTACTCGAGGACGAGCAGAATTAAGCTATTAACCGAGGCCCAGCCTGTAATTGCTGTTTTTGCCTATTTTAGTGTTTCGGAGAAATGAATATCAAACGGAGTCCAAACGGAATGAAACCTTTGGGAACGTGATTTTCTCACCGAACGTGATCCAGAGACTTGGACCCTACTCCAAGGAACAAAAGAGGCGGTCACGAGGGTGGGGCGCCCCTAGGCGCCCCCGCCTCGTGGGCCCCCTCGTTGCTCCAACGACGTACTCCGTCCTCCTATATATACCCACGCACCCCAAACGATCGATATGGAGCCAATAACCTAATTCCACCGCCGCAACTTTCTCAGATCCACGAGATCCCATCTTGGGGCCTATTCCTAGTTCACGAGAGGGCCGTCATCACGGAGGGCTTCTACATCATCATAGCCCCTCCGGTGAAGTGTGAGTAGTTTACCTCGGACCTTCGGGTCCATAGTTAGTAGCTAGATGGCTTCTTCTCTTTTTGGATCTCAATACAATGTTCTCCCCCTCTCTCGTGGAGATCTATTCGATGTAATCTTCTTTTTGCGGTTTGTTTGTTGAGACCGATGAATTGTGGGTTTATGATCAAGTCTATCTATGAATAGTATTTGAATCTTCTCTGAATTCTTTTATGTATGATTGGTTATCTTTGCAAGTCTCTTCGAATTATCAGTTTGATTTGGCCTACTAGATTGGTTTTTCTTGCGATGGGAGAAGTGCTTAGCTTTGGGTTCAATCTTGCGGTGTCCTTTCCCAATGACAGAAGGGGCAGCAAGGCACATATTGTATTATTGCCATCGAGGATAACAAGATGGGGTTTTTTATCATATTGCATGAAACTATCCCTCTACATCATGTCATCTTGCTTAAGGCGTTACTCTGTTTTTTTACTAATACTCTAGAGGCATGCTGGATAGCGGTCGATGGAGTAATAGTAGTAGATGCAGGCAGGAGTCGGTCTACTTGTCTCGGACGTGATGCCTATATACATGATCATACCTAGATATTCTCATAACTATGCTCAATTCTGCCAATTGCTCAACAGTAATTTGTTCACCCACCGTAGAATACTTATGCTCTTGAGAGAAGCCACTAGTTAAACCTATGGCCCCCGGGTCTATTCTTATCATATCAATCTCCATCACTTTATTATTGCTTTGCTTTTTTACTTTGCCTTTTACTTTTCACTTTGCATCTCTATACCAAAAATACCAAAAATATTATCTATTATCTCTATCAGATCTCACTCTCGTAAGTGACCGTGAAGGGATTGACAACCCCTAATCTCTTTGGTTGCGGGGAGCTTTTGTTTTTTGTGTAGGTACAAGGGACTTGCGTGTAGCCTCCTACTGGATTGATACCTTGGTTCTAAAAAACCGAGGGAAATACTTACGCTACTTTGCTGCATCATCCTCTCCTCTTCGGGGAAATCCAACGCAGTGCTCAAGAGGTAGCATACACTAGTATCCATCCCGAATACCCTGCAACGGATGTTGGAATAGGTCCGGAGAGTGCGACCATGCGAGACAACACCTGCTTCCTTAGTAACATCAGCAGTGCCTCATGTCTGAGACAAGAAGAGGTGATCCATCGGAATAAGTTGCCAGCGCCATCGAAAGTATATGGGTCCTGCTCATCCTCATGCTCGTGATCATCAGCATCGTCATCTCCCCCTTGGTTATAAAAATTTTCAAGTATAGGTGGTGGAATGTTCACAGGACCTTGGAAACACAAGAAGGCTAATTAATTGGTAAAGGGAAACTAGCTAACCCGCATGCATGTGGATGAAACAGTTATAATTACGGTGGAAGACAAACATACAGAAAGCATGATGATTCCATGCAAAAATAGTGCCACGAGTGGTGGCAGCAAACACAAGACCCTCGTATTGAATTGCATCATAGTACTCATTCATGTACATAAATTGATTTTTGAGCAATATCCATCGAGGCATGGAAGTAAGGAAGGCAACATGCTTGTCGAAGATAGCAACAATTTCATAGTTCGTGTAATCCCAAGAGTGGTTGGGAACTCAACAAATTGCTATCTTCCGTAGACGACAGTCACCATGATCGTATTTGAACTCACGTAGAATACCGGTGTGCTCAACCTCTGGGCAGTCGTCTGAGATTTCTGGAAGTGGAACCCGATGACGAGTGTACACATTCACAAGTTCCTACTCGCAGTTGTACTCAATATAAACAACCCAATCTCCATTTGCGCCTGCCCAAGCCTTGCCCTCAAGCGATGGCATCTTGACATCATACGTATCATTATCAAGTGGCATCAACTTGCACAAGGCGAGGCTTCCCTCGTCCCGCGCCAGTCAGCAGGGTCACGGTGAAGAAGATAGGGGAGATCAAACCGCTCCTGGACCCTTGGGTTCCTTATAATGATGTTATTAGTTGAGTCGAGAATGGTCTTGAATGAACCTGCCATGCTAGGCGAGGTGATGACGTCGCACCGATCAATGAGTTCCTCCACCACGTCATCTTTCAGATCGGGGCAAGAATAACGGGGTCGTTTCCGGCCTGTTCCCTCCATGGAGAATATGATCGAACAATGGCAGAAGGAAGGGTGAAGGCAAATGGAGGGAGGAAGAGCGCATACAAGAGTTCCAAATCGAGAGGAAAGGCGAAGAGGCGGTGGACGGTTGCCACGGTACACGAAGAGGCGCGTGGGGAGCGAACGGTTGCCACAGAGGTCACACACTGACGACAAGGGCCGAGTGAACTGCATGCGTATATCGCACACACCTTGATCTGGCTGACCGTTTCTCTTGTGTTGCCTAATCACAAACAGTTCATCCGGGTGAACCGCATGCCGTATATCGCACACACCTTCATCTGGCTGCCCATTTCTTTTGTGTTGCCTAATCACAAACAGTTCATCCGAGTGAACCGTATGTTGTGTATCGCACGCGCCTTCATCTGGCTGCCCGTTTCTTTTGTTCCTCATCATCGTAAACAGTTAATTGAACTGAACCGTATGCTCTTCATCGCACACACAACTAAAACCTGAACTGTGTTTGATGCATCGGTCATCGCAAACATTTTGTACATTTCTGACGTTTTTCATACACCATCGTTTGCGATTATTGCATCGCACACAGTTTCTCGAAGGGTCTCTGATCGTAGTGTCACGTTAGCAGCATCCTGCAGTAGTGAACCCCAAAACAATAGCGGTAAATTGGTAAGAGACATCATAGATCGCACCATATCTAATAAAGTACGATTACGACGTTCGGACACACCATTACGTTGTGGTGTTCCAGGTGGCATGGGTTGTGAAATTATTCCACATTGTTTTAAATGAAGGCCAAACTCGTAACTCAAATATTCGCCTCCGCGATCGATCGTAGATACTTTATTTTCTTGTTACAATGATTCTCCACTTCACTCTGAAATTCTTTAAACTTTTCGAATGTTTCAGACTTGTGTTTCATTAAGTAGATATACACATATCTTCTCAAATCATCTGTGAAGGTCAGAAAATAATGAAACCCGCCGTGTGCCTCAATACTCATCAGACCACATACACCAGCATGTATTATTTCCAATAAGTCATTGGCTCGCTCCATTGTTCCGGAGACTGGAGTTTTAGTCATCTTGCTCATGAGGCATGGTTCGCAAGTATCAAATGATTCATAATCAAGTGATTCCAAAAGTCCATCTGCATGGAGTTTCTTCATGCACTTTACACCAATGTGACCTAAACGGCAGTGCCACAAGTATGTTGCACTATCATTATTAACTTTGCATCTTTTGGCAATATTATGAATATGTGTATGACTACGATCGAGATTCAGTTAACCATTCACAACGGGTGTATGACCATAGAAGGTTTTATTCATTTAAACAAAACAACAGTTATTCTCCGACTTAAATGAATAACCGTATCGCAATAAACATGATCCAATCATATTCATGCTAAATGCAAATACCAAATAACATTTATTTAGATCCAACACTAATCCCGGAGGTAGAGGCAGTGTGCCATGCCGATCTTATCAACCTTGGAATCACTTCCAACACACATCGTCTCCTCGCCCTTAACTAGTCTCTGTTCATTTTGCAAATCCTGTTTCGAGTTACTAATCTTAGTAACTGAACCGGTATCAAATACCCTGGGGTTACTTGATACGTCTCCAACGTATCTATAATTTTTTATTGCTTCATGCTATATTATATTCTGTTTTGGATGTTTAACGGGCTTTATTATACACTTTTATATCATTTTTGGGACTAACCTATTAACCGGAGGCCCATCCCAAATTGCTGTTTTTTTGCCTATTTTAGTGATTCGCAGAAAAAGAATATCAAACGGAGTCCAAACGGAATGAAACCTTCGGGAACGTGATTTTTGGAATGAACGTGATCCAGAGGACTTGGACCCTACGTCAAGAAAGCAGCCAGGAGGGCACGAGGCAGGGGGGCGCGCCTACCCCCTAGGCGCGCCCTCCACCCTCATGGGGCCCACGTTGCTCCACTGACGTACTTCTTCTTCCTATATATACCTACGTACCCCCAAACCAACAGAAGCATCCACGAAAACCTAATTCCACCACCGCAACCTTACATGCCGTGAGATCCCATCTGGGGGCCTTTTCTGGCGCTCCGCCAGAGGGGGCATTGAGCATGGAGGGCTTCTACATCAACACCATAGCCTCTCCGATGATGTGTGAGTAGTTTACCTCAGACCTTCGGGTCCATAGTTATTAGCTAGATGGCTTCTTCTCTCTTTTGGATCTCAATACCATGTTCTCCTCGATCTTCTTGGAGATCTATTCGATGTAATCTTCTTTTGCGGTGTGTTTGTTGAGACCGATGAATTGTGGGTTTATGATCAAGTTTATCTATGAACAATATTTGAATCTCCTCTGAATTCTTTTATGTATGATTGGTTATCTTTGCAAGTCTCTTCAAACTATCAGTTAGGTTTGACCTACTAGATTGATCTTTCTTGCAATGGGAGATGTTCTTAGCTTTGGGTTCAATCTTGTGGTGTCCTTTCCCAAAGGATGTGAGGGGCAGCAAGGCACGTATTGTATTGTTGCCATCGAGGATAACAAGATGGGGTTTATATCATATTGCATGAGTTTATCCCTCTACATCATGTCATCTTGCTTAAAGCGTTACTCCGTTCTTATAAACTTAATACTCTAGATGCATGCTGGATAGCGGTTGATGTGTGGAGTAATAGTAGCAGATGCAGGCAGGAGTCGGTTTACTTGTCACGGACGTGATGCCTATATACATGATCATACCTAGATATTCTCATAACTATGCTCAATTCTATCATGGCATTTTCATAGCCATTCCGAGATATATTGCCATGCAACTTACCACCGTTCCGTTTACTATGACACACTCCATCATTGTCATATTGCCTCGCATGATCATGTAGTTGACGTCGTATTTGTGGCAAAGCCACCGTTCATAATTCTTTCATACATGTCACTCTTGATTCATTGCTTCCCGGTACACCGCCGGAAGCATTCACATAGAGTCATATTTTGTTCTAAGTATTGAGTTGTAATTGTTGAGTTGTAAGTAAATAAAAGTGTGATGATCATCATTATTAGAGCATTGTCCCAAGTGAGGAAAGGATGATGGAGACTATGATTCCCCCATAAGTCGGGATGAGACTCCGGACGGAAAAAAAGAGGCCATAAAAAAAGAGAAAAGGCCCAAAGAAAAAAATGAGAGAAAAAGAGAGAAGGGACAATGTTACTATCCTTTTACCACACTTGTGCTTCAAAGTAGCACCTTGATATTCATGATCGAGAGTCTCCTATTATATCACTTTCATATACTAGTGGGAATTTTTTTTCATTATAGAACTTGGCTTGTATATTCCATTGATGGGCTTCCTTAAAATGCCCTAGGTCTTCGTGAGCAAGCGAGTTGGATGCAAACCCACTTAGTATCTTTTGCTGAGCTTTCATATACTTATAGCTTTAGTGCATCCGTTGCATAGCAATCCCTACTCACTCACATTGATATCTATTGATGGGCATCTCCATAGCCCGTTGATACGCCTAGTTGATGTGAGACTATCTTCTCCTCTTTTTTGTCTTCTCCACAACCACCATTCGATTCCACATATAGTGCTATGTCCATGGCTCACGCTCATGTAATGCGTGAAGATTGAAAAAGTTTGAGAACACCAAAAGTTTGAAACAATTGCTTGGCTTGTCATTAGGCTTGTGCATGATTTAAATAGTACGTGTGGTGAAGATAGAGCATAGCCAGACTATATGATTTTGTAGGGATAACTTTCTTTGGCCATGTTATTTTGAGAAGACATAATTGCTTAGTTATATGCTTGAAGTATTATTATTTTTATGTCAATATTAAACTTTTATCTTGAATCTTTCGGATCCGAACATTCATACCAAAATTAAGAGAATTACATTAAAATTATGCCAAGTAGCATTCCGCATCAAAAATTCTGTTTTATCATTTACCTACTCGAGGACGAGCAGGAATTAAGCTCGGGGATGCTTGATACGTCTCCAACATATCAATAATTTTTGATTGCTTCATGCTATATTATATGCTGTTTTGGATGTTTAACGAGCTTTATTATACACTTTTATACCATTTTTGGGACTAACCTATTAACCGGAGGCCCAGCCCAAATTGCTGTTTTTTGCCTATTTCAGTGATTCGAAAGGATATCAAACGGAGTCCAAACGGAATGAAACCTTTGGGAACGTGATTTTCGGAACGAACGTGATCCAGAGGACTTGGACCCTACGTCAACAAAGCAGCCAGGAGGGCACGAGGCGGGGGGGGGGGGGGCGCCAACCCCCCCGACGCGCCCACCACCAACGTGGGTCCCAAGTTGCTCCACCGACGTAATTATTCCTCCGATATATACCTACGCACTTCAAATCAATGTAAGCATCCACGAAAACCTAATTCCACCACCGCAACCTTCGCACTCTATGAGATCCCATCTTGGGGCCTTTTTCCTGCCCCGCACGGAGGGGGCATTGATCATGGAGGGCTTCTACATCAACACCATAGCCTCTCCGATGATGTGTGAGTAGTTTACCTCAGACCTTCGGGTCCATAGTTATTAGCTAGATGGCTTCTTCTCTCTTTTTGGATCTCAATACCATGTTCTCCTCGATCTTCTGGGAGATCTATTCGATGTAATCTTCTTTTGCGGTGTGTTTATTGAGACCGATGAATTGTGGGTTTATGATCAAGTTTATCTATGAACAATATTTGAATCTCCTCTGAATTCTTTTATGTATGATTGGTTATCTTTGCAAGTCTCTTCGAATTATCAGTTTGGTTTGGCCTACTAGATTGATCTTTCTTGCAATGGGAGATGTTCTTAGCCTTGGGTTCAATCTTGCGGTGTCCTTTCCCAGTGACAGCTGGGGCAGCAAGGCACATATTGTATTGTTGCCATCAAGGATAACAAGATGGGGTTTATATCATATTGCATGAGTTTATCCCTCTACATCATGTCATCTTGCTTAAATCGTTACTCCTTTCTTATGAACTTAATACTCTAGATGCATGCTGGATAGCGGTTGATGTGTGGAGTAATAGTAGTAGATGCAGGCAGGAGTCGGTTTACTTGTCATGGACGTGATGCCTATATACATGATCATACCTAGATATTCTCATAACTATGCTCAATTCTATCAATTGCTCAACAGTAATTTGTTCACCCATCGTAATACTTATGCTCTTTAGAGAAGCAACTAGTGAAACCTATGGCCCCCAGGTATATTTTCCATCATATTAATCTTCCAATATTTAGTTATTTATTTTGCCTTTTATTTTACTTTGCATCTTTATCATAAAAATACCAAAAATATTATCTTATCATATCTATCAGATCTCACTCTCATAAGTGACCGTTGAGGGATTGACAACCCCTTTATCGCGTTGGTTGCGAGGTTCTTGTTTGTTTGTGAGGGGGCGAGGGACTCGTGCGTGCTCTCCTACTGGATTGATACCTTGGTTCTCAAAAACTGAGGGAAATACTTACGGTACTTTACTGCATCACCCTTTCATCTTCAAGGGAAAACCAACGCAGTGCTCAAGACATAGAATTACTATGAACACTAGTAAAGTACACATCAATAACATGTATATCAAATATACCTTTGTTCACTTTGCCATCCTCGCTTCCAGTGACCATTTCCTTTGCAGTAGAAGCACTCAGTTTCTGGCTTTGGTCTAGCTTTGGGCTTCTTCATGGGAGTGGAAACTTGCTTGTCATTCTTCTTGAAGTTCCCTTTCTTTTCCTTTGCCCTTTTTCTTGAAACTAGTGGTCTTGTTAACCATCAACACTTCATGCTCTTTCTTGATTTCTACCTTCGCCGATTTCAGCATTGCGAAGAGCTCCGGAATCTTTTCTGTTATCCCTTGCACATTATAGTTCATCATGAAGTTCTAGTAGCTTGGTGACAGTGACTAGAGAACTCTGTCAAGCACTATCTTATCTGGAAGATTAACTCCCACTTGATTCAAGTGATTGTAGTGCCCAGACATTTTAAGCACATGCCCACTAGCTGCGCTATTCTCCTCCATCTTGTAGGTAAAGTACTTGTCAGAGGTCTCATACCTCTCGACAGGGGCATGAGTATGAAATACCAATTTCAGCTCTTGGAACATCTCATATGCTCCGTGGCGTTCAAAGCATTTTTGAAGTCCCGGCTCTAAGCCGGAAAGCATGGCACACTAAACTATCAAGTAGCACTGGTACGCGTTGGTGCTATACAAACAGTTTTTAACCCCTTTCTGCGATGACGTTTGGAACCGTCGCCAAGTGAGTGTGGGCGATAGGGGGGGGGGTCCTTCCCACACGACCCAGAAACCATCGGGGATATGCCCTCCTGGCACACATGCTCGGCAAAATGAGGTCGTGTGCGACCGACGAGCGCTCAAATACAGTTGTACATACAGTAGTGCTACAATTATATGGCGAAATTGTTTCCGGTCACAAGTACATTGCACACAGTCAGTCCCCGCTAAACGTTTCCGTTCGTATGTACATCCCACACAGTCGCTCGAAGGAAAACGTTTCTATTCGCACGTACATCACACACAATTTTCCCCGTTCAATCGTTTGTGATAGCGTTGCCATTGCACATGATATTAACAATTTTATCATTTGCGTTATTGAATGCATCACACACGGTGTGTATAAGAAGCTGTGTGGCAAAGGTTGTCTATCACACATAGTTTTTATGTGGTAAACGTTTGCGCAATAAGGTGGCCTAATGCAAACAGTTTTCAAGAGGATGTCGTGTGTGCAGTGGAGATTGATCGCACACGTAGTGGATCCTAGAAACGTGTCTGATCTCCATGTCTATCGCAGACATTTCGCTTTCGCAAACCGTGTGCAGTGTAATCCCTAATTAATCCCTAATTTTTTAATCACATATTTTGAATTTGAAAGTAGGCAATCACTTATTTCATATCCAACCATGTTTATTACAAATATAGGTTCAACCACGAACGCATAATTCGATGCACAGGTACATATACTGAAGAACTACAGAAGCACCAAGTAAAGAATGATGAACCACAGTTATACTAAAGACTGTAAAGAGAGAGGCGAAAGACATTCTGGTTGCTGGAGAAGGTGAAGCGGAATGCCCATATTGTGCCCTCCTCCATGCGTAATGCGTGCATGACTCTAGGCCAACCCCTTGTGATGGCTGCCCGTCCATCCTTAACTTTCTTCATTACGACTTCTCGATGCTCATTGTAGTCTGGATGAAATACTTTAACCTTCATTGCGTGTCCACCAATCATGTACTTTGCGAGGTAATCTTGAGTGAACTGCTTCGGGAACCACTTCGAAGGAAAAAGATTCAGGCATTGTTGTCTAACAACTCATTATGGGCAGTAAAAAGAGAAGGCTGCAGAGTTTTTAGTTACCATCCTACAACTCACTGTTGTGTTGGATAGAGAATAAACAAATAATTTGCTTGCCACCATTCGTATCTTTTTGCTAATAATCCTTATCAGTTTCCTCACTTGATGCTTGTTCATTAATATCTCGTTGCCCCATACACAAAAAGGGTCGATGCATGGATCCTTGCCAAGGGCATATGTACCTACAAGAAACAAGTCAATATTAGAAGCTAACTAGTGTCCAGGCCTGGATCTATATGCACTACATTATGGAATGACGGGGGGAGTACAAGCCGAGGGATGAAGCTAACCTCAGCGGAAAATGGTGGCCACTCCCGTTGTTGTCCTGCATAAGTAGTGGAAAGGCATGACAAGTACAACAATCTTAACATCAAAAAAATATAGCAAAGGTAAACAACATCATCTCCAAATGATAGGTTGAATGTGTTGGTTTCAGCATGCTGTTAAAGCAGATATAAAATGGAAGGCAATGTTATCGATAAAGAAGCTTAATGACCATCAAATATTGCAATTCAAACTGGTATTGTTGAAAATGAATAGAACGTAGGTAATGCTTAAACATCACACTGGATAAATGTGTAGAACTGAAATAAAGGGCATGTGTTAACTACACCAGGAATAACATGAACCAAATATAGCCGTTCAAACTGGTATTGATGTAGTCGAGCGGCAGAGTTCCGACTTGCACATAATGAACCACACATTTTTAACGACTGAAATAAACAAGGCATAAATGACCAGTATAACAACCAAATATAGCCATTGAAAACTAGACAGAGTCTCACTGCAACCAACCTAACAAGCAAATACAGATAAACAGGGCATATGCTTGAAAACTGGACAAATGCTCACTGCAACCAACCTAACAAGCAGATACAGATAAACAAGGCATCTGCTTGAAAACGGGACACATGCTAAAAAAGCAACCTAACAACCAAATACAGATAAACAAGGCATCTACTTGATAATTGGACAAATGCTCACTGCAACCAAACTAAGAACCAAATACATATAAACATGCATCTGCTCGATAACTGAAAAAATGCTCACTACAACCAACCTAGCAACCAAATACAGATAAACAAGGCATCTACTCACTACAAACAACCAAATATAGCCATTTGTGAAACTGAAGTGGACAATTCATACTTAAACATCACATAGCCCTATTGAACAATACATTTTTGCATAACTGAAATAATTAAACACGACACAGTTAAAGCACCGCACGACAAATGCTACTACAATAAAGGGTACAGGTTGTCAAGCTAGAAAAGGTAAGATTTGCTGATAGGATGTTGCCTCACATTTCATGGATGGGATCCTTCCAGTTGGAAGAGCACACACCCATGGTGCGCTCTCTGATGTCATAGATGGGCTGTTTCACCTTGGAAGAACCTTCGTGGGTGCCCTCCTCGCGGTCGTGGTCGTGGTCGATGAGATCTGACTTGGCATATGAGGATCCCAAGCCACCGTCATAGAACGTGTCCTTCAGAAATGACAAAATGGGCTCGATGGCGTATAAGGGTCGCAAATCCTTGACCGCTTGGCGGAGGAGATCAACGCAGGGCCGTCGAAGAGATCGACGACAGTTGAACCAGAGGGGTTTGGGATGGACCACTTAACCTGTGACATGGCCCGTGTGAAGCCGTCGCTATGGACGACCTTGATGTCGTAGCCAGCTTTCCCGAGATACAGTAATACGCTAGCACGCTGACATGAAGCCTTCGGCATGGTAACGTACTCAACGTCTTCGTCGGCTTTTGTGGCGACGTGTTGCTCCGGGATTGATAGGTCGGGGCGAACGGCGGCCACCTCGCCAACATCCGCCAGAGAGGCCATGATAAACCTCTTCTTGGTCGAATGCTCGTCGGGCTCCCCGGGATACGTGGTCGAGCTTAGGCTGCGAAATTCTGGAGCAGGGGATGTGGATCTGGCGGGGAGGGACACCGCAGGCCTCATCTAAAAACTCGGGGGAGTGGGGCGACGGTATGGGAATCGCTGGGTAACCTGAACTTTATTATCTAAGCTAGGAGGCAGGCAGACCGGCGAGGGGTTGGCGGCCGCATGAGCTAGGGTTCGAGGGGGAGGGGCCAGGTGGGGAGTGTGGAGGGGGTGTTTGGGGATACTGTGGTAGCTCTTGAAAATTTTAGTAATGGTGGGTGGAGATGATGGTGGACGAGGGAGGGCGACGGTTCAAATGCCTCGGTACTGCAATTTTACTATAAGGTCGGTGCTGGAGGAGTGTGGGCGACGGTTGAAGTACGACGGCTACTAAAATTTGGGTAAAGGAATTGATGCGGGGCGGGAGTGCCCAAGATCGCGCATGGTCCAATAACAATATGCATGTATGATAACAAGGAAAAGTGGCGGAACCACTGATTTTTGCAACGCTCGAGGCGGGTAGTTTGTATTTATATTTCTAGCTAGCTGGTCTATCGCACACGGTTAGTCCTAATTTCCAAATAAACTTACCCGCCTTTATCTTGTGCAGGTGGTGATTTTACAGCGTACTTGCATCGCACACGGTTAAGCCAGTACCTCCACCCTTTGCTCGTGCTTGCGCGGTCATGGTGATTTTACAATGCACTTGCATCACACATGGTTGAGCCAGTACTTCCACCTTCGCTCGCGCTTGTGCAGTCATTGTGATTCATAGAGCACTTGCATCGCACACGGTTAAGATATTATACCCGTGTCCGTTGAGCGTCATCAGAGTCTTTGCAGCAAAAAAGTTAGAGAGGGCCAGAAGACAACCACACCAGCATGTGGCCCAAATATATATGAGTGAAAAGGGTGGTATGTGATGTTCAAAATTCCAATGCAGAATTTTAACCACGTGGGCCCACGGTTGGGCGCATCGTCGAAGATCGATGAGAGGGCCAGAAGTCAAGAACCACCTGGAAGTAGCCAAATATAATGTAGGAATATTGGGTGTGATTTTAAAACTTTAAATACACAATGCATAACTTTGGTGGCACTTGCCTCACAAACCAGAAAGCACCCTTGGATATATCTATAATGACATAATGTCGTAGCTAGCTAGGATGCTTGGCCCACCACCTCCCACTTCGTGTCAGCGGAGCGGATGCATGTAATGATCGATACTTTGGTCATAAATGCATGTCGCCATGACCTACCATAAGATGCAGACCAATGAATCTATCGTGCAGTCAAACGAGAACTGTTGTTGTCGATAAACTGCTTGGGCCAACAGATTGAACCATCATAAAAATCGCATGAGAGGGACCACAAAACCAACACCTCTTGCATGCGGCCCAAAATGATGTAAATGTGTTGTGTGTTTTCAATATAGAATAATGTACAATTTAGATGTGGTGCCTACGTCTCAATACAAACAACAACCATGAAGGCAAGGTAGTTAAGGACGAGAATACGTAGGGTATGATGTAGGTCGAACCCCGCAATCCGAGCATGTGGGAGGGAATCCTGACAACGCATGAGCTCGAGCTTTGGTTGAGCGACATGTGACGCTGACCGGCCCTAACACGAACTAGGAGGAATCCATTCATGGACAACACATACCCCTCGTTGTCGGTCAAAGGGATGATATATATACACTCGGGGAGCCCACAGATATGGGTGTCATCACAAAAAATTGCACAAGGGAGACGTGGTCGATCAGAAGACCCCGTATGGACTGCATGTGGCCTGAAAATATGTATGGGTACGATGTTGTGTGATGTGTTTAAATCCTGAATGCACAACTTCGATGGGCCACCAACTACATTACAAACCGAACATCGTACTCGACTCCAAGCCTGGTTCAATACGTATGATGTCGGTTTCCCAACTTCGAGGCGGCGGCGGGGGTTGTCCCACGCGCTGAAACTTTATTTGGTCTAGCATAGGACACATCTATACCCCTATATAGTGTGCGAGTAACTTTGAAAGTTAGCCATTGGATGAAGCCAATCCGACAGTACAGAGATGGCAAATCCGAGCACTACTGGTCGTTGGATATCATCTACATATTCCACCAGATTCTGCCACATGTACTATCTAGATGACTCCATGGTTGAACTTAAGCATAATGCACAAACCTCAAAAGACAAGCACTTCTCCTTTGTTCTAGAATTTTCCATATCTTAATTGCCCAAACTTTTTTTTTCTAAATGAATTGTCACCTTTTGTTTTTTACTTTATGCTTTACAATGTACAATTCCATGAATCTTAAAATAGATTTTTTATAAAACTAATTGATTGTGGATGAGATGAACTATAAGAATAAAATGAACATCTACATCATGCATATATGACTCAAAGCTTACATGCTATAGTGTGGTATTTATTCATAATTTGGTTGCCAAATCTCATGCGTGCAATGCACGTGTACCTAATATTATCAGTAGGAAACCATCATGGTCAAATCCTTCTCGTTGTTGGGTCAAAGGGATAGATTGTGTGGGGCCCCCTAATTGTCGGTAAAGGATAGTATATATATACCTCAGGGAGCCCACAGATATGTGCCGCGTCTATAAGCCGCACAAAGGAGACATGCTCGCTAAGAAAACCCTGCCCCCTATACCCTGCATGCGACCTGAAAAAGGTTTATATAATCGCCATGACAGGTCAAGTCAATCATTCTTTAATTTTTTAGAGCAAAAAATAACCAATAAAAACATAGTCTACAAATTAGCAAAACAAGGATCCCAAGGTTTATATAATTGCCATGATAGGTCACTGTAGAGATATATTATATATCTCTATAATGACCGTGTCATGGCATTTAAATGAAGCTTGAGATATGCAACTTCCCACCGGGTCACCCCTCCTTGGACTACTCCAGCCCAAGCACGCTTAACTTCTGCGTTCTATTCGACTAGGCTAGCGGATGGGAAGCCGCCCCTTGCTGATAGGAATTGCCTCCTTGCAATTAAGGCGTTTCACGTTGGTCACCCTATGGGACCTAATCCCTCCTATCACACACATTTGTGCTTTTAGAAACTGTGTGTGATATTTACATGGCTGGTGTGTCACCACTAGCCTTGAATGCGCACTCACACTGGTAGCTGATACGTCTCCAATGTATCTATAATTTTTGATTGTTCCACGCTATTATATTATCTGTTTTGGATGTTTAATGGGCTTTAATATGATCTTTTATATTATTTTTGGGACTAACCTATTAACTGGAGGCCCAGTGCCAGTTTCTGTTTTTTTGCCTATTTTAGAGTTCCGCAGAAAAGGAATACCAAACGGAATGAAACCTTCGCGCTGATCTTTCTTGGACCGAAAGCAAACCAGGAGACTTGGAGTTGAAGTCTAGAACTCCACGAGGAGGCCACGAGGCAGGAGGATGCGCCCCCACCCTCGTGGGCCCCTCGCAGCTCCACCGACGTACTTCTTTCGCCTATATATACTCTTATACCCTAGATCGATCAGAGAGAGCCATGAAACCACTTTTCCACCGCCGCAACCTTCTGTACCCGTGAGATCCCATCTTGGGGCCTTTTCCGGTGATCTGCCGGAGGGGGAATCAATCACGGAGAGCTTCTACATCAACACCATTGCCACTCCGATGAAGCGTGAGTAGTTTACCACAGACCTTCGGGTCCATAGTTATTAGCTAGATGGCTTCTTCTCTCTCTTTGATTCTCAATACAAAGTTCTCCTCGATGTTCTTGGAGATCTATTTGATGTAATACTCTTTGCGGTCTCATTTGCCGAGATCCCATTTAATTATGGATTTATGAACAAGATTATCTATGAATATTATTTGGTTCTTCTCTGAATTCTTATGTGCATGGTTTGATATCTTTGCAAGTCTCTTCGAATTATCGGTTTAGTTTGGATTACTAGATTGATCTTTCTTGTAATGGGAGAAGTGCTTAGCTTTGGGTTCAATCTTGCGGTGTCCTTTGCTAGTGACAGTAGGGGCAGCAAGGCACGTATTGTATTGTTGCCATCGAGGATAAAAAGATGGAGTTTATATCATATTGCTTGAGTTTATCCCTCTACATCATGTCATCTTGCTTAGTGCGTTACTCTGTTCTTATGAACTTAATACTCTAGATGCATCTTTGGATAGCGGTCGATGTGTGGAGTAATAGTAGTAGATGCAGAATCGTTTCGATCTACTTGACACGGACGTGATGCCTATATTCATGATCATTGCCTTAGATATCTTCAGAACTACGCGCTTTTCTATCAATTGCTTGACAGTAATTTGTTCACCCACCGTAATACATGCTATCTTGAGAGAAGCCACTAGTGAAACCTTTGGCCCCGGGTCTCTTTCTTATTATATTGCATCTCTTTTATTTACATCGCATCTTGTTTACTATTTTGCAATCTTTACTTTCCAATCTATACAAGAAAAATACCAAAAATATTTACTTTACTATCTTCATTAGATCTCACTTTTGCAAGTGACCCTGAAGGGATTGACAACCCCTTTATTGCGTTGGTTGCAAGGTTCTTGATTGTTTGTGAAGGTACTAGGTGAATTGTGTGTTGTCTCCTACTGGATTGATACCTTGGTTCTCAAAATTGAGGGAAATACTTACACTACTTTGCTACATCACCCTTTCCTCTTCAAGGGAAAACCAACACATGCTCAAGAGGTAGCAGTAGCGGGAAAACGATGGGAGAAGACACTACAAAAAAATACACTTCCATGATGATACGTGTTTGTCACAGTAGGTCACTTTTTTTGTCATGCATGTACATCCATGACAAATTTATGACAGAATCAAGATAGTCATACATCTTTGTCGTAGAAGTGTTCCATGACATTACCAAAATTATCATCACGGAAGTGTCCACTTCCATGACGATAAATCGCGCGTCACAGAAGTGCTTTTTTCAAGGGTGACCGACACGCGGCATCCACCGTAATAGAATGTCGTTAAGCTATCGGGTCGGGTTTTGGATCCGATAACCCGTTAACAGCCCCGACCAATGGGAAATATCCACGTGTAAAATTCTTATTGGCCGGACGAAACACAAGTTAGCTTGTCAGTGGGTCAGATAGGCGCCTATGATACGTCGACACATGGCATGGCCCAACAGAGGCCCATTCGTGTGAAAAGGCCGGCCTGTTTGACTTGGTCAAAAGGTGGCGGGCCGGCCCATGGAAAGCCTGTTAACGGCCTGTTCGCATATAGCCCATTTACAGCCCGCTAACCCAAGGCCCGTTACGCCCTATCCGAATTAGGCCCGATGGCGTCATCCGGGCCATCCAATATGATTCCAGCCCGTTGCTGCTTCGGCCCATGTATGGCCCATGACGTCTTCGGCCCATATGAGGCCCTATGTAACTCTTGGCCTATTAACGACCCGTGGTGAAAGCGGCCCGTAATGAACAAAGGTATCACTTTACACCCATTAACGGCCCGTGGTGAAATCGGCCCGTAATGAACAAAGGTATCACTTTATACCCATTAACGGCCCGTTATTCCGTTGGGCCGTCTCCATTATGTTATCTTCGGCCTTCTCGAGCCCATTTATTCTTGGGCTCATTTCCGGCGATTCGTTTACTTATGGCCCGTTCTTGTCATTTTTTGCTTGTGGGCCAAATTCAGCCCGTGGTTCTGATCGGCCCGTTTGTGGCCCGTTAATACGTTGGGCCGTTTTCATAGCGTCATCAAATATGGCCTATTAACGATGGCCCGTTATGGTCGGCCCATGAACGGACGATTCCAACTCTAGCCCGTTTATGGCCAGAATGCGGTTTGTTTGGCCCATGTTTGGCCAATCAATCATACGACCCGTATAAGGCCCATTGATGATACGGCCCATAGAAGGCCCATTGAGATACGACCCATAGAAGGCCCACTGTATATACGGCCCGTAGAAGGCCCACTGTTTCTACGGCCTGTAGGAGGCCCAGTGTCACTACAGTAAATATTAGCCCATGGTTATTGTGGTCTAGTTTTAAAAAACAGGTTATTGCAGCCACTAGCAAACCGCAGAAAAAGAACTTCACTGACTAGAAGCAAACAAATAAACAAGACAACAAGGAAATAAATAAGGAAGCAACTTACACTAGGCTATCACGGCTATTACACATATTACATCCACTGGGCATCAAAGTTCGCCACCCGGTGCAAATATAGGGAACACAATGACATATAAACGCCAAGAGAAAACAAGTCCAGAACTGAAACCACTTCAGAAGAGCTCAAGAAACAATATCCTGGGTAGCCATAATGATGGCAAGATGCTTAGCAAGCTTATTAACTTTCTCTTGTTTGGCGCTTAAGTCCTCCAGTGCCTGCTGTTGCACCAGAAAGTATGCATCTGAATTCTGCAGGGACTTCCTCAGTCCTTCGGCTTCCTGTCGCATAACATCTGATCGATGTCTTTCAACTTGAAGTTGAGACTCAAGAAGCCGAACTGATTCAGTAATGAATTCAAGAGCTGGTGCCCGGTGGTAGCGATAACTCGAACACTACATCAAGACATGACTTTGGGGTTGCCTTAGTGTCTTCAATATAGTTTTTATCAGCTTTCTTGGAGACCAACATGGATGTCTCACTATCTTGAACCTTATCTGCATTACTTCCTTTACCATTGCATAACAGGGTACTCTTCTCCAATATTTTATCCGCGTTCTAAAAGAGAAACAAACAAACACATCTCAGGTTTACAATGTAGTATATGAAACTCATTTTGGTAAATCAGTTCAGTAGTAAGGTGGATAGGATAACAGCATGAAACAAACATATATCTATGTAGTATGGTCACTGTATGGTCTATATCATTCTAATTTATGTTGCCAAATCAAGATAGATACAGTTTGAATCATATCTATTTAAGACAAAGCAGCATAGACAGAATGTAAGTGTGGGAAACTACACAACAATAACAACACTTGTAATGTGCATGGCATGAGAACATAACTGTTTATTCAATTGAAACTGAAATCAACATAGAGCAAGTTACAACGACAAACAGCCAAACACGTTGAAGAAATAGGTTTAAAACATACATGTTGCGCCATTGGAGTTTCAATTGCATCCTTCAAATTTGGAATTAGTTGGTATCAGTAAATACAGTGATGCAAGAGCAAAGTAGTATGAACCATAGCTACGGAACATGACCTGAGAACAATTCTTCTTCTGCTTTAAGCGTTGACTTCGGGTTCGGAGGGGTGTTCCTCGTGATTTGGGCACTGCAGTTGCCTTACTAACCGCTCGTGTTTGGGTGCTCTGTGGTGGAGACGGTGCTGTGTCAACGGGAACTGGGTGTCTATCTGCTGGGGTTGGGGTTAGAAGGGGTGTAGCTGGTTCTCATCCAAGCTGGGTAGGGGTACAATCTGCATGAGTGTGGGTTATGTGTGGTGGGGCTGGTTCTTGGGCAAGTACAACCGTGGTTCTATCTGCATCGGCTGTGTAGCACGATCTTTTTCGAAGACCGTGTTTTTACTCCCACAGAATCTGCCATCACTCCCTCCAATTGAAATGGCTGATAAACAAGAAAAGTAATTGAATGTCTGAGACATTGTAAGATAGACAGTGCAATGGATAGTAGGGAAGAAAAGCAGGGCATGAAATAATTCACATTTATGTTGTCTAAGCAAAGCAGAATAGCGTGACATAATTTCACATATATGATGGCTAATTAAACAGGATAGCATGACACAATTTCACATGTATGATGGCTAACTAAACAGGATAGAATGACATACTTCAAAATATGATGACTATGTAAACAGGATGACATGATATAACTATACGATGTGTCTATTAAAGTGGTTGGCATGCCATAAATCACAAACATGCCATCGATGGAAACATGATGGCATGATATAATTCACGGATAGAATGACATAATTTAAATATGATGACTATGTAAACAGGATGAGATGATATAACTATATTATGTCTTTAGAAAATGGGTTGGCATGCCATAATTCGATACATCTTGTCTATGTAAACATCATAGCATGACATAATTCAAATATGATTTATATACTAAGGAAGTGAGCAGAGGGCAATCGCATATATGATGTGTCAACTAAGGAGATGGCATTCAATATTGTGTATATGATGTAAAAACTAAGCATTGCAATACAACATATGCATTATATGAGTAATATAACCCTGCCAAGTTTGAGCATACACCTCGGGGGATAATAGGACTGGTCATACGCCTCTGAATCCTCCTCTCAAGAGCTATCTGTAACCAGCAAGATATCTGCTTGACAGGTAGCATTGTCTACTCACGAAGACCTTGTTTTCACTCGGATCTCTCCGTCACCAATTCAAATGGATGATGCATGGAAGAGCAGTTGAATATACAAACATTGTCGACAAAAGCAATGAGAAATACAAAAAGGACGGCATGATATAATTCACATATATGACGCTTGCCTAAACAAAGATGGCATTGCATAATTCACATACATAATGCCTTGCAACAAGATAACATTGCATAATTCACATATATAATGTCTTGCAACAAGATGGCATTGCATAGTTCACATATATGGTAATTAGACACTAAACAGGTGGCATTCACACAAAACATGTCTAAACTAAGCAAATGACATAGCAATGCAAGATACCATACACACGATATGAGCAACATAACCCTGCCAAGTTAGGGCATGCACCTCGTGGGGGAAATATGACTGGTCATATGTCTCTGAATCCTCCTCTGAGGAGCTATCGGTAACCAACAAGACATGCGCTTCGTCAGATAGCATTATGCGCTCAAGACCTCGTTTCCACTCCAGGTTTTTCCATGACCGTGCCAAATGGCTGATGCACATGAAGAGTAATTGAATGTACTAAAATTGTTGACAAATTTAACATGTAATAAAAAAATGATGGCATGATATAATTCACATATAAGATGGTAGCTAACCAGGGTGGCATTGCAAAATTCACATATATGATGCACTGCTAGACAAGATGGCATTGCATGATTCACATATACGATAAAGAAACAAAACAGATGGCATTGACACAAAGCATGTCTAAACTAAGCGGATGACATCTTTAATGTATACGATAAGCAATGCAAGGCACCATAGGCATGATATTACCAACATCGGCATGCCAAGTTAGAGCGAAGACCTCATGGGGTAAATAGGAGTGGTCTTCTCCTTACGAATCCCCTCATAACAGTTATCTTCCTCTTGATTACGATCCGAAATGGGTGGAGGGGCTGCCTTTGCGCCCCCATGGAGCACGCCTTTGCATGAAATTTTATTGCCACGCAAGGCTCGTCTCTTTTGCTCTACATGATCAGTTCCATTGTGTACAATAACTGGCATGCATAGGAATAAAACATAGTGAGATTATGTAAGGAGTGCATGCACAAATCCAGAGTGATGGTAGCAAACTGTGGATAGACCCAAAACATAGCTTTAGTAAAAAAGTACAGATAATGGCTCCTTTAATTTTTTTTTTTGCACCCAACATGAAACTCATAGTAGACACCGGAGATTAACCAGATAGTAGACAGATAGTACTGATTGCTGCTCCAACGACGATAATGTAGCATGTCATCATATTAAGCGACGCATAACGTAAGCAGACACGGAAGAGTGCGACCTCTCTTGCGGACCCGTGTAGTCCTCAAGGTCATCTCGCTTCGATTGATGATGGTAATGCGATTGCCCGTGGCTGCCGTGGGAAGAAGATCTGAGGCGGCGAAAGACGGTGTGGAGAGCGGATCCTATTGTGGTGAACCCTTCCGTCGTTGGAGCGGTGAGCTTGGGTGGAACACAGTGACTGCAGAGCGGGACAAACCACACAAGGTTTTCTTTGACACATATCCGTAATGTGAAGTAATTGAGTAAGGGCTTGTTTGAATTTGAGGATTCTAACAATGCAGGGATAGGAAATAGACAAGAATAGGATAGGAATGCACGTGCAAAACAGAGAATTTAAAAACAACTGTATTTACGCTTAACTGGGTGTTTGATTCACAACAATTGGAAGATCACATGATGCAAAAAAGCATGGTGAGATTAAGTCAAACCACAAGAAAATGTACGGTTATAATGCTATTATGCTACTATCTCTTAGTCTTGTGCTTGATGAATAGGAATATGAAAAGGAGGAGAAGTGGAAATTAGAATTCCTACGGTTTTTCTTTCAAGGAGACACTAAAGGAACAAATCCTACAGTTTTCCTTTGCTCCATTCCTTTGCACCAAATTCATGAAAAGTAGTACCATAGGAAACTTTCCAATTCGATGTTTTTCATTCACTTTTCCTTTCAAGCATCGGCGATTCTAGTAGGCAGGCTTGAGCAAGGAAAATCCTACACTAAAAAAATGTTTTGTGCTACTTCTATTACTTTGGACCCAGTGCCACTGCCATACTAGCTCAACTCCTGTGCCCATCGACAAATGCACAAAATTTGAAACGCGCGGAGATAAATAATGATGGCATTCAAGAGAGTCCATCACGGATAGCTAAGTTGCCTGGTACCTCACTGTTTGTCATATAGTAGGATAAAATAATCGTATTTCCCGTTACTACGAGTCCTAAGTGGACAATATATATAACATGTAGAGTAAAAAGAGATGCAGCAAGTGTACAACCTCTTTGGCGAAGCCATGTCGATCTCAGCGTGATTGGGTTTACCAGTGAGGATGCTCCGGCTGACTTGGCTGTCGGAGGAGGGGAAGAAGATCTTAGGCGTCGGGAGATGGAGCCGAGGTCTTTGCTCCGGTGTGATGGAGGGTTTCGTCGTTGGAGCAGCTCCGGTGAGTTGTACGACGCCGAGGCTGAAGCAGGACAAGAGAGACAACGAACAACGTTAACCTGAGTGATATTCTAATAGCATCTGCAATACATGACGTAAAATACATAACCACAAAGTGCTAGATGTAAAATACATCAGCCGCTCATCTCTGAACTTAACTGTGGAAACTAAATTTAACTGTCGAAACTGAACTTAACTGTCAAAACTGAACTTAACTGTCGAAACTGAATTTTGCTGTCGAAACTGAATTTTGCTGTCAAAACTAAACGCACTAGCAAGGTGAGGCTACACGTCGGTCGACTGACTTTTTCATCTCTGGTCAGTCGATTTTGCAGCCGTTGGATACGAAATCAAGGGCCTGCGGTTCATCTTCAACCTCCACCCCCTGAGTCGGCCAAACAACAGCCCCTCGCCGCCCGCGGCTGGCGGTGCGCCGCCCCGCCCGCCCCGAAAACACTCCCCACCGCCGGTCCTCCGCCACCCCGGCCATCCCTCTAGGCCCCCCTCCCGTGCCGAGCTTTTTCTCCGGCGATCCCGACGCCACCGCCCCGCCAACGCCCCGCCACTGCCGGCGACCACCGCCCCCATCCTGAACCCTAAGATAGATAGTGGGCTACCTCTCTGGAGAGTCCCCCTCCCCGCTACGGCTGGTTCTTCCTTCACCGTGGCGAGCCCCCCCACCCCCTGAAAATCGACTGACCCAAAAGTCGATTAGTCGACAGAAGTGTAGCTAAATCGGAGCAACATTGCAAGCAAGAGCAAGAGCGAGAGCAGCAGCGCGAGGAAGAGCAATAGCAAGAGCAGACCAGGCAGGGGACCGAGAGCAAGAGCAGAGCAGCAGCGCGAGCGAGAGCTAAAGCAGCAGCAGGTCCTACTGATGTGGACGTTGTCGCCGAGGGAGCGACACCATGGAGGAAGTGGCCGGCGACGCTGCCGTGGATGGAGCCGCGATGTGTCGGCTCGGGACCGAGCACCGGCAGCACTGTGAGATCGAATCAAGAAGAAAATGCGGCGATTAGTGTACAACCTCTTTGGTGGCGCCAATTAGGCCGCAGCTTCATCCGAGGAAACGGTGATGATGATGCTCTTCCGGTGGTGCGGTGAAGATGGCGGTGTGGGAATGGAGGTGGCGTGAAAGGCGAGGGGAACGTCGGGACAGCTCCTTGGAGGTGGAGGATGGGGTGGCTGAACCGGCGGGACGATGAGATCGATGAAGGATCCTCATCCGGTACGGTGGATGAGGGACGCCGAGGTGTTGTTGTGGACGACGTCGTCGGGGAAGAGGCTCCGGCTGGGTCGCGGACGGAGCAGGGTGTGGGGATTCGTCGCGGGTTTTCGTGGCCTCGGTGTATGAATGGGATGGCGGTGGGGAACCATGGCTTAGAGACGCGCTTGTCCGAAATGTGGGGTAAGTTACAAAAGTACCCCACCGATTTGAGGCGGTTCTTCGGTTCAAGGTACCACGGGCATTTCGCGTGTCGGGATTTCACAGGAGGTGGGAGTTTTCGCGCGCGTTGTAATTTCAGAATAGCAAGGCGCGGGTTGAGATGGAGGGAGTTGTCGGAGCACAACGAGACAAAGATATATCTTAAATATTTCGGGCTAACAAGGCGCGGGTTGAAGAGGCGGGAGTTTCGCAGCACGATAGACAGAGACGCTAGCTTGAATTTTCGGCCTAACAAGGCACGGCTTGAAATTTCGGAAGAATAAGCTTAACGTGTACCCAAAACAAAAGACAATTTTCACCTCAACATGCACAACACACACACAAACACCATTTAGACTAGAGTAAGGTACACGTGCATTGCACGCATGAGATTTGGCAACCAAATTATGAATAAATACCACATTATAGCATGCAAGCTTTGAGTCATATATGCATGATGTAGATGTTCGTTTAATTCTTATAGTTCATTTCATTCAAAATCATCTAGTTTTTATAATAAGAAAGCTAATCTATTTTAAGATTCATGGAATTGTGCGTCGTAAGACATAAAGTAAAAAGAAATAATGGCAAATCATGTAGAAAAACATTCAGGCAATTCTGATACGGAAGATTCTAGAACAAATAAGAAGTGCTTGTGTTTTGATGTTTGTGCATTATGCTTAAGTTCAACCATGGAGTCTTCTAAATTATACATGTGGTGAAATCTGGTGGAATATAGATGATATCCAACGACCAGTAGTGCTCAAATTTGCCATCTTTGGACCATCGGATTCGCCTCATCCAACGACCATCTTTCAAAGTTAAAGTTACCCGCACACAATAAAAAAAATATAAAATATAATATATATAGGGGTATAGATATAGATATGTGATGCAAAAGCCGCCCATCATCTCCAATTAGAATAGTGTGTCCATGCACGGATGCGACGTGGCCAAATGATGTACGCCATCGGTATCTCAAATTCAAATCAGTCGACCTTGTTCAATGTGTATACATTACAACATGCTCGTTTCCAAACCACACCGCGCAGATCTCCGTTATATTCATGCATGCATGGGTTTCAAACATCAGGATCTCTTATTCAAATATTTGAATTCAACTTTACATTGATTGTGACCTCACCTATTCAGCTATTCTTTTACACCCACACAGTAGTCTTCTCTTTATAATTGTACCACTAACTTTCTCTCGTGAATGCATGCACACACACTACTAGTCGGCATTATCCATCGCACGCACGCAATCTTTTTCTTCAGGTCGGTCTCCCATGAAAGCACACACCAACACACATCCCCCTCTCCATCATATCGGGCATTCTTTATCTCTCACGCATGCATGCGCAACGATCGATGTTCCTCTATGTATGCGTGTATATAGCTAGGTCTTTCATAGTTTTCCACACAAATCGATCAATCGATATATCCAGTGAGGTCTCACCCTCTTTCCCACGTCCACATCGATCAATCTATACCTCTCTATATAGGATTAACATATATAGCTAATACACCCACATTAATTATGTATCCAACGTCCCCCTCTCATCATCCATACCTTCCGCTTCATCTCTCAGACGCGTGCACAATGGCGAAAGGCGAGGCGATGGGCCCTGCCCCTCCCCTAACATCACTATATATCAAGGCTAATATGAATGTGATCATTAGACAATTGCTGCTAAAAATGGTTTAAGTTCATGAATTGACCCTCCTCGTAAAGGATTAGCAATGATTGGCCCCTAGCTCATTTATTTTTCATGGCTCCGCCCTTGCCCGCATCAACATGCGTGTTCGCCTCTCTCTAAATATCGATCTCGCACTTGTGCATTCCTTCATAGTCTCCCTCCACTCGGCCCCTCGCACCATCTTCTAGCCCCCACCGGATTTTGCCACATGTACAATCTAGCAGACTCCAAGGTTGAACTTAAGCATAATGCACAAACACTACAAAAAAAAGACACATCCGTGACATTTTGGGCCGAACGAATTTTTTTTCTGTCATACATATGACACTTCTATGACGATAATTGTGACAAAACCCGGTATCATCATAGATGTGGTGGGCTCCTACTTCTATGACAAAAAATCATGACAAAAATGGGCTTTTCGTCTGGGCGGACCGGAGACGCAGCTGCATGACATTCTTTGGGCCGTCCATGACGGAAAAAACCGTGGTAGAAGCGAGGGGAGGAAAATTTGGGGAGTTCCGGTTACGGTGGGAGGTCGGGGCCGGCGATGCGTGTTTCTCTGCATACATACGCTGGCGTGTGTGCGAGGCGTGGCTCTAATCAACCCGAAGCGAGGCGTTGGGCTCGATCGAACCCGGCGACCGCAGTTACGCTGCATCGAACCCGAGCGATCGATCGATGGTCGTTAATCGAACCCGATCGGCGATTCGCCGCCATCGCCGCTAATCGAAGCCGATCGATGGGATGAGCAAAGTGAGTGTTGCGGGGGTTTGGATGAACATGTGAGCGGTGGCGTTGCCTCTGGATGAACAGGACCCGTGGTGTGGTGGAGAAATTTGGATGAGCGATGAAGCGGTGGAGGGGTGCCCATGGAGGGTGGATGAACAGGACCCCGTGGTGTGGAGGGTAGGATGAGCGATGAAGCGGTGGAGGGGTGCCCGTGGAGGGGTGGTTGAACAGGACCCGTGGTGAGGAGGGCTGGATGAGCGATGAGCGGTGGAGGGGTGGTTGAGCGATGGCTGGTGGAGTAAGCGCCACGGTGGAGGCTGGATGAACAGGAGCCCGTGGAGGCTGGAGGAGGTCAACGGTGGATGAACAGTAGCTCGTGGAGGCTGGAGGGGGTCGACGGTGGAGATGAACAGTATCCCGTGGAGTCCCGTTTTGCGGTACGCCACACCCCTCCCGATGAACAGGACTCCTGTTTCAACCGTAGCACTCCAACACAAGTCCGTTTCCTCTGTTTTGTGGTACGCCACACCCCTCCCGATCAACAGGACCCCCGTTTCGACCGTAGGAGGTCCGCTTCCTCCGTTTTGCGGTACGCCACACCCCTCCCGATCAACAGGACCCCCGTTTCGATCGTAGGAGGTCCCTTTCCTCCGTTCTGTGGTACGCCACACCCCTCCCGATCACCCCCGTTTCGACCGTAGGAGCTCCGTTTCCTCCGTTCTGCGGTACACCAGGCCTTGTTTCCATCGCCTCTTCTGTCCAAGCCCTCCCGATGAACACGACCACGCATTCCGTTCCGACCCAGCCGCGTTGCCTCCCGATGAACACGACGCATTCCGTTGCCTCCCCATGAACACGACGACGACGCTGTTTCTCCGTTCCGACCCAGCCATGTCAACGAGCCCTCGCCGTACGTATGCGCGAGTAGGCGTTCGAGACCCCGCCCGTATGCACACATACGTGGCGTCAGATTTTCTTTCTTGCACCACGGCGGCTATGCGTGCGTGTACATGCTACGTGCGGCGCCTCTACTACGACACGTGCGTGCCTCTACATCGACCAGGTATATGCGTACCGTTCGCGACCGTAATGGCAATGCTACGTGCGCCGACCAGGTGGGTCCCGACCGTCAGCACTTCCTTACTGCGAAGATGTAGCTGGTGGGTCCCAGCAATCGGGCGAATCGCTTTTGTTTTTTGCCCGGACGCACTTCCTTGCATGCGAAGGTGTAGCTGGTGGGTCCCAGCGATCGGGAAACATTTTTTCGCGAACACGGTGGCCCGTCTGGTGGGTCCCTGCTGTCAGGTGGAGGAATCATTATTTTCCGTGTAATAAGGAGGCACATCCTTGCTGCCGCCGTTGACCCAGCTGTCACCCTCTCCACGTACAGTCCACGTCCGATGGAAGTCGTTCTTTGACCATGTTGACCACGCCGCGCCGAGAGCACCAGGGCGGTGGACGATGGCGAGGCCTAGGAAGGGGACGACACGGAGGCAGGGAAAACTCGGCAGTTGTTTCCTACGCGGAGGGGAGTAAGACTGTACGAGGGTTTACTGGTTCGTCTGCCATCGCCGGAGAATAACAACATGTGTGGGTGAGTAGAGTGATGGCTAGGCCAGTGATGGGAGTACGGTCGGGCGGTGAGGCTGCTGGCAAAGACAGCCGCCACGCTGAGGAGGGAAGCAGCAGTCCCGCCGGCGCTTGTTTGAGCGGCTGGAGCAGAAAGAGCAGAGATTGAAGAAGCACGACGGCTGTTGTATGGACATCCAACAGTCAGTGCTTGTGCGTCAACCTTTTTTTTAAGGAAAGCCTCAAATCTGTGGAAAACAGCATACAACCCATCTGCCATTATTTCTAATAATTTCAGCCCATTTGCTAATTCTTAAGGTTTTTTTGGAGCCCATATTCTTTTTGTTAGCATTACAGCCCATATAGTGGCAACGGTTAAAAAATTATACGAAATTTTGCATATTTCGGTGCGGTCCGAACTGTTTTTAATCCCAAAATTTCGACTCACATTCAAACTGATTTTAAAAATAAATGTATATCAATATAAAATCCAACAAATTCTCCATGCATAAAAATTAATGTCATTTAAAATCTTGAAATGAAAAAAAAGATATTTGAAACTAATTGCCGGTTTGATGTGTTTTAAAAATGTACAACCCATTTCTCATTACGGATGGGGCATTTTCTCGGCCAGCCAAATGATTTGCAGCCAACAGGCCTGACAAAGCGACTTATTTGGCAAATCACAAAAAAACTGGGCTGTGGGCGTGGACCCAGCTGTCAGCCTCTCCACATACAGTACTCTTCCGATGGAAGTCGTTCCTTGACCACGTTGACCACGCCGCACGGAGAGCACCACGACGGTGGACGACGGCGAGGCCTAGGAAGGGGACGACGCGGTAGTGGAAGCCCGCGCGGAGAGGACTACGAGGGTTCACTGGTTCGGCTGCGGTGTGAGGCTGCCATCACCGCAGGGCCTGGCCGGCGGTGGGAATAGTAGGGGGCGGTGAGGCCTCTGCGGCAGCACAGCCGGCCACGGGAGGCAGGAGCATGCAGCATGACCGGCGGTGCTTTGGGCGGCTGGAGCAAGAAGACCAGAGGTTGAAGAAGCACTACAGCCGTTGGATGGACATCGTAGGGTCACTGGAGCTAGAATTGTTCATATTGACTAATTTGACAAACCCTTCGTCCCCGTCAACTTAGTAGGCCCACAAGTCAGCCTCCCAGCAAGGTGGGACCCAGCTAGCCGGGGGAGTATTCATTTTTTTGTGCGTAATAACTAGGCATTTCCGGTGGGTCCGAGCTGACAGCGGGGGGAACATTTTTTTCGCGAAATACGGTGGCCCATCTGGTCGGTCCCAGCAGTCAGGGGGAAACTATTTTTTCGCAAAATACTGGTGGCCCGTCCGGTGGGTCCCCGCTGTCAGGTGGAGGAATAATTATTTTCCGCGTAATAAGGAGGCACTTCCTTGCGGCTGCCGTGGACCCGGCTGTCAGCCTCTCCACATACATTACTCTTCCAATGGAAGTCAGCCGTTGACCACATTGACCACGCCGCACCGAGAGCACCACGGCGGTGGACGACGGCGAGGCCTAGGAAGGGGACGACGCGGAGCCGTGCAAGATGCGGCAGTGGATGTCCACGCGGAGAGGATCTGGCGTTCACCGGTTCGGTTGCGGTGTGAAGCTGCCGTCGCCCTTGAGAATAACAGGGGTGTGGGTGAGTGGAGGATGGCCTGGCCAATTGTGGTATTAGTATGGGGCGGTGAAGCCTCATGGTAGCCTGACCCGACCACGGGAGGCAGGAAGCGGTGACACGACCGGTATTTGCTTTGGGCGGTGGAGCAAGAAGACCAGAGGTTGAAGAAGCACTATGGCCGTTGGATGGACATCATACGGTCCTTTGGAGTATTGACTAAGTTGACAAAGCTCTCCGTCCCTGTCAACTTAGTAGGCCCTAAGTCAGCCCAAAATATGGTGGGTCCCGGCTAGCGAGGGTATTCATTTTGGGCGTAATAAGGAGGCACTTCCTTGCATGCGAAGATATAGCTAGCGGGTCCGACACATCGGGGGGAACATTTTTTCGCGAAATCTGAGGCCCTTCCTGTGGGTCCTAGGCTGTCAGGTGGAGGAATCATTATTTTGCGCGTAATAAGGAGGCATTTCCTTGTGTGCGGCCGTGGACCCAGCTGTCAGCCTCTCCACGTAAAGTCCACTTCCGATGGATGTCGTTCATTGACCACGTTGACCCGGCCGCGCCGAGAGCATCAGGGCGGTGGACGACGGTGAGTCCTAGGAAGGGAACGACACGGAGCCAGGGAATACTCGGCAGTTGTTTCCCATGCGGAGGGGAGTACGATCGCATTTAGAGGTTTACTTGGTTCATCTGCCGTCATTGGAGAATAACGGCGGTGTGGGTGAGTAGAGGGATGGCTAGGCCAGCGATGGGAGTATCGTCGGGCGGTGAGGCATCTTGTGGCAAAGACTGACCGACCGCAGCGGAGGAGAAGCGAGCAGTCCGCCGGCGCTTGTTTGAGCGGCTTGAGCATGAAGAGCAGAGATTGAATAAGCACGACGGCCATTGGATGGACATCCAACAGTCACTGATCTCGTGTGTTGACTAAGTTGACAGGGCATTGCGTGTGCGTCAACCTTTTTTTATGAAAGCATATGTGTCAACCTGTAGTAGGCGCACAAGTCAGCCTCAAATCTGTGGAAAACAGCATACATCCCATCTGCCATTATTTCTAATAATGTACAGCCATTTGCTAATTCTTAAGAATTTTTTTGGAGCCCATCTTCTTTTTGTTAGCATCACGCCCCATATTGTGGCCACGGTTAAAAAGTATCTGAAATTTTGCATATTTCGGTGCGGTCAACTTATTTTTAATCCAGAAATATCGATTCACATTCAAACTATTTTGAAAAATAATTTATATAAATATAAAATCCAAATAATTGGCCACGCATAAAAATCAATGGAATTTAAGATCTTATAATGAAAAAAAATTGAAACTAATTCCCGGTTTGATGTGTTTTAAAAATGTACAGCCCATTTCTGGGCAAACTGAATGAAACTCTCCTGTCTTGAAAGATTTGCAGCCAAAGAGGCCGATAAAGCAAGTAGGCCTTGTTTGGGTATTTCTTTAAAAAATAGAACTGGCTAGCCATTTTCAGCAAGAAAAAAACACAACTGGGCTCATGATGTGGTAAACATAAATAAAACCTTGGCTAGACGGGCCTGACCCCAAGACAGCCCGTTGTTACCCTGATCCGTCGCTAAAACTAGTATAAATAACAACTGCTTGTTCCTCAAAAAAAGAAAACTGCGGGACTTGATGGGTCCCTGGTGTCAGCCGCTCGTAGTGTAATTCTCTCGTTTATTGACTATGTTGACAATGGCATGAGCCCCAGATGTCCAGCCTTTCCTATGAAAATTTACAGCCCATTTGATGTGCTAGTTCGAAATAAGTTTGTGGGTGCTGGTGGGGGCTAATCACTTGGCTTCTCTAATGCACAGTGAGCTCAAGCAGCCGGCGAGTGATGTTATTTCCTTGGTTTGGATTTGTTACAATATTTCACTCTAAATTAAGCGAATGGCAAGCCATTTGCCTTGTTTCAAAGAAAATATAGCGATTCTGACCCGAGTTGAAAAGGGCAGGAACATCTAACTCCAGCTTACAAACTGTACAAAAGCACGAGGTTAATTGTTCATCAGGTTTACAAAAAACCAGCTTGAAAAGGGCAACAACATCTAACTCCAACCTTGTTTTCGGCGGTCACAATCAAATGGATCGGTCAGGTCCATAGAATGAACATCTGGGTCGTAAAATTCTTTGGATTATGACCACAATATGTTGTAAATAGAAGCCCGACACGTTCGTAAGCTCTTTTGCCCACTGAAACTCCTTTTTTGCTCTTGACATACCCATCCGTCAAAACCATGCTGCGAGATAAACTTAAGCACGATGGACAATAGTAACCTCGCATTCAGCAGGAAGAATGTGACAAATCTTGTGTTTGCACGGTTGGCTACATATCGTTCTAGCGTTATTGTCTTCAATCGAATCTCATGAGAAGTGAGAAAATCCCGATGCTTATGAATCCACTGATTGGTTATAACTTTCTTACCCCGTCTTGCCTAAATAGACATGAAGATTGACAACAGTTAAGGTCTAAAAGAAGAGTGTCGAAGGAGCAACAATTGAACGGTTAATTCTATTACACTATATGCGGGCTTCCAATGTGCGTGAAATTATCACCTTTATATACAACTTCTCCGGACATGGAAAGCATTGCGACAAGCCAATAATCTTGTTCAGATCAAAACTATTCATTTGGATATATAAGATCTTGAAAGAATCCAGCACCATTGATAGGCCATCCATGGAGAAACTCTTCATTGAGCATAGAACATAATATTAGTACAAAATGTGTACTCCAAGATGATATATAAATTATGCTTGAAATTTAAAATGCAGCTTATGGTTACAAGTGTAGATGATAATATAAAGTACCTGAAGAACCGTGGATCCAAACACTATATTGAAATGAGCACAGAGATCATGTATTACAACCAAGGTCTCCAGTTTAGGCGCAGAGAGGACGGTTATTTGCAACGGTGAATAACTAGAATCAAGGATCAACCTTTGAAGTGAAGGGGCATCTTGGATGATGAGCTGCCTTCCGTCAAAAGAAATTCCAATTCTTACAAGGTTAGGCGACTTTATTTGGAGACAACCGATTCTAATCTGTGAAAACAAGCACCAAGCACTCCGGTAGCAGGCAACTGGAGTGGATGATGCTGTGCAATGAGGCCTCCGATATACGAACCCGCACAAGTGAAAGTTTCTTGAGAAATGGGAGTCAAAGGTTTAGTACCTGATTGTCTGGTAGGTAGCACAGCGCAAAGGTGGCGGTGTGGAGAGAGGACGAAAACCCCGAGATGGACATCGGTCTTTGAGGGCACAAGTTCAGGGCGTTCGGTATGTGGTATGTGATTTCCAGGGGAATAGTAGAACTCAAGCAGCTGTAGTTCTGTGAATTCAGGGAATTCAAGCCAGGCGTCCACCATGCAGGGCATGGTATGCTTGCTCAGGTAGCATGACGGGATGCAGAGGCTTTGAACGAAGCCCTGGTGAGAGGAGATGATGGCTCTGGGGATTTCAAAATCATTGAAGAGAGATAGCTGACGACAATCGAGATTAAGGGGAACGGCGCGCCATAGAGGGCGCCACCGAATTGAGAGGATTTGGGTGCGGCAGCAATCCTCAGTGGGGAGAAGCGATATGATCTCCCCAAGGATGGCGTCCGGGAGATCGCTGATGCGGTCCACCCGAGATTCTACGGGTTCCTGGGGTCCGGTGGGGGCGGGGTCGCCGCTTCTCCCAGCTGCGGTGCGGGATCTACAGCGTCGCCCATTGGCGGAGCCTCATCTTCTTAACCTTTGGGGTCACCGACTCCATTTTCCTCGAGGCGTCGCGTCAGCTCCACGGATTTGAGCAGAGTAACGAATGATGAGCCTAGTTGTAGTGCTTGACGAAGAAGAAGCGGAGCTGGGGTTTTCAGTAGGAGTGAGGAAGAAGGGGCTGGGGTTTTCTGTAGGAGTGAGGTGAGGAATTTGGGGAGTACGAGTGGAGGCGGTGACGTGAGGTGGGTGGGAGCGAGGAGGAAGAAGAGCACCCGGGTTTTTGGGGGGCGGTGTCTTTGGAGTGCAGGTAGCGCATCTCATTCGGTAAATATATGGGCTTTTGAATTGATTTTACTATTTACTAGTGTGGATGGGCTGTTTTGTCTTGGGACAGAAACAATTACTACTAATCTTGTGGAGACACTCTACTACCGGAAAAACAATTACTACTAATGCAGTGGAGACACTCTACCGCTTGGCTCCTCCTAGGTCATTGAAACGTCTCCCTCTCTTGAATGTCGTTATAATTTTGTTCACCGACATGCGGGCCATGCAGCGCGTGGGCCCAAATGCCATCCACCAAATTAGAAGGCAGTATCCAGGCGGAGAGTCACTCCGGTCGTAGCGCGGTAGTAACGAGCCGTCGTATCACAAAACCCCACCTCCCCGCAGTCTAAGTTTGACGGATGAAGCAACCATAATTTCACTCTTCGCTGAATCCCCTTCTCCCTCACCATCTTCAAGAAAGGCAACACTTGCATCTGCCACTGTTCTTCTCTCCGAACGAAGGGAAGGTAAGCGGATCCGTGATGTTGGTATATTTTCGTTCAGAGAAAAAAAAGAACTTTTGCAAAGTATTACCGATCCTCACTCTCTTTTTTGTTTCATTGTCATTGCGATTGTGTTTTCCTTTCAGTGGTCTCCTAGTATTCGTCAGTTTCATGATGGACCAAGGAGAACCAGGCAAAGATCTGCCGATATTGGAGCAGACGCGGGATGCTGATCCCCACGAGACAGAGAGCTCCAAGAAGATGGAGGCAACCACCGAGGCGACCCCAGATACTGAGATGGTCAATGCCCCGTTTGAGGTTACAGCCCCCGTGGCACTGCAGGAGCAGTTTTCCCCCTTCGAGAATGTGTCCACCCCGCTGAGCTGCCCAAGGTGATTTCCTTCTTTGCCGATCTCGATTGTGGTTTTTCATCTAAGTATGTGGTGATTTTTTTAGAAAAGGAAGTATGTGGTGATTAATAATGCAAAATTTATTAGCTTCGATGCCATGGTATACGTAGTGGTTTAAATAACTTGTGTTTCTTATCTTTGAAAAGTAATTCAGAATTTGTTTACTGTTTCAATTAGAGCCACGATGCGAGACAAGGATTGTGTGGTTGTACATGTCACTCGCTATGAGGCGGACGACCTGAATATACGCACTGGGAAAACAGAGTTCTTAGGCTGTTGGATCCTGGAAGCCATTTGCGGTTATACCAATGAAGAGTTGTATTCCAGCCTCACTGTTTGTCAGGCGTGTTGTCCAGGTGTACTAAAGCACAAGAAGTTCAAAGCTACTCCTTCGTTTGTGAGGAATCTTGTTCTTGTCAAGCTTACGAGGAAGATGACGTGGCATGCCTCCACAAACAAGTTTATCATCGGCAAGGCCACAAGGTTGTCTTCATGAAGGTTCACGAGGATTGAGCTGCTGCGGGACGTCCTCGATGATGTTCATGGCAAGGTTCGTCTTGTGTCCAGCCCAAATTAGATCGAGGCATGAAATAGTTGCCCCAGCTAGTGTTTAATAGTAGTTTGGATTGTGTCTAATTATCCAAACCTTGCCTGTTATCGACCCCTCTGGGCTAGTACTCTATTTGAATCCGTCTATGGGAACTGCTGCTACTTTTGTGTGCCCGTGAATCATGTGAGAACCATCGTAATTGTTGCCGAAACAGATGCGTCCTCACTAGTTTTTTCATGAATATGGCATGGTAAGACATGAATTGTCACAGTTTATCATACGAGCAATGTGTGTTTTGATGAAATAGAGCACTCGTTCGAGAACCTTGCGCCGACGTATACATAAGTACTTGTAAACACTGTTGGTGCTACCCCACTTGTAAGCAGTTGTGCAAAACACGACACATTGGATCAGCTCGCTTCAACACTAGGCTATCGACCAGCTAACAATCAACAATCTGCTGTCTGACATATAAGCAACTATGTATCCTGTTATAGTGGTTCATGCAGTTAATTGAGGCCACAATGTAATAAATTCCAAACGTTCACACGCTAGTCCAGAGCTCATGTGGAACACTCACATTAAACTCGTCTTCACAAAAAAACTTGAAAAGCATAAGTTAAGCAATTTTATACATCTCAATGATTCATAGAACATATCAAACATATACTAGTTCACAGCAAAAGACAAAGTTGTGAGAAGATTTACAAATCAGGAAAAAACAAGCAAGGCTTCTCTCTGAGCAAAGGGCCTCCCGGCAGGCTTAAATTTCCTGGAGTTCACTCTGGTTTTTTCTTGTTGCCACCATTCAGGGTTAGGTTCTCTCATTCCATAATAACCAATTATAATTGTGGTCTCAGCTGGAATGCTGAACTGAACCATGCAGTGTATTGACCAGGTGAAATTCTTGTGCATTGCACTAAATTTAAGCACCGCTATTTGCAGAAATAAGCAGACCACAATGCCTCTTGTCCGCGTACATGTCCAAAAAACCGCCGTGCAGCCGTGCCAGCTAGTCCTGACTAGGATGCAGTTGTTTTCGCTCGTCCCTGTACTGCAATCAGGAAGTAAAACGTACGAATCAGCTTCTTTTAGATTGCGTTGGTCATTCTACCTTAGTTACTACCAATGTAGGGATACCTTGAAGACGGGAGGTTAGACGACGACAACGAGGGATATCCATCTCATTTTGCGCAGTTGTAGTAAAACTGAGGTGTGTGCTTTTGATTGCGCGGATAGAAACGATACGGAGATAGACATCCCGAAACGATATGGAGACAGACATCCCTGTTTGCGAAATAAGAAATACGGTTATTTAAACAGTGACAGATATTACTACTTTCCCCTGTTTCCTCTTAGTACCAAGTCCTAGATTCATGCTATAGCTTTCCCACTTTCTTCCCTGTTTGAACCAACGCTTTGAGTCGACTGTATGAAATAGCTTTACTTCTAATAATAGTAGAAGTCTAGGTGGCTTTGGAACAGCGGACGGAAGTAGAAAAGGATCCACGCGAAGGGTGCTGGGGCAGTAGAGCAAGGAGGTTTCGAAGGAATATATACCTGAGGGTCGTCGGCATGTCGCAAAGACGGCGTCGAGAGGCCGCATCTTGGCCACAATACCGCAGGGAGGAAGAAGGGGTCGAAGGCCCTCCCGGCCGGCGCTCTCTCGGAGAGAACGACACGGCCGCCGATTGGGACGCGCGGGCAGCCGTTGGTCTCCTCCCTCGCCGCCGACGACAGCGTGAACGATGCACCTACACCCCTGCCCCGGTCGAGGTTGCCCGGCCGGATTTGTGACCAGCCGTGAGCTGAGAGAGAGTGTGGCCACCTATTTTTTGCTTAGATCTTGAGAGCATGAGAGAGTGAACGAGAGGAACCCTAGTAAAGCAAGTGCTAAGGCTCCTGCTTTTATATATAGTGGAGTGATTTTGTTGTACCAGCTTCAAAAAAATGCGCTCCTACGTGTACCCGCGAGTGGGTGTGAGAGAACCAGTGCGTGCGTGCACCGCTTATCTTCGTGAGAGTACAATATACTGTGTGAAAGAACGTTCGCCACAAGAGTAATAGTACAAGTGTGTGACGTGTGAGCTAAAATAAAATGTGCGCGCCGTCTTTTGTTTTTTAGAAGTTCTGAGGGTAGGGTGTGAAGAGCACATATGTGCGTGACGTCTACCTGCAGATAGGCCAGTGGAGTGCGACGTGCGAGTCTGCGAGAGGACTCGGGAGAGTCGTGACTCGTGAGGGTGCATGTGCGTGAGAGAGAGGGGGCACGTATCAATGCAATGCATGTGTCCGTAAATCATTATCCGACAAACGTTCGCCACAAGCCTTTTCCTGACGAACGCCGTAAGAACCGTTAGATCGGCATCCGACAGTGTCAGTTTTGCCATGTCATTTAACAGAACAACCACTCCTCCTACACACAAATCTTCCACGTGAGTGTTAGCAACTGCCGTATGCTCCATCCGTTCCGAAATGCAGTGCATATAGCTTTATTGAAAATTCGAACCTCGCAAACTTTTACCGAGTTTTCGTGTACCAAATTGCACATGTAGAATACCATGTATATGTCAATTCATTCATCTTCGAGAGGTAACTATAAAGTTGGGTGAGGAGTCTACAAAGAAAGACCATCGTATCACCCGCAACAATTTCAAGCATCCTTTAGTGTCGAGGAATATCATAGGAACTCTATATGATATGATTTTTATAGGATTTTTCCTTTAGAGCCAATTGGTTCATAGGAATAGATTCATATACTCCACATTTCAAAGGAAATAAACATGATATCATTTCTATAGCTTTAGAGCCACTTGGTTCATATGAATGGATTCCTATACTCCCTTAATTTCAAAGGAAAATAAACATTAGCGTATATTCAATAGAAAAGTTCCTATGGTATGAACCAAATTACATCTCTTTTCTAATCCCTCCTCATAGGAATTGTGATACATGTCATCTCTAGATTCAATAGAAAAGTTCCTATGATGTGAACCAAATGACATCTCTTTTCCAATCCCTACTCATAGGAATTGAGATGCTCCATGTCATCTATTTCCCTACAACTTCCATGTATACATCTTCTATTCCTAAATAGATAGTACAACCCACTAGTAGCTTTTTTCCAAAACATGCAACTATGGCACAAGAACTATAATGTGTGCCAATAACTTTGAAAGATGGTCATTTGGATGAAGCTAACCCGACGGTCAGAGATATAGGCAAATCCGAGCACTCTTGGCCGTTGGATATCATCAACATTCCACCAGATTCGCCACATGTACAATTTAGAAGACTCCATGGTTGAACTTAAGCATAATGCACAAACCTCAAAACACAAGCACTTCTCCTTTGTTCTAGAATCTTACGTATCATAATTGATTTTTTTCTAAATGAATTGCCATTATTTGTTTTTTACTTTATGATTTACTCCCTCCGTTCCAAAATAGATGACCCAACTTTGCACTAACTTTATGCACAACCCCATGAATCTTAACATTTTTATAAAACTTATTGATTTTGAATGAGATGAACTATAAGAACCAAACGAACATCTACATCATGCATATATGACTCAAAGCTTTACATGCTATAGTGTGTAATTATTCATAATTTGGTTTCGAAATCTCATGCATTCAATACATGTGTACCTTACTAGTTTTGAGTAGAGTAGCAAATTTCACCCGGCCTCGGGTATATCAAAATGCAGGGCCCATGCATCATTGCCTTTCGGTCGAACCTACGTCCACAATTTTTTGTACGTACTATATCTCCACTGGTCCCCGAACCCAAAATGCTGCCTCGTTCCCGTAAAACCAAGCGGCCCACACATATTTAAGGCATTGGCTCGAACACGTTTACTACGACGTGGCCCTGCACGCTGTAGTACTCCTACAAACCCTACCGCTGCACTCATCATCGGTTTTCTTCAAGAGGACGAGGGAGAAGCCGATTTGTAGTGGAGGCGCTTTAAAAAAAAGGATATGTAGTGGAGACCCCTACCCTAGGGTGCCCTAGGTAGCTGCCGCACGCATCATTGTTTTCTCTTTCTTTATGCTCTTGCGCCCTAGAGTGAAATGATGGTTGCTTCGTCCGTCCAGCTTAATGCGGGAAAGGTGGGGCTTTGTGATTTGACACCTCGTCGCTCATTTTCTACTACTGCGGCGCTACGACCGGGGTGCCTCCAATTCCAACCGCTGCTCCGAACTGTAATTTGGTGCATCGCACGTGGAACAAGACGGTGGATGAGCCACATGTCGGCCAAAGGGGTCCTATTAAGTGTGTCGCAATTTAGGTGTGCGGATCGACCTCGCTTGAGTTGCTACGCCAACACGGCTGTGAGCAGCCTACCACTTGGTTTTGCTCCTTGGTGAATCCCGACTATATTGATCTAAAAAGATACGTGCTAAACTACCCTCTCCGTCTCGGTTTTTTTATTTTTAGGCGTCTCGGTTTATAGGGCCTGCACGTAGTTCTAGGTCATCCATTTGACTAACTAAATATGAGTTACTATGTCACAAAAAGTATATCATTGGATTCTTAAGCGGATGTAGTTGTATTTAAAAGTCGAGGCGGGGCTTTTCTTGCGGTAGGCGGCGGGGCAGTTCCGCCTAGTCGGTTCGACGAGACGCGAGAAGACGAGGGAGTAGGCTGCTGAAAACGTAGGGGCTGTGTGATTTGACAATGAGATTCTTCTTTGGACAGGTGGGGCCCCGTGATTTGACTTGCCATTATCATTTTAGCTGCGGCACTACGACCGGCGTGAGTCTCCCAGATTCCTGACCACCTCCATACAGGTGCCTCTCCCAATGCTCCACCATGTAGTAGAGGCTGGCTCTTGCATGCGAGCCCACTTCTCCACTTTTTCCTTGCCTCTATTTCCTCCACATATGCAAAAATGCCATGTAAAGCGCACTATTGTACTTACTTTTACTTGCTCCTACAGGTGCTTAAGCTTGCCACATAGGCATAAAGTGCGATGTGGCAAGTTAATCAAGAAGAGAGAGACTAGTTTGGTGACCCAAGGAAGAAATGGTGCTAAGCGTGGACCTAGGTGAAAAGACAATTTTGAGTCTATAGCTAATTAAATGAAGCAAACTTAGCAACACCATTTCATTGGAATAGGTCACTCCTTGGCAAATGCAATAAATACACGCGCTTACTAGCACCGTTTCTTCCTTGAGTACGAAGAAAGAGATAGAGAGGAGTAACAAAACATACACTTATAGCCAACCTTGTTGTAGTATGAGTGACTAAGTGATGACTATATATGACATGCCAACATCAGATAGCCTAACGCATCGTGTTAAATCTCCAAGGGCCCGACAGCAGCGACGGCAACGGCGGTCGTGGTAAGTAGCGACCATGATACGAGCTCTTGGCAGCCCTTGGATCTGAGATCAAGCGGTCGCATGCTAAGTTGCTTTGAAAATTTGCGAATAACCCTCCAGGATAGGACATTCACCCATAGGTCTAGAATCACGCCATGCAACCGTTCGATCTCAGATCCAAGGGCTCTCGGAAGCCCGTATCATGGGAGAATGGAAAGCCACTACCCTGCTGTTCGCACGCTGGTAGTTCGCTCCTACTCGTCCTCGCACGTCCTTCAATACTACGGCGGTTTGCTCCTAGTCGTCCCGTCCATTCTCATTACGGCAGTTCCACTAATCCTAACCCTCCTCCCAAATCCATGGCATCCCAAATCTCCAGGATCGGCGGTGAGTACAAGGTTAGAACCATCACCGGCGATGAGTTCGACGTCATCTACACCCATTCTTCCGCGACGGTGAAAGGATGCCTTTCTCGCTTCAGACGCATGTTCAAAAACTCAGATGATGAGTGGGTCATTTGGGCTAGATGTTGAGTACACCACGGTCACAGGGACGAGAGAAGTATCTAAAGGACGAAGAGAGGAAGAAGCCCGCCGTGATCCAGGTTTGCGTACATAACGTTTGCTTGGTCTACCACATATGCCATGCCGACGTTGAGTGCCAGGATTTTAAGACCTTCCTCAAGGACAAAATAGTGAAATTCGTTCTTTGTAGACTTCTGAAGCGACGAAGAAGTCCTGGGTTGGATAGGGCTCATTGTAGGCAACCCGTTCGGCCTCCAGAAGAATCGGCTGGGGCCCTCTCGTCAGCCGTCCATGCTGACCCTGGCGGGAGCCAGGGTTCATCCTTCGTCTGATGAACCGGAGAAACCTCCATACACGTTTCATCGTCATGCATGGCAGCGGAATGTACTAGATATAGACCACATCCACTACGCTGCAATGGATGGCTACCTTTGCTTCAATATCTACAAGGGTTGGATGAAGAGCAACAGCCAAGTGTGCGGTTCAAGCAAAGAAGTATCGACCAAGAGGAATAGGGACAAGGACGAAGTCGAGGACGTGGACGAGGACTTCGAGTAAGGTTGCAGTGTCGTTGCTCATGGTGGTTCTAAACTTCTAATGCAGTGTCTACCGGATTAGTTGCATAGTTTAATTTCAGGTGTGCTTAGTTTAATTTGAGGGGTGTGTTGTGTTGAGCCCCCAACAGAACTATGTTATGTTTCTTCTCGTTACTTTAACTCTTCAGTATGTACATACTACTAGTATTTCTTTAATTGAATTTAGCACCCCATTAAGCACGTACTAACTTTTTAAATAGTACTATATGCATAATTTGGCGACGAGCGCTCTCTATATGTACCACCTTTTTTTATTTCAGTTTTTGCTCCATGGCGCAATCCATCGATAGTACTATTGTACAAAAGTATACATTTTTTAAAAGGCTAGAGTACTGTTCATCACATATATAGCCAGTTAAATTCTCAACCTAGAACGACGTGCATGCCATGTAGTAAACCGTCTGGAGGAAGTATAGTAAAAATGAGGTGATTTTTCCGAAGCGATCGGCGGGGAGCATGGCATGTCATGTGGTCCCACGTGTCATGATGTACCAAGGCGTCTTGCGTGTCCCTCTTGAGGCGAAGCGATACTAGTACATGGTTTGAGATGATGGCGAACGAAGTGTGAAATAAGGGTTGCTTCGTCCGTGCAGGAAAGTGCGGCATTGTGATTTGGCGTCTCATTGCTCATTACTACTCTTTGGGCTGATGCAGTGGGGTGCGTCCCCTCGCTGTTCTGCACCTTTGTTATTTGGTGCTTGACACGTCGACCGGTTGCTATATGTCCCACATGTCGTGACGTGAAGTACATAATTCATGAAAGGGAGCGTCAGCGGAGGAGTATACTACTACAGAATTCATGAAAGGGAGCGACTTAGTTTTGGAAAGATCTGTTTTTCTGATGCGTACCCACTAGGGTTTATAGGGCTCATCTAAAAAACATTCGTTTTTCTGTTTGATAAGTCTCAATTCTACTATACTAGTAGTAGTACCATTACATGTTGGATTTTGAGGTGCGTTAGATCACCCGACGCAAGCAGTGTCAAGAGGAAACTAACCAATGCATGTACAAGTTCATGGAAATTTAGTGGTCATTCATGCATTCTTCTAATTAATGCCTCGGTAAACACAACTTCTTGAGAAAAACGAGCGTACTAATTACTTGTGCAAACTACAAAATTAATTCGACCACTCACCGTCTACCTTGGTTGGAGAGATTTTGAAATTGAGCCATAAACTGGAAAGGAGGGAGCAGTAACTTTTGTCTTGATTACTATTTGTGGCCTTGTATAGATGCAAAATGTATTTTTTTATAGTGGCCTTGTATAAGTAAATGGAGGGAGTACTAACAAAAGTACGTAGTAGGGACGAGGAGTAAACGGAGGGAGTAGTAAAATTTTCTCCTCGTGCTGCGAGCCACCGCGCGCGTGGGCGAGGGAGCAAGCTTCACCTCATCCTGCGAGCCACCGCGCCCGTGGGCGGGGGAGACGGCGTACTAAGCAAGCTTCTCCTCGTTCTGCGAGTTGACGGGACACATCAAAAGTACTCCAGTGTATAGAGCCTTGCCTCTAAGGTAGGCCCCACATGGTTTGCCTCTTTTTTTAATTTAACATAACGCGTCAAGTCGCAATTTGTTTGTTCACCGTGGTAGACGATCCTCCCTCCACCAAGTGGACAACCAGTACACGTGCCAAATTACCACGTGGGCTGCCTTTTCGTATGGAAATGAGCTCCACCGTGTACCCGCGCGGGTGTGGTTGGGAAAGAGACGGGAGTATGTGCGTCGTGCGTGAACCTCTTCTCTTCGTGCACGTCCCCCACCTATGTGGGTGTGTGTGAGAGAGATACAAACCTAGACATAATGCGCCGTCCATCCCCATACCTCCGCCCGATCCGACCACCACCACCACCACGCCCCACTCCTCCTCGCCTTATCTCTCATCTTTCTCCCTCCATTTTTATATACAAGGGCCACTATCAAAATTACAATTTGCAGATATACAAGGCCACTAACACTAATCGATGCAATATTAATGGTGTTTGCCTCGTGGTACTAGCAAACGAGGACATTAATTATCCCTTGCATGCATGCGGGAGTTTGTAAAAAAATGCATCTTGATGTTCCGTGCAATGCACGGGCATCTTGCTAGTCCATGAAAACAACACATGGCAAAATTCCACGGCGAACAAGGGATTTGAATCTGTTGGGAGGGGCTGTTTGGATCTTGCCCGGGGTAGCCAAAATATTGGCGACTACTTCGCCATGGCCGGCACCGGCTCGAGTTCATCCTAACATTGCCCTCTTCTGTGGAGCCCATGTGGGGTCGACGAAGGTCCTCGCAACAAAAGGATCCAGCAAGACACCTGCTGTGTACGCTGGCGTTGCCTCCGCGGTGGCCTTCATGGGACCCAAGCGGCGGCGGCCTCCCGTGTTCTACTTCTCCTCGATGATGGCGGCGGACGCAGAGGCGCTGGCCACCGACTCGCCGCTCTCCGCGCACCCGGCTTCTGTCGCTGCTTGCATGGTGCGGCCGCCGGCATGGGAGTCTCGGCCACAGAAATGGGATACGCGGTACGAGGCGGCGGCGTGGACGGCAGCAACGACGCCCGTGCGCCGCTCCTTGTCGAGCTGGCTCGAGCGGCGGCGATTCTTGAACCGCGCCGGCTTAAGCGGCAATCGGCTCCGTCGGCGAGGGGAGGGAGGTGGATCAGCGAGTTGCATAGCTCGTATCCGGCGGGCTACCCAGCCGGCTTGGATGCGGAATAACTACTCTTCATAAGCCATTGTAAGAGTGGACAAAATGGTGGAGGAGATAGGGGAGCGGCGGAGGTGTGCGATTCTTGGCCGGCGTTTGGCCTCGTTTAAATAGGAGATTAAATAGACGGCGGACGGGAGGAGCTCAGCCGGCGTTGTGTTTAACACCGGCCCGGTCATGAACGGACATGTGTCCAGAGTGGGTTTCTCGGCTTCCACACGGGCGGGTTTCATGGAGGCATTTGAATGCGGCACAGAGGCGTGTTCAGCCGGGCGTGCCGCGAGTGGCGCCCTCGACTCTGACCTAGGACACCGCGCCGTTCTTCCACTGACATGTGGGCTCTTTGGGTGCATGGCATGCATGTCAGTGACCCAACGCAGGCAGCGCACAGCAGAGGAACCTTTGGTGGGCCAGGGCGGTCAGAAGCGGGCATTTCATAAACCGATGATTGTTCATTAAGTGTGACGTCATCTTTTTCATGTAGATAAGCCTACTATGTTGATAGCCCGCTCGATATGTTGTGATTCATAAAGACCGCTGCAAACATCAATGTTCTGCTTATCACAGATAAGATTGATTAATACTCGTAACAATCCATGTCCTTAACAAAGGGTGCATGCACGTATAGGTTGAACATGTGTCTTGCGCCGTGTGTTGTGTGCATGCAGGAGTGCGAGTGTTGCGTGCGTGCAAGGGTACGTTTCAGTGTTGGATGCATGGATGCGTACGTGCGTGTGTTCGTGAGTGCATGTGTATGTGTCAGTGTTGCATGCCAGCATGCGTGCATGTGTACGTGTCAATGTTGCACGCCTACATGCGTGCGTGTCTTGCGTGCGTGCATGTGTACGTGCGGGGTGAGGCTACACGTCAGTCGACTGACTTTTTCATCTCTGGTCATTAGATTTTCTAGCCGTTGGATACGAAATCAAGGGCCTCGATTTATCATCAAACTCCACCCCCGAGCCACTCAGCCACCACCGGCCGAATCTGCCAGCCCTCACCGCCATGGCTGGTCCGCCCTGCACCGCCATCCCTCTAGCCCCCGCCGCCGAGCTTTTTCTCCAGGGATCCCCACCCCACCGCCCAATGAATGCCCCCCAACCGCCGGTGACTGCCAACCATAGGTCTCACGACTTCGAATACCCACCGACCACTAATTTATTACCATTTCTGCCCTTCATATACGCGTTGACGGGTGGGCCCTATGGTAATGTGCGCTGCTGAGTGTGGACCGTTTGACTGGTCAATTGATCGTGTTATCAACAAATTACGGAGCTGTATGGTGAGCCAGTGACCGTACGATCACCCTAAAATGTACTCCTATTTTATTAACACAGTACAGACTCAAACTACCATTTCTTTCTTTCATATACGGGCTGATGTGGGCCCCACGGTTCTGGCGCCCGATGGTGCAACACTAGTTGCACCACGTGGAACGTTTGACTGGTCAATTGATTGTGTCATCAATAAAATACGGAGTTGTACGGGTGAGACAGTGATCGTATAATCATGATATGTATTTGTTTAACACGGTACAGACGCAAGGGCTCATATATACGCGCAAGCACTCACCGCTATAAGCGCACACACGCGAACCCGACCCCTATGAGCACCTTCGAGAGAGTGGGCCAGCATATATGATCTTGAGATTTTACGAAGTCACCATAGGTGCCTCGTAGTCGAGTGGAACGTCTCCTCCCACTGAACGTACATCGCCGGAAAATACTGAAATTAACACAAGATAAATGCGAGCACCGGGACTTTAACCTTGGTGGGCTCGAGAAACCGTTGTCCTCTAACCATCCAACCACATGTTGGTTAGCACGACAAAATGTATGCGGTGACCGTGATGAGCTTATTCTGAAGTCCAGTGACCATATTGTGCTTTCGCTTCAAATACAATGACCGTAAGTGTCGTCAACAAAATACAGAGTACGCATCAAATGCAAAGTCTGTCAGTGTCATCAACAAAATCTGGAGACGTATCGTGAGCTAGATACCGTTGTACTATTGTATATGCTTATTCTCTTAGTGGCCGATTGCGTGTGTGGTGTGGTGGGCACATCATTTCTAGTTATGGTGGGTCAACATGAAGACTCATGGGTCAGTTCCATCCTCCGCCACATATAGGTTGGACCGAGACGTGTTATACGAAGACCCATGTGGAGGACTCGGCGTGAAACACGAAGCTACCAGAGTCGCGGAGGACTCTATCCCCACTGGTGATAAGTCGACTATATATGATTTGTAACCCTAGGCCCTTAGTATGTTATACAAGCTTGGGGGCTAGTTCGTCGATAGTATCCACACACGCACAATGCCTGGTATTCACGTGTACTTTGTACACACCCCTATCACTAATATACAATACCAGGAGTAGGCTCTTTCTTCAACTGCAATTGAATTCTAGCATGTGCATGTGTTTATTTCATATTATCGATCCATAGAGTGAGAGCGGTTTGAAATACAGGCAATGGATGCTTTTGCAATTCATATATAAACATTAATTAGTGCACTCCATGTTGTTAGTGTGAAGAACTTTATACATTTGTCACTTGCATGGATACATTCCAAATTGCCAGCTACGAAATAGAACACTTGTCGAATTCAACATAAAGGGGTTTCAAGATTCAATTCATAGGAAGTGCATTCATCTATTTGAACCTGAGATAATGGCATTTGTAAATCAGATGTAAAAGGGGCATCAATCTTTGTTGTGAGTTTGAACATGCTATATATATTCATACGCATATCTAACTTTTTTGCAACCAAGGAGATTATATCCGGAACCATGCATGAACTGAGGTAAGTTGCATATTTTTAATATATACTCGTGTACAATGTATATTCAAATGTACCCCTCCATTCCAAAATAATCGTAGCTTTAGGATTTTCAAGAGTAAAGATTTGTGAAGTTTGACAAATCCTGAAAGTTCAATTCAAGAGAACCAAAAGCGTTAATGCTTACGCTCCCAAATATTGAACGAAGCGCCAAATAGGCCTCTGGTCACCCGAAATCGCCTTGAGACTAATGTTTTGGTGGTAGGAAATTACTGTCCTGACTCTGGCCCGTGTAGCCTATCGGCCCGATGTCCAAAGGTCTAAACCGGGGTAGGTTTGTAACTTCACCAAGACGCCAGAGAAGCATTCATACGTCATGGGCGCCTACCCATGCGCTCGGCCGAAATCTATCCCGCCCACATTTGGGACATCTGACATGACTGTCCTACCCCCAACCCGCAATATGTCCGAAATTTTATATGGGGGGAAAGTTTGTAACTTTCCCCAAATTTCAAACAAGCGCGTCTCAAACCGAAACATTGTTCTCCCTTAGTTCCCCGCCTCCCTCCATTTCCCCATTCATACTCTGTGGGCGCGAAAACACCCACTCCACCGGCCGCGAAACCCCAGCCTCCTCCGTCCTCCACCCCATAGCGGCCAATCCACCGTCGCCCTCCTCCATCACGCCGGAGCCGGTACCCCGACGTCGTCATCCAACGCAACCGCTACCGCAACGCCCTCAAGGACTTAGCAGCTGAAGCTGAGGCCGAGCTGCCTCCACGATGCCGACGCCGACGTGCGCCGTACCAGAACCACTCCAACCACGCCGTCCTGCGCCTCACTGCTGCGGCTCCACTGTCGCAACCGTCCACCACACCGGAGCTATTCCCGCTACGCCGTCGTTCACCGCCTCGGATCTGCTTCCCCGCCGCCGACAGATGGCCACCGCAACACACTCAACAACTTGGCCATGGGTTCGTCCAAGGCTGCACCGTCCACCACAACTTCTGGTTTCCGTCGAACAACAATAAGATCGTCGGAAAAATAGAAGGAGGACACAACACTGCCAGCAGAAAGAGGTACTCCTCTTCCCATATTCGTGCAAATCTTACGTCTCCGCTTACACCGTATTCATCCCACGAAAGAAACTAGTTGAGCGCTTCTTACTGCATCTTCTTCGTGATACTAAATGCACAAGGTTTCCTCCTTTTACTATTTCACCTTTGCTAGAGGTCGTAGCCGCTTGGATTTCAATTCAGGGTCAGTCGAACCGCAATTAAAAGAAGCAGCACCCGCTTAGGCGCGCGGAACACCTAGTCCGCCTGCTCCCCGGGGAAGCGGGGTGTGGGGCGCAGGAGCTGCTTGTGCCTGATCTGGAGGTCGGCGGGGCTTGAATGGATGGCCGGGGGGCGGTGCCAAGCACGGCGGTGCGGTGAGGTCGAGGGGAGGGCACATGCATGGGAGGAATACTGGGCCGGTGGTCGCTGGTGTTTCGAGGAAGATCGTCAACACTGACTGGCTGGAGGTAGATGAAGGCGATCTGCCCGTTCTTTGTACATCGGACGGTGCAGAAAAAAATGGACTGACCTATTTGCTTTTCGATCATTGTTATTTTCACAGAATCATGTAGTAATTTAGTGTGCCATGCTTGTTGTAGAGCTATCATATGTCTCCGTCATTTATTTCTCACCGACCTGCTATACGCTACCTTTACACCTTGTACTAATTGTGCACACACTTCACCCATACTCGCACTACTGTTTTTTATGCATGGGTATTTCAGACTACGCAGTGTTGATGAATGCAGAAAAAGAAAAGCGAAATCGCTCGGTGTAATTCGAAGATAAGCACTAAGCGTTCGGCGCTCTAACGGTGCGATGTCGTGATTGGAGACATTAAACGTAGCTCTGCAGTTTATGATCTCAATTGCCACACACAACCATCCTGGTGCTTGCTTTAACTTCGTTGTCAAATGTGGTTGCATGTTGCATATGGTGTCTAGCTTGTATTGCTTCCAATTTGGTTAAATTGCATCTGCTTACTTTACACATTATACCTTTGATAATGACATGCCTTCCTGTTTTCGATACATACTACATATGTCTATTAACCATGTTCTTACATCAAACTAATGCTCTTTTGTATCCCTCGTCAATCACTTATGATGAGACAGGTCACCGGGTGGAGTTCTTGTGAGACCCCATACTCGTTTAAAGAGTGCAGTGTCATCCTCCCACATGATTCTCAAGAAACAGCAAGGCTAAATGAAGATAGTCAACATAGCTCTCTAGTTGATCACCGCAATTCCCCACACCACCATCGCAGTGCTTGCTCTTACTTGGCGGTGTGATATGTGGTTGCATGTTGCATATGGTGTCGTACCTTGTAATGCTTCTAATTAGGGTAAATTGCATCCGCTTAGTTAACACATTATACTGTGAATATGACATGCCTTCCTGTTTTCGGTACATACTACGTCTTTCTATTAACCATGTTCTTACATCAAACTACTTTTCTTGTGTATCCCTCATCAATGCTCCTAATTTGTTAAATTGCATCTCCTTAGCTTACACATTATACATGTGAATATGACACGCCTTCCTGTTTTTGGTACATACTACATCTGCCTATCACACCATGTTCTTACATCAAACTACTATTCTTGTGTATCCTGCGTCTATCGCTTATGATGAGACAATCACGCGCGTTGGTTAATATGAGACGCAATACTCTTATAAAGAATGCAATTTCATCCTCTCCACATGATTCTCAAGAAACAGCAAGCCTAAATGAAGATATTGAACATAGCTCTGTACCTGAAGACCGCACTTCCCCTACACCACCATCACAGGTGCTTGCTCTAACTTCGCAGTGTGATATGTGGTTGCATGTTGCATACGGTGTCTAGCTTGTAATGCTTCTAATTAGGGTAAATTGTATCTGCTTAGTTTACACACTATACCTGTGAATATGACATGCCTTCCTATTTTTGGTACACACTACATCTATGTGTTAACCTTGTTCTTACATGAAACTACCTCTCTTACGTATCCTGCATCAATCACTTACGATGAGTCACCTTTATTTGTTGCATATTGCATATTATTTCTAGCTTTGTTGCCATGTATTGCTTCTAATTTGGTCAAATACATTTGTTAGGGCACCCTTTTAATTTGGCAGAGTGATATTGGTTTCATCTTTCATATGGTTTCTAGCTTGCATCGATTCTAACAAGTTCAAGCACCTTGTGCTTAGTTTACACTTTATACATCATACATGTCAATATGTCACGCCGTCCTGTTTTTCATACATATTCCATCCTCCTATCATGCGACTGCCTTACATGAAAGTAGTGTTCGTCAGTATCATGCATCAATAAGTTCTGAAGAGCAAAATTTATTCCTTTTTCTTGTGGGTTTGACTTGACAAGGAAAAATCAAGAAAGAGGAAGGAAAAGAGTAAGGAAGGCGATGATGGTGGTCCTCTGCAGCAACGTAAATGGAGCATCTGTACCGATTCTCCTTGTACTAATAGTGCATTACAAGGTCCAAGTCTCCGCTCCCCTACTCCACCATCCAAGGTGCTTGCTCTAACTTGGCAGTGTGATATCTGGTTGCATGTTGCATATGGTGTCTAGGTCGTATTGCTCCTAATTAGTGTAAACTGCATCTGCTTAGCTTACACATGATACATGTGAATATGACACGCTTTCCTGTTTTTGTGGTACATACTATATCTGTCTATCACACCATGTTCTTACATGAAACTACTCTTCTTGTGTATCCTGCATCGGTCACTTATGATGGGACACCTTTAAGTTGGCAGTGTGATATTGGTTTGCGTCTTGAATATGATTTCTAGCATGTATTGCTTCTAGTTTGATGAATGCCACCTATGATGAGACAGTTTTAACTTGGCAGAGTGATATTGATTGCACCTTCCACATGGTGTCTTGCAGTGTTTCTAATCCCTTTTTCTTATCGGTTTGACTTCACATTGCAAAATCATTACAGCTGAAGGAAATTAGTCCGGCAGTGGATGATGGTGGTCCTTCGGAGCAACTCAAACAGGGGGTCTCTACGGATTCTACTCCGCCATCCTCCCAACAAGATTCGCAAGACAACACAAGGCCGGATACCAACGTAGCTGTGTAGATGATGACTCCCTACTCCACCATCACAGTGCTTGCTCTAACTTGACACTATTATATGTGGTTGCATGTTACGTATGATGTCTAGCTTGTATTGCTTGTAAATTGAATTGCATCTGATTACTTTACACATAATGCCTGTGAATATGACACGTGTTCCTGTTTCTAGAACATACATGTACATGATGAGCACATCTCCCCTACTCCACCATCACCGGTGCTTGCTCTTACCTGGAACTGTTACACGTGGTTGTGTTTTCCGTATGATGTCTAGTTTGTATTGCTTCTGATTATGTTGAATTGCATCTGTGTAGCTTACAACTTATACCTGCAACGATTACTTACCCATAAGACATGCTATCGTACGTGTGAATATGAAACGCTGTATTTTTTTGTATATATTCCATCCTCCTATCCTGCGCTTGCCTTACATCAAGGTAGTGTTCGTCTCTATCATGCATCAACCAGTTATGCAGAGCTAATTTTATTCATCTTCTTGTGGTTTTGACTTCATAAGGCAATATCAGAAAATAGGAAGGAAAAGAGTAAGTTAGGGGATGTTGGTGGTCCTCCGCACCGACGCAAAAGCAGAGACTCTCTAGATTTGCCATCGCTATCGCTAATGAAGTTGAAGTCCCAAGTCTACATGATGAGTTCATCTCTGTACTCCACCATCGCAGTGCTTGCTCTAAGTTGACAGTGTGATAATTGGTTTCATGTTGCATATGTTGTCTAGCCTGTATTTCTTCTATTTTGATTAAATTGCACCTGCTGAGTTTATACATTATACATGTGCATATGACATGGCTTTCTGTGTCTAGAATACACTGCATCTATCTATAATACCATGTTCTTACATCAAAGTACTGCTGTTGTGTATCCCGCATCAGTCACTCATGATTGGACGCTTTTAACATGGCAGTTTGATAGTGGTTGCATCTTGCATTGATTTCTATGTTGTACTGCTTCTAATTTTTCGAATTGCCACTTATGACAACACACTTTTAACTTGGCAGAGTAATATTGGTTGCATCTTTCATATGGTGTCTAGCTTGCATTACTTCTATTTTCTTGAAAATCCTTCTGCTTAGTTTGCACATCGTAGCTGTGAATATGTCATGCCGTCTGCTTTTCTTACATATTCCATCCTCATACGGTTGTCTTACATCAAAGTATTGCTTGTCTGTATCATGCATCAATGAGTTCTGAAGAGTGATTTTATTCTTTTGTGTTGTGGGTACAACTTGACATGGCAAAGTCAAAAAAGAGCAAGGAAAATAATATAGTAGGGAGTGTTATTACTCGTCCGGTGAAACGGAAAAGGTTCTGCCGTCGAGATTCTGCTGGTACTTATAGTGTAGTAGAAGGTCCAAGTCCACCGGCTAAATCTAGAAACACAGTATCACCTGCTCCACCAGCTGCAGCATCCGCTTCAACTGTACCAGCATCTCAACCAGTTACTCGTTCGTTTGCTCCGGAACTAGCCAGTTCCCAAGCTTCCTTCACACCTAACACTACTTCCGAAGCACTGCTGACACAACAGGACTTGGCAAGATCAGATGAACCTCATGAGCATCAACACCAAGACGGTACCTGACCGAGTCAAGTTGCAGTTGCATGCTCCTTTATATGTACTCTCACGGTTGGATGTACACTAACACTTTCCATATTCATTGTTGAACTAGCACCACGGGCGCAAGCGGAAATGTACATCGTGGATAATGCTTGACAGATTAACAACATCTAAAGGAGGAAGGATGGAGATCCATTTTGAGGCAGGTTTAAAAAGGCCACGTGATGCTACAGAGTCAGCCAAGTTAGTATCCGAGGCAACCGTTGCCGTTAGGTGTCATGCACGTATCCTCCCAACGTGGATCCAGTACAGGAATGAGAAAGACAATACCTAGTTTAACACCTTCCTTGACCATTTATCCGTAAGTAGTGTTATTCATTGCAATTAGTAATATTGTCTTGCTATGTCCCATACTTTCTAGTTTCCTCCTAATAAGACTCACATTCTTTTTTCAACAGATGAGGTTCAAGTTGGATCCGAAAGATGATGCAACTAGACAAGCATGCACTCATGTTTTTCACCGCTCTGCTGTGATGTCGGTACCACCTTAGAAAATCTCACTTTGAAGGCAAGGCTAACAATGAAATCGCCCAAACATCTCCAGTGGAATATATTACAGATGAAGACTGGACAACCCTCGTTAAACACTGGTCTGATCGAAAGTATCAGGTAGGCTATATGTATTTGATCAGGCCACATATTGAACTTGTATTGATGTATGTGCCTTACAAGTGTATCTTCTTCTAGGCTAACTGTTTGAAGAACAAAACCAACCGTTCTAAAGTGAAATTCCAATAGACCACAGGATCTCGTAGCTATATTGCACACTGCGAGGCTCTTGTAAATAGTTGCTACTTCCTTCTTTTTTTGTGCCATATTATCGTATCTATATTGACTTGTTCTAAATACAGAGGAAATCTCGTGCGGACCAAAAAGAACCTGAACCGAATGCAGTGCAAATCTTCAAGGATTGCCACACCAGCAAGATGAAGGGCATGAGCACACCAGTTCAAGCCAATGTTGTAAGTCCTTACTCCTCCTGCCTTGAACTGATTGGTACTGTGATGTGTTCATTTAACTACTTGGTTTGCAGCCAATGTCAGTTACTCCGTTCACTTTTATTCACATTTGTCTTAACGTATCATTTCACCTTACATGGTTTAAAAGAGATGAAGGATATTCTTTTGGTCTTGATCTGTAATCTAGTTGTTATGTTCACGTGCGCACACAATGATAAAATAGCCTGTTTGTTTTATATCTATTTGCCCATGATATGAATGATGTCATACTATGCTCATCCTACTTTAAACCACGTCTCTTTATCCTTAGATGTCAACGAATGCGTGGAAATAGACAATACAGTAGGCATGCTACATGGACATATGTTCCGAATGTGATTTTATTATGTAGTTGGCACTACAATACATGCTAATGTATTATAGTAGTTCATCAAAATAAGTTATGTATAAACGTTTAACCTACTTTGTTTGTTTTGTCTCATTAGTAACTTATCTGGTACACTAATCTACAAGTTCAAACTTTCAGGAAGCTATGGAACAAATGATTGAACAGCCACAACCACCTGAAGGTGACGAGGCTACTACAGGCACAATGTCACCTCTTGCTGCGGTCGCGTCGGTATCTCTCCACTAACGATGCAAAAAGCACCTTCTGCGTAATGCAGGTTGGTTGTCAAGGTAACCTCGTCCAAATCGCCTACTGAACAAAATCTTCCTGCTAGACAGAGTGATATATCTGTACTCCAGACACAAGTCCAATCCCTAATGGACGTTGTTTCGGAAACAAGAATAGTGGTTGAGAAATGTCGTCAAGATATGAATGGTTTTGAAACCAGACTATCAGACATTCGCTTCGTTGTTCAAGAGCAATGGCGGAAAAAAGGTGGAGATCGTGCTACTCCATCAGATTCTACAGCCTGAAACATTAGCACTCAAGTCAAATGATCTGTGCTTCTAAACATCTGATGGTGCTTTTATCTGGAAGGACTGTAAACTTTATGCCAACAGGCCTTTTGTTGTATGGTTGGAATTTATTTTGTTGCGATACACCATTTATGATGCTGCCTCAGGCTGCAGTAATTACGATGCTGTTTATCTTAGTAATTTAATCGGCAAAAAGCTTCGTAGGAGCCCAACAAGCCAACATTCGTCGGGCCCATTCCAATTGGGCTAAAAACGATTACGGGCCGAAATTAGCATGTAGCCCACTAAAAATATCTGGGCTAAATTAGCATAAGCTTTCATATTTTTCTGGTAGGCATGTGCCCATAGTGGGCCTTTAACAGGCCTAAACATAATCTGGGCCCTCAGTAAAAATAGGCCGTTTACAGGTGTAAATATCTCGAGCCCATAAAATACATGGGCCTTTAATAGACCGAAAGTGAGATCGGGCCCTGATTGTGCCAAATAACCCACTGGACTTTAACAGGCCGAAATTCGGACGGGTCAGAATGCGCCGACCTAATACACGGGCCTTTAACAGCGGAACTTGATCGGGCTAGATTATCGTCATTTTTATATGGGCCGTTAATCGGCCCGATATGACGTTGGGCCACATATGGCCCATGGTTTACGTCCGGCTTTAACAGGCCGAAAGTGGCCCAAAGCTATAGTGGGCCTCTAACAGACCGAATGTCAGACATGGCTGAATATGACCCAAATCCTTCACGGTCGTTTATGGGCTGAAAGTTTTGATGGCCTGTAAATGGGCCCAAATGAAGCCGGACCTTTAACAGGCCGGAAATATACCGGGCCGTAATCCGGCCCAATTACTTAGCGGATTGTTAACGGGCCAGAAGTGACCATGGGCCGCGTTGATGACAAGTTTAGGACAGGCCGTTGACGGGCCGATTTGACAGAGAATGTTGGGCCTTTATTTGGGCGGCCCATTATGGTCTGAGAATCTTGTGGGCCTTTATACGGCTGGCCCATTATAGTCCACAAAATCTTGTGGGCCTTTTTGGGCCGGCCATTATGGTCTGCAAGATCGTGTGGGCCTTTAGGTGGCCGACCCATTATGGCCCGCTAAATTTTGTGGGCCTTTAAATGGGCGGCCCATTATGGTCCGCTAAATCTTATGGGCCTTCGGTTGGGCGGCCCATTTAATCTTTGTGGGCCACTTTTGGGCCGGTCCACGTGTCAACATATCATAGGCCCATCTCGCCCGTTGGATCTGTCAGCCAATGAGAATTTTACACGTGGAAAATCGGCATTGGTCGTGGCTGTTAACGGGTTACCGGATCCAAAATCCGACCCGATAGCTTAACGGCGTTCCGTTACGGTGGATGCCACGTGTCGGTCACCCTTGGCGAAAACACTTACGTGACACGCGATTTATCGTCATGGAAGTGGACACTTCCGTGATGATAATTTTGGCAATGTCATGGAACACTTCTACGACGACACGGTATGACTATCTTGATTCTGTGATAAATTTGTCATGGATGTACATGCATGACAGAAAACGCGACCTACTGTGACAAACACGTATCATCACGGAAGTGTATTTTTTTTGTAGTGAAACCTCAAAACAACAGTGGTTCTCTTTTGTTCTAGAATCTTCTGTATCATAACTGCCCAAACTTTTTTTCTAGTTGAATTGCCATTATTTGTTTTTACTTTATGCCTTACAACGCACAATTCCATGAATCATAAAATAGATTAAGGGCTTCTTTGATTCAAAGGATTATCAAAGGAATTTTGGAGGATTCTAATCATTAGGAATTTTTCCTATCTTGGTTGTTTGATTCGTAGGATTGTAAACCATAGGAATTTTTCCATATGATTCAGTTGCACTAGATTTCATAGGAAACATCCCATCCACCCAAACCTCTTTGAAAGAATTCTGCATTTTTTCTATGCACAATCAAACACTCGTACAATCCTGTAGGATTCAAGACGACATTCCACTATAATCCCATGTTTTTCCTATTCATGCGTTCTTAGCTTTTTTTATAAAAACTAATTGATTTTGAATGAGATAAACTATAAGAATTAAACGAAGGGCTACATCAGGCATATATGACTCAGAGCTTACATGCTATAGTGTGGTATTTATTCATAATTTGGTTGCAAAATCTGATGTGTGCAATGCGCGTGTACCTTACTAGTACTTCGAGTTTGTGCAAAACACGTAAATTAGAATACCAATGGCACGCTACACAGTGTCTCTCTTACAGTTCATGAAGCCACGTGGCACATGTGTAGGCGTTGTCGCGACCTCCTTGCGTGGATTGATCACAGTGACATGCTGCTGGTTCCAGAAGAATGTGCTCATCCTCCCCGAGCCATACTGGCGATGCATGCACGAAGCGAAGATGTGCATGCACGCCATGCACGCACTCATTCCTCGCAGGCACACGCGGGTACACAGGCGGACGTAATTTTGTACCAAGATCCACCCCATGTGATAATTTGACGCGTGTAAAGTCGTTCACTTCATTGATGGTCAATTAATACAGCGCATGCAAATTGAGTGGACGTGAGGGCGGAAGAAAGACATTATTACTCCACTGCGGCGCATGTAGTAGTTAAATCGTGGGTTGCTAGTAGTACTTCCATTGGTCTCCTTCGTATTTGGTGCCAATTTTTGGCAGTAACATAATATTTACGCATTTGAGCAGGGTAGTACTTGAAATTTATGTTCCGCTAAACTCATCGGGAGCCGTTTCGGGCCTCGAAACCAAAACCATCAATTAATCTTTACCTTGTTCCCATCACATTCGAAAGCCTGCTCACACCTACTAGTAGTACGTACCAAACCTGAACGAGTTCCCACTATGCAGGTATTAGTACTAGTTCTAGTACTTAGGTTATAAAAAGGGGAACTACATAACCGAAAATCACTCTACCTTTCCTCCTCATAAGTGCTTCTTCTTCGTCCGTCGTTGCCATGGCCGGTGAGCAGAGCTCTAGGTCGAGAACTACTCGTAACAAGGGAGCGGCAACCAAGGCTGCGGAAAAATAAGAGGGCTCGCCTCCACGCAGAGACCTCGAAAGATCTCTCACGGGCAGGCGATGGCTCCCAGGAGCGCCATAGCCGCGGAGCGAACATGCCGAGCCGGCGGAGCTGGAGTCGTTATCCCTCAACGGCATGCCCGATCAGATCAATAAGCAGAAGGAGTTCATCCAAGGCTTGATGGAGTTGCTAAAGGAGAGCCTCGACGACATGCCCGCTGAGCTCAATCAGCAGGGGGAGTTGACCGCCAGCTTGGTGATGCTGCTGAAGAAGAGCATTGCCTCAGAGAAGAAGGCGACCGGCGAAATCCTGCGACTTTGGGAGGACAATGTGAAGCTCTGCCACGAGATCGACCTGTTTAAGGAGAAGAACGCCGGCTGGAAGAAGCTGCATGAGAATAGTAGTTCCTCGATGAAGTTGCTGCAGGCCCTCGCCATGGAATAGAAGGAAGAGTTGGCGAAGCTCCACATCGAGCACCCGGCTGCTGTCAAGGTACGTAATATGGCCGTGGAATAAATGATGAAGGCTCGCGTCGAGAAATGCCACGTCATGGACACAATGATGAAGATGGCGGAGGAGACGCGCAAGGAGATGGAGGTCGTGGAGGCGATGAAGAAGCAGTTACAACTCCGCGACGAATTAGATCATTTGGGGTGATAATCTTCCTTCTTCTTTTGCTCCTGTGTTTCATCTTTTGCTTCGGGTGTTTCACCAAGACGTGTCATGTTCTCTGCGAGGCATGAATAGAACAATGTTTTTGAGGGAATGAATAGAACAATGCTAACAATGAGATGACTAGCAAATTAGATCATTTTTTATCGCCATATGGCCTTTGGGCTGCCGTGTTTACGTGCTCCTCCGTCAGCGATACTACTCCGGTGGAAAACTTGAGTATACCGCACGGTTCTGCTCCTCCTCGATCGTCGTCGGCGCATTTATACGAGCAGTCAAATCACAAGGCCCCGCCTTCCAGCAGTAATGAGCCGTCAAATCACAAAGGCCCTCGCCTCTCGTGAAACCGACCAAGCTAGACTGCCCGCCCTCTAGCCTTTTAAAAAATGTATACTTTTGTACAACAAGTAGTATCGATGGATTGCGCCATGGAGCAAAACTTGAAATTACAAAAAAGGTTGTACCTATAGAGAGCGCACGTCGCCAAATTATGCATATAGTACTATTAAAAAGGCTAGTCACAATAATGGTGTCCAGCAAAACCCACCCCTCAAATAAAACTAAGAGGGTGCTTGGATACGTTTTAGTCCCATGACTAAAAGTAGTGGGACTAAAACATGCTAGCCTCACCCATGCTTGGATCCAAATACTAAAAAGGCTAAAATCAAGTTAATGAGCATTTATTATCCTCCAAACCCTCCAATCCAGAACTCGCCTGTGTTAAAGGAGAGGAGTTAAATGAGTAGAGAGATGACTAATCCACATTTTAGTAGGGGTACCCTTGACTAAAAAAATTTGGTCTCAAGACTAGTTTTAGCCCCTCTTTAGTCAGGGGTGCTCGGAACTTTAGCCTCTTAAAGAGACTATTTTTAGTCAGACTAAAATAAGTCCCTTGGATCCAAGCACCCTCTAAGCATCCTGGAGTTCTTTGACAAAACTAAGCACCACGAAATTCTTTAACAACTAAAGCTGCCGGCTATATGATGTTGGCCATATATATTGAATGTATATAATGTGAAGAAACGAGAGGTAGTACTATACCAACTAAAAGATGAAATGTAAGAAATACTAGTATGTACGTACTGAAGAGTTAAAGTAACGAGAAGAAAAATAACATAGTTCTGCTGGGGGCTCAGCACAACACACCCCTCAAATTAAACTAAGGACACCTGAAATTAAACTTTGCAACTATTCTGGTAGACACTGCATTAGAACCACCATGAGCAATGACACTTCCACCTTACTCGGAGTCCTCGTCCACGTCCTCGACTTCGTCCTTGTCCCTCTTCCTCTTGGCCGATACTTCTTTGCTTGAACCGCACACTTTGTTGTTGCTCTTCATCCAACCCTTGTAGATATTGAAGCAAAGGTAGCCATCCATTGCAGCATAGTGGATGTGGTCTATATCTAGTACATTCCGCTGCCATGCATGACGATGAAACGTGTATGGAGGTTTCTCAAGTTTACCGTATGAAGGATGAACCATGGCTCCTGCCAGGGTCAGCATCGAAGGCTGAAGAGAGGACACCAGCCGATTCTTCTAGAGGTCGAAGGTGTTGCCTACAACGAGGCCTACCCGACAGAGGACTTCTTTGTCGTTACCAAAGTCTACAGTAATGAATTTGACTAGGTTGCTCTCGAGGAAGTCCTTAAAATCCTGGCACTCAACGTCGGCATGGCATATGTGGTAAACCAAGCATAAGTCATGCACGCAAACCTGGATCACGGCGGGCTTCTTCCTCTGTTTGTCCTTTAGACCCTTCTCTCGTCCCAGGACTGTGGTGTACTCAACATCTAGTCCAGCGACCCACTCATCATCTGAGTTTTCGAACATGTGTCTAAATCGAGAAAGGCATCCTTTCACCCTCGCGGAAGAACGGGTGTAGATGATGTCGAACTCATCGCTGGTGATGGTTCTAACCTTGTACTCACCGCCGATCCTAGAGATTTGGGATGCCATGGATTTGGGAGGAGGGTTAGGATTAGTGGAACTGCCGTAATGAGAATGGAAGGGACGACTAGGAGCGAACCGCCACAGTATTGAAGGACGTGCGGGGACGAGTAGGAGCGAACTGCCGGCGTGCGAACGGCGGGGTAGTAGCTTTCCATTCTCCCATGATACGGGCTTCCGAGAGCCCTTGGATCTGAGATCGAACGGTTGCATGGCGTGATTCTAGACCTATGGGTGAATGTCCTATCCTGGAGGGTTATTCTGCAAATTTTCAGCAACTTAGCATGCGACCGTGTGATCTCAGATCCAAGGGCTGCTAGCAGCCTGTATCATGGTCGCGCCTACCACGACTGTCGTCATGACGCTCAAGGCGGTCGCGCCCTTGGAGATTTAACACGGTGCGTTAGGCTATCTGATGTTGGCATGTCATACATAGTCATCACTTAGTCACTCATACTACAACAAGGTTGGCTATAAGTGTATTTTTTGTTACTCCTCTCTATCTCTTTCTTCGTACTCAAAGAAGAAACGGTGCTAGTAAGCGCGTGTATTTATTGCATTTGCCAAGGAGTGACCTATTCCAATGAAATGGTGTTGCTAAGTTTGCTTCATTTAATTAGCTATAGACTCAAAATTGTCTTTTCACCTAGGTACACGCGCTTAGCATCGTTTCTTCCTTGGGTCACCAAACTAGTCTCTCTCTTCTTGATTAACTTGCCACATCAGACTTTATGCCTATGTGGCAAGCTTAAGCACCTGTAGGAACAAGTAAAAGTAAGTACAATAGTGCGCTTTACATGTCATTTTTGCATATGTGGAGGAAAGAGAGGCAAGGAAAAAGTGGAGAAGTGGGCTCTCATGCAAGAGCCAGCCTCTACTACATGGTGGAGCATTGGAAGAGGCACCTGTATGGAGGTGGTCAGGAATCTGGGAGACTCATGCCGGTCATAGCGCCGCAGTTAAAATGAAAATGGCAAGTCAAATCACGGGGCCCAACCTGTCCAAAGATAACTTCATTTGTCAAATCACACAACCCTACGTTTGCAGCAGCCTACTCCCTCGTCTTCGCGTCTCTGTCGAACCGACTAGGCGGAACTACCCCGCCGCCATCACAGAGAAAAGCCCCGCCTCGACTTTTAAATAGTATACAGATGTACTAATTTTGTATCCATGGATTGCGCCCAAGGCCATGGAGCAAAGCGCCTAGAAACGGAGGAGAGACGGTGGTCTTGCAATAGAGAAGAGGGGAGGCGAGACGGTGGTTTTGGAATGGAGATGATTGAGAGGAGAGGAGGTGGTTTTGCAATGGAGAAGAGGGAGAGGAGGCGTCAAGGCAGCGATTTAGGATTGGACGAGAGGGCCGGCACGCTCTGACTGGATCAAAATCAAAATCAATTTACCCTTCAATTAAGAAAGCGACCCCACATTAACTAGTCTCCCTTTTATTTTGGGTCATAGGCGTTTGCCTCGTACTAGCACCCGAGGACATTAATATCCCTTGTGTGCATGCGGGAGTGAGAAGGTTAGCTTGCATTCCCAACATTAATCAACCAATGGGGAGTAATAGGGTTGGCTTGTTGTGCTTGGGAGAGAAAAACCACATTAATTAACACGACAATCAAGGTGACAAGCTAGCTTGCAACATTGACTTAAACATAGCATTGACTTTTACCTTGGTACCTGTAATATGAGTTTGTGGCCTTGTATACAAAAATGGAGGGAGTATAATTTGAAAGTACATTCAGATACAAACCAAACGATACAATTTTTGGTGACATGCATTCACATTTTGCTTGTCAAATACAGTATGTGGTCAAACTTTGACCCAAAATACGCAAAACAACAAAAAAATACTTACAATACCAGCGCCGCTCTTCCGCTCTTTTCCTCTTAAACCATCGCCGCTCCTCTCCTGTTCCAATCTAAATGCAGCGCCGCTCCTCTCCTCTTCCATTTCAAAACCACCACCCCTCCTCTCCTGTTCCAGTCCAAAACCAGCGTCGCTCCTCTCCCGTTCTAATCCAAAACCAGCGCTGCTCCTCTCCTCTTCCATTCAAAAACAACCGCCGGCGAGTGAAGGTGTTGTGGAGAAGTAGATCGATGGAGGAGTACAACCGATACGTGAGGATCACAGATGGCGACCGTGTGAAGCTAGCTAGGATGTTAGAGATACAGTCTTGGTTTGACAACAAGGACCAACTAGCGAAGACGGCGACATCCATGGCCAAATATCTCCAACAGAGCGAAAAGGCGGTGATACTCCCGGAGGAGTCGCTACGAGTACATAGAGCTGCTCCTCTGGGCCATGGAGCAAACAGATTCACCGAATCCGATCGTGAGGGAGCGGTGGTGGGAGTATCGATCCCAGATGGAGCATCCACCAGAGATTGAATGATCGAGCATCTACAGGGTGCCGTTTGTGAGGGTGTCCTGCCAGAGCGAGCCGGTGGAGTCTTCGTCTACCGAACCCAACTGCAAGAGGAGAAAAGCAGTTGGCCCGACGACGCTTCCCCGCCATCGTCTCCCTCGCCGTTCACATCGTCTCACGGGGCGGCTGTCTGCCGCCAAGGAATAGGAGGGGGCTGCCCCCCAGCCCAATAGTCGGGAAGGTTGTGAATTGTCAGGAGGAGCTTAGGGTTGTCAGTATTTGCAGGTTGTGAATTGTGTTTTGTGTTGTGTATTTTGAGAGTACTTTCAGATATGAATGTCTTTTGAATTTCAGATTTGCAGTATTGAGCATATAAAGTATTTTATGATTCTAGAGATCTATTTTTAGCACTTAAAAAATGTAGTTTCATAGGAGTATAAAAGTGCAGACAATGTGATTCTCAGAGAAGAAACTGCAAGTTCAGTTTCACATAAGAAATTGCAACTTTCAGAGGCAGAACATTTATATTAACACGGCCTTTTCAAACAGGGTTAACATCATGTTGGAAGTTTTATTCATGGTCGAAAATGGAACTACCGGCCAGTTAACATCATGCTGATCAACATTCATGCATAGCACATCTTCATATGATGCACAGTCGAAATACCCACACAATGTCGAGTGTGCGAAACACAGAGAAAACGAGGGACGAAGTTTTGGCAAGTGTTGGACGTGGTTTTAGAGGTCCATAGGCATGTTTGTATTTTCTTAGGGCCGTCATGTATCGACCGGCCTATGGACCTCCCATCCGAGGTTTTATTTTTGGCAGCCCAATTTATGTATTTTTTTGAAGAAAACGCAGAGGTCTGTTTTATTTTTATATGTACTTATGTTTCCCTTCGAACTATATTATATATATTTAAATTATTTTATATGTTGACTGTTTAGTTCACATACTCCCTCCTTTTCGGTTTATAGGGCTTATCTCAAAATTTTAGTTTTTCCATTTTATAAGGCTCAATTTGGTTGTTTTCCATCACATGTTCAGATTCCAAGGTGCATTAAATCATTGCATGCAAGTATTAAGAGAAAATTGACCAATGCATGTACTTTATGCATGCATGCATTGCAATTTATGCATTGATAAACATAATTTTTTGAGGAAAACAAGTGCATTAATTAGGTGCTTTTGCAAACTGCAAAAAGTATTCCACCATTCATCATCTACCTTGGTTGGTGAGATTTTTGAATTGAGCCCTATAAACCGAAAAGGAGGGAGTAATTGGCAAATAGATCTCGCCACCACCCCCCGCCTCCTAACTCCGGCGCGCTGCCCCTCAAAGAAGTCTGGCCGCGCCCCATGGAGTCGCCGGCCATATCCACGGGGGAATGGCGGGAAGACAGGCAGATGTACAAGATGCATATCCCACATGTCTACAAAGCCTTCTCGTGGATGCTCCAGCCGCTCGACTCCGTCACGCTGGCGGTGCTGCGGGAGACTCGAGGGAGGAGATGGAGGGAGCAGGCGATGCGGATCCGCGGCGACGCTCTCTCCTGGACCCAGTGCACGCGCGAATGGAGGGAAGCAGAGGAGGAAGCTGCGAGGGAGGAAGCCGAGGAGGGACCGAATCCGTTCTCTCACTGCAGTATGCTCGGATGTGCATGGATCATGTGGATTGGGAGCTGCTGAATCTAGCCCTGCGGATCTACTTCGAAGGAGATTTCTCGGAGAAGCACAGGATGCCCCACACCAGTGAGCCGTCGATTGCGTTTGTTCGATGGGCAAAAGGAGAAGTGAATTCAGGAGATCCACGTCGTGCTGCGAGATGGGAATGCTTGACTGGACTCCTGCCCACCAAAGACGCCACCGAGCCGAGCAGGTGGATCCCCTAACTTACCTCTCCCCCATAACTGCAGAAGATTGAAATTAGGCTTGCAATCTGCTTCAATTGAGCTGTCTGGTGGTTATTTCTGCTTCCTGAGAGACAACATCTGGCTGGAGGATGAGAAGGAACCAGGAACTCCGATGAATTTCCCCTATCACAATGGGGGGGGGGGGGGGAGCGCCGGTTGGGCAGTGGTACGGCCCACCTCCGCCCCAAATGGGGGCACAATCTAGGCAGGCTCCTGTAATTGCCCAAGATCAATCTGCTGGTGGTTCTGACTCTCAGATCAATGGGAAATCTCAAGGCAAGAATCAGCAAAAGAAGAGATAGGACATCGAAACTGCTCCCCCGCTTCGGGCCTTATGGCATACTCTGAGGTGATCTGCTACAACTGTGGGGAACCAGGGCATCATTTGGATAAATGTGTCAAGCCTAAGAGTTGTTTTATCTACAAAATGGTTACGCATAAAGTTGAGAATTGCCGTGTCAGAAGGAAAACCCACAGTTCTGCTAGATATGTTGGAAGTGCTGCTCCAGGATTATGTCCACCATTGATAGAACTTTCCGTGACACAAAATTAGATAGTTTATTTCCCCTTTCTAGTTGTAGAGCTCTGCCCAGATGTGGTAGTGACCACACTCCTTTGCTCTGGGACTCTGGTCTTAACAATTCTCCAAAGTGCAATAGTTTTTAATTTGATTAGTGGTGGGTGCTTAGAGATGATTTTCTTGAGCTAGTCAGGAAAATGAATGAGCTTCTTGGGAGCAGCTGCCCCCTAGAAAATTGGCAGATCAAAATCAGGAGATTTAGAAGAACTACCAAAGGGTGGAACTCCAATGAGGAAGCTAATCTTAGAAGATACATAAGGCTTCTCCTCCTTGAGTTTGATTCTCTAGATATTAAGCAGAAACCACTGACCTCTCTGAGGCTGAGACTAATAGATTAAACTTTGTTCATGGAGAGCTCAAGAAAATTTGGCTTCAAGAAGAAATCAAAGCCAAACAAAGGTCTAGAGATAGGAACATTAAGGAGGGTGATAGAAATACTGCTTACTTCCATGCAATAGCTAACCAGAGGAGGAGGAAAACCCTCATTCACTCCCTTGATGGCCCTAATGGCCACAAGCATCGAGGTAGATGAGATCTTTGAAAGTGGCTAGTGACTTCTACAAAGACCTGTTTAAGAAAGAAAACCCTTCTGGGTTCTCTCTACAAAACAATTTTTTCTTTGCTTCTAAAAAAGTCTCTCCTGCTGAAAATGAGCTGCTAGAAGCCCCTTTTTCAGAGACAGAGGTGAAGGAAGCCATTTTTAGCTCTTATCCTGATGGGGCTCCTGGTCCTGATGTGATTCCCTTCTTGTTTTACCAGCATTTTTGGGACTTGGTGAAAGATGATCTCTTTGATCTTTTCCAAGCCTTTCATAGAGGGGAGTTGGATCCAGCAACTTACTCATGGGGGGTCTGTTGGGGTCAAGTTAAATAACTGTGAAAGTGATTTTTTCCTTCTTTGGTAAAGGCCTTAGGCAAGGTGACCCCATCTCCCCGCTTTTGTTTAATTTAGTAGTGGACGTTCTTACTAAAATGCTGAGAAAAGCTGCTGATCATAGTCTGTTTGCAGGGCTCTGTCCTGAGGTCTTCCCTGGTGGCATCATCTGCCTTCAATATGCAGATGATACCATCCTTTTCTCAGACAATGACTCCACACATGCTAGCAATCTGAAAATTGTTCTAACCTGGTTTGAACAAGTCTCAGGCATGAGAATCAACTACTCTAAAAGTGAACTCATCCCTATCAACATGGATGATCAGGAGTTAGCTGACTTCCTCTCTATTCTAGTCTGTAATAAAGGTAACTTCCCCATTAAGTACCTAGGTATCCCTCTCCACTATGATAAACAGAGGAGAGAGGATATCCAACCCCTTGGGATAAAATCATTAAAAGGATTGCTTTGGGTGGAGGGCAAACTTCTCTCTTACAGAGGTAGATTGATCCTCATACAAGCTTGTTTGGCTAGCATTCCAGTGTATCTCCTCTCCTTCTTCAAGTTCCCTAAATGGTCAGTGAACCTCATCAATTCTCAGATGTCTCATTGCTTGTGGAATGATTTTGAGGGAAATAGGAAGCTACACCTTGCTAATTGGGCCCTAGTCTCTATGAAAGATTTTGGAGGCCTAGGCATACCTAACCTCCAAAAAATTAACATCATCTTCTAGGGTCTTGGATTAAAAGATTCTATGAGGAAGACCTGAAACCCTGGAAGCTTCTTATTGCCCATAAATACCTAGGAAATAAACCTAATGTTTTTGTCCCTTCCTCCAACCCTAAGAACTCTAGATTCTGGAAAGGATTAAAATCTATTATGCATGATGTGAAATTTGGCTACAGATGGAACATAGGGGATGGGAGCAGAACCAGGTTCTGGGAAGATAGTTGGTTTGGCACATCCCCCCTAGCAGTCCAATTTTGGCCTATACTCTGTGCGCAATGAGCTTAGCAAAAGTGTCAATGAAGTTTGGGACGGTCAATGCCTACTCTCTTTAACAAAAGCATTACCTTTACTGCCGAGCCGGATGCCCTGATTTGGCAGCTAGACAATAAGGGGAAGTATTCCTCCAGCTCCCTCTATCATGTTATCAACTTTAGAGGCGTTCAACCCGTGTTTATCCCTGTCATGCGGAAATTGAGAGTTCCCCTAAAATTCATGTATTTCTCTGGCTTCTCTACAAAAACAAATTGATGACTAGGGATAACCTTAGGAAGAGACACATCATCAAACCCCTTGATTGTGTTTATCGCTTGGAACAAGAGTCTTGTTCTCACCTATTTTTTGAATGTATAGTTGCTAAACATCTCTGGGCCCACATTGAGGAATATTTCTCTAGTCAGGTTGGTTCATCCTACGAATCTGTCGCCAGATTCTGGATCGCTACCAAAATTGCTCAGTTTTAAACACTGTTAGCTCAGCTGTCCTTTGGTGCCTCTGGAAATATAGAAATGCTATGATTTTCAGTAACACCTCCTGGATTTCCATTCTGCAGGTCTTGAGGTTGATCAGGAACATGGTGAGGAACTGGGCGATTCTCTCCTCCGGATCGGACAAGGACAAGTTGATGAGCTTCGTGGAAACCCTAACAAGATCCCTGCAGAAACCGTTGGCAATCACTTGTGGCTGAACAAGGCTCGACCTGCTCTGGGGCTGGACCCGTGGGCTCGTCTCAAGATCTCTGATGAAGATGATGGGCACCTGGCACCGATAAAGAGGGACATCCACCATGCTACGCCTTCCAGCCCAGTGTCTCCGCTTGCTTACTGGTCAACGCAGGCTGACACGGCCCCTCGGCTGAAGACCATGAAGGCTTCGCTGGACCCTCCTTGTGTCATTTGAGTGCTCTATCCGCTCTGCCTTTGGCACCACTCAGGTGATTTGTGTTATTCAGAGAACTTGTTCATCCACCCCCCCTAGTTTGTAGCTTTTCTACCTTTGCTTTCGAACTCCTCTTTGAGCTGCTGTATCAGAATATGTTGTGGTTTCGTTCTCAGCAATGGAACCGGGGAGATGCTCCCTGTTTTTCTAAAAAAAATTATTTCATGTGTTATTATATATTATTTTATTGTCATCATATATTTAACAGATACTTACATATGTAAGAAAACAATATCCCACATCTTATTAACTTATAAAAATAATTTCTTAACAAATAAAATCCTGGATTGTTTTGGCACGAAAATCCTAGTGATTGTGTACAAAAGCTTGGTAAGATTTAAGGACGAATGTAATAATATCACTTATTATTTAAATATATTTATAACAAAATGCTCAGCCACTTTTTATTTTTTGATAACATTGCTGGCCCAACCCAACATTATAATTAGAATCAGCCCAGCAAAATCGTGTATTTCGAGAAAGTGCAAATAGCCTGTAATTTTTTAGGAAATAAAATAAACGGGCCGCATGGATGCTACATTATTTGTTCACCCAGCCCAGCTAATGGCTGTAATTCAAAAAAAAGATCAAATTGACTGTAAATTCTACCGCACAAAAAAAAAGATCAGAATTCAAAAAAAATGGGTTGAATACGTGCCACATTTTTGGAGGATGAAATGTGGGCCAATAGGTCGAAGCCAATGCATGTCGTTGTCAATTTAGTCAACAAATGATTCTAACATGTTAGCCGTTGGATTTACATCCAACGACCGGCATCCATATTCAATCTCTCGTCTTCTTCCTCGAGCACCGCCGGGACCACCTCCCGCCTCCTGCTGCTAGCAGCTCTGCTTAGCACGCTTCGCTATGAAGCGCTACTCCACCGTTGGCGTGCCATCCCTCCACCCCTCCACACCTCCTGTTCTTCTCCACCGACTGCCGAACCACACCGCACTAGAACCAGTTAACCCTCGTACACCTCTCCGTCTGCGACTCTACTTCCGTGTCTTCCCATCTCCGGCTCGTTGCTGTCCGAGGCCTTGCCGTCATCCACCACCTTGGATGCGCTCGGCGCGGCGTGGTCAACATGGTCAACGAACGACACCATTGGAAGTAGACTGTGCGTGGAGAGGCCGATACCGGGTCCATGGCCGCACACAAGGAAATGCCTCCTTATTACGCCGCAAAAATAATGATTCCTCCACCGACATCCGGGACCCACCGGAAGGGCCTCTGTATTTCATGAAATAAAGTGCCCTCACGACATGTCGGACCCACCAGCTATCTTCGGCGCAAGGAACTGCCTCCATTACGCACAAAAAATGAATATTCCCCGCCACCGGTGGAACCCAAAGATAGTGGGAGGCTGACTTGTGGGCCTACCAAGTTGACGGGGACGGAGGGCTTTGTCAACTTAGTCACTATGAACAATTCTAGCTCCTCATCAGACGATGTTCATCCAACGGTCAGTAGTGCTTCTTCAACCTCTGGTCTTCTTGCTCCGGCCGCCCAAACCAGCGCCGGTCGTGCTGCGTGATCCTGCCTCCCATGGCCGGGTCAGTGATGCCACGGAGGCCTCATCGCCCCTACTACTCCCACCGGCCGTGCCATCCCTCTACTCACCCACACCCCTGTTATTCATGGCGACAAAGAGCCCCACACCGCAGCTGAACCAGTGAACCCTCGTACTCCTCTAGGCGTGGGCACCCACTGCTGTGTCTTCCCCGGCTCCGAGTTGTCCCCTTCCTAGTCCTCACCGTCGTCCACCGCCCTGGTGCTCTCGGAGCGGCGTGGTCAACGACCGACTTCCATCGGAAGAGTATCAGACGTGGAGAGGCCGATACCTGGTCCACGGCAGCCGCAAGGAAGTGCCTCCTTATTACGCGGAAAATAATTATTCCTCCACCTGACAGCAGGGACCCACCGGACGGGCCACCAGTATTTTGCGAAAAAATTGTTTCCCCCTGACTGCTGGGACCCACCTGACGGGCCACCGTATTTCGCGAAAAAAACGTTCCCCCCGATGTCAGCTCAGACCCACCGGACGTGCCTCCTTATTATGCACAAAAAAATGAATACTCCCGCTAGCCGGGACCCACCTTCTTTGGGAGGCTGACTTGTGGGCCTACTAAGTTGACGGGACGAAGGGCTTTGTCAACTTAGTCAATATGAACGATTCTAGCTCCAAGGACCGTGACGATGTCCATCCAACGCACCGTAGTGCTTCTTCAACCTCTGGTCTTCTTGCTCCAGCTACCAAAGCAAAGACCGGTCGTGCCGCATGCTTCGCCTCCCGTGGCGGGTTGTCTTTGCCGCAGAGGCCTCACCGCCCCCTACTATACCCACCACTGGCCAGGCCCTGCGGCGACGGCAGCCTCACACCGCAGCCGAACTAGTGAACCCTCGTAGTCCTCTCCGCGCGGGCTTCCACTGCCGCGTCGTCCCCTTCCTAGGCCTTGCCGTCGTCCACCGCCGTGGTGCTCTCCGCGCGGCGTGGTCAACATGGTCAAGGAACGACTTCCATCGGAAGAGTACTGTACGTGGAGAGGCTGACAGTTGGGTCCACGGCCACAGCCCAGTTTTTTTGTGATTTGCTAAGTAAGTCATTTTTTTCAGGCCTGTTGGGCTGCAAATCTTTCAAGACGAGGAGAGCTTTCATTCCGCTCGCCGAGAAAATGGCCCATCAGTAATGAGAAATGGGTTGTACATTTTTAAAACACATCAAACCGGCAATTACTTTCAAATATTTTTTTTCATTTCAACATTTTAAATTACTTTAATTTTTATGCGTGGAGAATTTGTTGGATTTTATATTGATATACATTTATTTTTAAAATCAGTTTGAATGTGAGTCGAAATTTCGGGATTAAAAACAGTTCGGACCGCACCGAAATATGCAAAATTTCGTATAATTTTTTAACCGTTGCCACAATATGGGCTGCAATGCTAACAAAAAAATATGGGCTCCAAAAAAAACCTTAAGAATTAGCAAATGGGCTGTAAATTATTAGAAATAATGGCAGATGGGTCATGCTGTTTTCCATGATTTGTGCTTTCCTAAAAAAGGTTGGCCTTTAAGGCGATCGTTGGATGTCCATCCAACGGCCGTCAGTCTTCTTCAATCTCTGCTCTTCTGCTCCGGCCCGCTCAAACAAGCTCCGGCGGACTGCTCGTCCCTCCTCCTCGCCGGCCTTTGTCTTGCCTTGTGAGCCTCACCGCCCGATCGTACTCCCATTGCTGGCCTAGCCATCCCTCTACTCACCCGCACCTGTTGTTATTCTCTGGCGACGGCAGACAAACTAGTAAACCCTCATACAGTCGTACTCCCCTCCGCGTGGGAAACAACTGCCGAGTTTTCCCTGCCTCCGTGTCGTCCCCTTCCTAGGCCTCGCCGTCGTCCCCTTCCTAGGCCTCGCCGTCGTCCACCGCCCTGGTGCTCTCGGCGCGGAGTGGTCAACGTGGTCAAGGAACGACTTCCATCGGACGTGGACTGTACGTGGAGAGGCTGACAGATGGGTCCACGGCGGCAGCAAGGAAGTGCCTCCTTATTACGTGAAAAATAATGATTCCTCCACCTGACAGCAGGGACCCATCGGACGGGCCACCGTATTTCACAAAACAACGTTTCCCCCCTGACTGCTGGGACCCACCAGCTACACCTTCGCACGCAATGAAGTGTGTCCGGGCAAAAAAAACAATTCGCCCCCCTGACTGCTGGGACCCACCAGCCCCCCGACTGCTGGGACCCACCAGCTACACCTTCGCATGCAAGGAAGTGCGTCCGGGAAAAAAAATAAAATGATTCGCCTTGATGCTTGGGACCCACCAGCCATCTTCGCAGTAAGGAAGTGTCCGATCGGGACCCACCGTCGGTCGCATATGTAGCATTGTCATTCTGGTCGCGAACGTGTACGTACATATATACTGGTCGATGTAGAGGCGCGCACGTGTCGTAGAAGAGGTGTGTACGTGTCGTAGTAGAGGCGCGCACGTAGCATGTACATGTACGTACAACGGCCAGGGTGCAAGAAAGAAAATACGACCACGTACGTACATACGGGCAGGGTCTCGAACGCCTACTCGCGCATACGTACGGCCATGGCTCGTGTACATGGCTGGATCGGAACGGAGAAACAGCATCGTCGTCGTGTTCATGGGGAGGCAATGGAATGCGTCGTGTTCATGGGGAGGCAAAGGGATGTGTCGTGTTCATCAGGAGGCAACGGAACGTGTGGGAGCCAACCGGCTGGGTCGGAACGGAATGCGTGGTCGTGTTCAACAGGAGGGCTTGGACGGACCAGGCGATGGAAACGAAGCCTGGCGTACCGCACAACAGAGGAAACGGACCTCCTACGTTCGCAACGGGGTCCTATTGATCGGGAGGGGTCTAGCATACCGCAAAACGAAGGAAACGGACCTCCTACGGTGGAAACGGGGGTCCTGCTGATCGGGAGGGGTGTGGCGAACCGCAAAACGGAGGAAACAGACTTGTGTTGGAGCGTTATGGTCGAAACGGGGGTCCTGTTCATCGGGAGGGGTGTGGCATACCGCAAAACGGGACTCCACGGGATACTGTTCATCTCCACCGTCGACCTCCTCCAGCCTCCACGGGCTCCTGTTCATCCAGCCTCCACGGGCTCCTGTTCATCCAGCCTCCACTGTGCGCTACTCCACCGGCTACTGTTCAACCACCCCTCCACCGTCTACTATTCATCCAGCCCTCCACACCACGGGGTCCTGTTCAACCACCCCTCCACGGGCACCCCTCCACCGTCTATTGCTCATCCATCCCTCCACACCACGGGGTCCTGTTCATCCACCCCTCCACGGGCACCCCTCCACCGTCTACTGTTCATCCAGCCCTCCACCACACCATGGGGTCCTGTTCATCCAGAGGCAACGCCACCGCCATCGCTCATCCAACCCCCGCATAGCGCCACTGTTCATCCCATCGATCGGCTTGATTAGCGGCAGAGCGGCGAATCGCCGATCGGGTTCGATTAACGTACCATCAATCGATCACTCGGGTTTAGTAACGCGTAGCCTGCCGTGCAATCGCTCGGGTTCAGTTAGAGCCCAACGCCTTGCTCGGGTTCAGTTAGAGCCCAACGCCTTGCTCGGGTTCAGTAAGAGCCAACGCCTCGCACACACGCGCATACGTCTACGAGAGAAACGCGCATCGCTCGGCCCCGACCTCCCACTGTAACCGGGAACTCCCCGAAATTTTCCTCCCCCTCGCTTCTACCACGGTTTTTTCCGTCATGGACAGCCCAAAGAATGTCATGCAGCTACGTCTCCGGCCCGCCCAGGACGAAAAGCCCATTTTCTGTCATGATTTTTTGTCATAGAAGTAGGAGCCCACCACATCTATGATGATACCGGGTTTTGTCACAATTATCGTCATAGAAGTGTCATATGTATGACAGAAAAAATTTCGTTCGGCCCAAAATGTCATGGATGTGTCTTTCTTTTTGTAGTGAGAGGTGGGAAACCGATGACAGGAAGGCGGGAAATGGTAGCCTGTTTAGAAAACGTAGTAGAGAAGGAAGCATGAGCTACCACGACGCATGCGCACAGCGCTTACCCATGTACTACATGTGTTGTCGAAAGGGCTTAGGGTTGCCGTTCGATCTGGGAGCATCCAACGGTGCACACGTATGATCCGTGGGGTTTGCGTTCTGGCCAATCAGAACACACAACTCAGATCGCGCGTGCAGCCGGGGGGAGGGGGGCATAGGCCACGGTTTGGTAGGCACACATCTTTCGTGAGTGAACCGTGTGCTATTTGAAAACATTTTGTGAGAAGAATCTCGGTTTTTAAATCCCTGTAAATTCAAAACTCACCCGAAAATCGTGAAACTTGGCATGGTGTCACGACATGGCACATATATGTCGAGGAATTTTTTTGCCCATTTTGGCGCAAGTTTTATTACAAGCCTCTTACAAACCGGAGCTTCTATCAAAGAAGCCTCGTGGTTCCGATAGGGAAACGTGTCCCCCTTGTTGGCGAAACAAAATCACTGCCTCTTTTCGCCTTGTATTTTCTTCTACAGGCAACTTGGAACGACAGGATATCCTTGCTAAAATTTAAACTTATTTAGGGTTCGTTTGGCCTTTTTATACATTAATTGAGTTTCCTAGGCATTTAATGTCCATAAATCAAATCTGAACTACAAATACATGCTCCAGTTCACCAAAATGGCTAGAAAAATTATACATGTGTCCTTGGGTGCATGTTTAGGTCCCATGCCAGGAATGGGAACGAATTACAACCGTACCGGCGTCCTGGCTCGTCCTAAAACATTTTGAATCTCGGTTTTTAAATCCCCATAAATCCAAAACTCATAGGAAAGTCATCCAAGGTGGCATGGTGTCACGTCATGGCACATATATGTCGTGGTAAAAACATTGCCAATTTGGGCCAAGCTTTATTACAAACCTCTTACAAACCGGAGCCTGTCGCAAGAACCCTCGTGGTTTCTATAGGCAAACGTATCCCCTTGTGGGCCAAATGATAATCGTTCCCTCTTCTAGCCTCATATTTTCTCCTACACGCACCAGGAACAACGGGAGATTCGCGCTGAACTTTGAAATTATTCAAGGTTCGTTTGACCTTCTTATTCATTAATTGAGTTTTCTAGGCATTTAATGTCCATAATTCAAATCCGAACTACAAATACATGCTCCAGTGCACCAAAATGGCTAGAAAAAACATACATGTTTCCTTGGGGTGCATGTTTAGGTCCCATGGAACAAATGGGAATGAATTCAATTGTCTCGCTGTCCTGGCTTGCCCACAAACATTGGTAGTCTCGGTTTTTAAGTCTTTGTAAATCCAAAACTCACCAGGAAATCATGAAACTTGGCATGGTGTCACTACATGGTACATATAATTGTCCAATTTGGGCGAAGCTATATTACAAGTCTCTTACAAACCGGAGCATGTCGCAACCCTCATGGTTCCGGTAGGGAAACATGACCCTCTTGTGGGCGAAACGATAATCGCTGCCTCTTCTCGCCTTGAACTTTGTTTTCTACAGGCAACATACAATAACATGAGTGTCGTGCTGAAATTTGAATCTGTTCAGGGTTCGTTTGGCCATTGTATATATTAATTAAGTTTTCTAGTCATTTAATGTAGTGCATAACTCAAATTTGAACTACAAGCACATGCTCCAGTGAAGCAAAATGGGTGGGAAATAGTACATGTGTCATTGGGTGCATGTTTAGGTCTGATTTAAGGAGTGGGAATGAATTACAAACTTCTCGTCGTCCTGAAACATTGAGAATCTCGGTTTTTAAATCCCAGTAAATCAAGAACTCACCCAAAAAACATGAAACTTGGCATGGTTTCTTGACATGGCACATATATGCCATGGTCAAAAAATCGTCTAGTTTGAGACAAGGCGCACACAGTAATTGCCAATGAAATCCTTTTTGAAACAAGTAGCTGACACGTTAATATCGCAAATATTTGTATTATATGAACCGTGTCAAAATTTAACCATACTCGGTGGTGTGCGTGCAGCTGTTTGATTAGACGGGACGAGCGCGAGAAGTCCGGCGTGCAGGCTCGATGGGACGCATGCGAGCAGTCCGCCACACAGGCTCGACGGGATGCGTGCATCCTGTCCACCTCACAGGCTGGACGGGACATGTGCGAGCAGCAAGGCCGCCCATGCTCACCGGGAAGCGAGCTCTTTGACCTCCATGCACCAGCCGCTGCCTGCCTCGCTCACAACTTCTCCATTAATGAGTTAATTAAAGCACATGGACGGAGGGTGTTTGCTTGTGGTCCCATGGCAGCATTTGATTTCTTCGTGTTTTCAACTCGTATTCTGACCTAATTTAAATTGCCACATAGGGCAACCGATAATACGACCACAAATAAAATGGCAACGGTATTACAACGACAAATTTACAATGGCGCAGATAATAATTGTCTTACATATTCCGGATAATTTAAAATGCCACATGCGGCAAAGCCCGGAAGGCATGGGGGCAAGAGAAGAAGGAAATCGCAGACAACAATCTGGATCTCTACTATCTCTATTCGTCGATGGATCGTCAGGCGACGACGTCCTCCAGCTCCTTCTTCAATTCCTCACGACTTTGCTTGAAAGCAGCCACAGATTCCTCCACCTCCTGCTCACGCTCAATCCGGAGCTTCCTCAAGCCAACCATCAGTTCCTCGACGACCGCTGTCAGCGTCATCCCCGAGGCACTGCTGTGCTCATGCAGCATCTTCCAACCGACAGCCTCCTCCTCCTTCTCGGCGAGCGCCTTGAGGAACTTCGCATTGTCACCCATGAGTTGCTCGACGAGGCCGGTCGCCTTGTCAACTGAGGCATCGCTGATCTTGAGCAGCTTCATCAAGCCGTCAACCAGCTCTTGCTGCTTAATGACGCTAGCAAGAATGTCGTCATCACCGGCCAAGGAGTTCAGGAACGCCAGATCGTCGCGATGGTTGACACCGCGAGTGCGCTTGTGAGAGCCCTCGCGTGCCCATGAGAGCTCGTTCGAGGGCTCCGCAGCGCGCCGGGACATCTCTGCTGGGGCTGTGGTTGTGGCTTCGTGGGGGGACCTCTCTAGTGCTTCAGCGGCCTTGGTCTTTGCTGCCTGGTTATATGTCCACCCGAAACTCCTCCTACCGGTCATGGCGGAACGACTTGACAGGAAAGACGAGTTTTGTGGGTGATGAGGAGAGGACTGTGAAGTAATTTTCGAGTGGGTAGTTTTTATAGCCCGGTGCTAAGTGTGAACACATATTAGTTTGATAGGTGTGAACAGATTTGCAATTACTTATTGCGTTGTAATCTGCAATGTGACGAGAAACAAGGTCAAAATTTATTAATGGCAGAAGGTTGACCACGTGGTTGCTCGCCATTGAGACGACCGTGTCACGCTTTGCTCGCGTCCGTCTGCGCGTTTTGCTCGCCACTGAGGCGGCCGTGAGGCGCTCTGCTCTAGCGTCCCTGCACGTGCTCTGCTCGCCGTTGAGGCAAATTTACAATGGCAATGGTTAATAATTCTTAATAATTGTCTTACATATTCAGGATAATTTGAAATGCCACATGCGGCAAGGCCCAGAACATTCATGACCTACATATGCATACAATTATAATAAAATATAGGCTAAAAGGCTGAGCTGGCGGCCTTCCGATGACGGTTTTCTTAGACTCCATGATCAGCATAGCACCCTTGCGGCTGTTCACTCCTAGTGTCCCGACCCGCCTCCGCCTACGGAGCTGCTGGCGCTGGGAGGCTCTTGGGGCTGATGGGCCTCTTCCAGTAGAGCTTGACAGCATGCAATCGCGCACATGATATCTCCACGGAACTCCTCCATTTCCATGTCTCTGGCTTGGTAGCAAATTCCATCCATCACCTGCATCCTCAAGATATCACATTGGCGATGTTCTACTTCGTCAGGGACGTCAACTCCGCCAAGGATGCGCTCGAGCCTGGCCACCACATCATCGGGATCGAGGTTGGCATGGCCGCCGCGGGCAATGATGAAGCCGCAGGCTTCCTGTCTCTTGACTAAATCGCAGAGGTCCTCTGCCCATTCCTTGCGGGGCATTAGACTGTCGATGAGCACTGGTGACGGCGGCTCTTCGGGTGGGTCGTCTATCATGCCGCCGAGCAGCTCTGGATCTTTTGCGTGGTGGATGGCAAACTGCTCATCACACCTTGATGGTAGCTGGAACTACGTTGGTATTTCCCTGGAGAGGGAGGGATGATGCAGCACAGCGACGGTAGGTATTTCCCTCAGTTATGAAACCAAGGTATCGAACCAGTAGGAGAACCAAGCAACAAAACGTAAGCAGCACCTACACACAAACAACAACACCTTGCAACCCGACGTGTTAAAGGGGTTGTCAATTCCTTCCGGGGTACGGCGCCTCAAGACAGGCAAACAAACGTGAGTTAAATTGTAGTAGATTGATAGATCAAGCGCCAAATAAAATAAATAAAGATAAAACGCAGCAATGTATTTTTGTATTTTTTTGGTTTAATAGATCTGAATAAAAATGCAAAGTAAAAGTAGATCGCCTGGCAAATATATGAGAAAGAAGACCCGGTGCCGTAGGTTTCACTAGTGGCTTCTCTCGAGAAACATAGCAAACGGTGGGTAAACAAATTACTGTTGGGCAATTGATAGAACTTCAAATAATCATGACGATATCCAAGCAATGATCATTACATAGGCATAACGTCCAAGATTAGTAGACCGACTCCTGCCTGCATCTACTACTATTACTCCACACATCGACCGCTATCCAGCATGCATCTAGTGTATTAAGTTCATGGAAAAAGAGAGTAATGGAATAAGAACGATGACATGATGTAGACAAGATCCGTTTATCTATATGGCGGTAGATATAGATCTCGTCTTTTATCCTTAGTAGAAACGATACATACGTGTCGGTTCCCTTTCTGTCACTGGGATCAAGCACCGTAAGATCGAACCTACTACCGAGCGCCTCTTCCCATTGCAATATAAATAGATCAAATTGGCCAAACAAAACCCAAATATCGGATAAGAAATACGAGGCTATAAGAGATCATGCATATAAGATATCAAAGAAACTCAAATAACTTTCATGGATATAAAAAGATATAACTGATCATAAACTTGAAGTTCATCAGATCCCAACAAACACACCGCAAAAAGAGTTACATCATATGGATCTCCAAGAGACCATTGTATTGAGAATTCAGCGAGAGAGAGAAAGCCATCTTGCTACAAACTACGGACCCGGAGGTCTACAAAGAACTACTCACGCATCATCGGAGAGGCACCAATGGAAGTAGTGAACCCCTCCGTGATGGTGTCTAGATTGGATCTGGTGATTCTGGACTCTACGGCGGCTGGATGAATATTTCGTCGATGCTTCTAGGGTTCTGGTATTTTTGGGGTATTTATAGAGCAAAGAGGCGGTCCGGGGGGGGCACCCGAGGTGGGGACAACCCACCAGGGCGCGCCTGGGTCTCCTGGCGCGCCTTGGTGGGTTGTGCCCCCCCCCCCCCTCGGGGCAGCCCCCAGGTGCAACCAGGCCCATTGCCTTCCTTCTGGCCCATAAAAAATCATCGTGGAGTTTCGTGGCATTTGGACTCCGTTTGATATTGATTTCCTGTGATGTAAAAAACATGGGAAAAAACAGCAACTAACACTTGGCACTATGTCAATAGGTTAGTACCAAAAAATGATATAAAATGATTATAAAACATCCAAGATTGATAATAAAACAGCATGGAACAATCAAAAATTATAGATACGTTTGAGACATATCAGCATCCCCAAGCTTAACTCCTACTTGTCATCGAGTAGGTAAGTGATAAAAATAGAATTTTTGATGTGGAGTGCTATTCATCAAGTCATATCATATTCTTTTCTTTATAGCATGGATATTTGGACTTCTATGTGATTCAAAGCAATAGTCTAGTTTTGACAAGATAATTTAGATACTCAAGCATATCAACAAGCAACCATATCTTCCAAAATATCAACGCTAAAATAAGTTATCCCTAGACCATCATGCTCAAACATTGATCCATTCATGAAACACACTCGAATATTAACTACACCCAATACTTGAGCACGATCATATTGCCTCCTAGTTGGTGCTTTTGTAAGAGAAGATGGAGACTCAAATTCAAACATAAAAATTGCATAAATTAAAAGAAAGGCCCTTCGTAGAGGGAAGTAGGGAAAACATTTTGGGAGGTGTATCCATCCCACCAACGAAAACGACTCAGAGCTACGAACACTTTCCATGCTAGATATGCCATAGGCGGTTCCCAAACAGAAAATAAATTTTATTCCTTTTTCCACCATACATTCACTTACCATGGCTAGTCGTATCCACGGGTGCCCTCCATTCCAACACTTTCCAAGGAATTTATTATTTGACAACATAAAGTAAATATTTTTGGCATTTCGGGACTGGGCATCCCTAAAACCTTTGCCTTACTCTCGTGCAATGACAAGTAAATAAACACTCATCTTGAGAATAACACATCTAGCATGGAAAATATTAGCCACCCGTCACCGTTCCGCGAGCGAAACAAACACACAAAAGAGAAGTTTATTTTGAAAATTAGATATGGCACATGCAAATTTGCTTAGAGTGGCAAAAGAATACCGCATATAGGTAGATATAGCGGACTCATGTGTCAAAACTGGTTTAAAAAGGATTTTGGATGCACAAGTAGAGATCATACTTAGTGCAAAATGAAGGCTAGCAAAAAGATTGAGAAGCGACCAACCAAGAAACGAATAATATCATAAGCAAGCATTAAGCATAATTAACACCGAATAATGCACCACAAGTAGGATATAATTTTCATTGCATGATTATTGACTTTCGTGCATGCATAGAGAATCACCACCCTTAACACCAATATTCTTACTAGAGCACAATTACTCATCAACATAACTAACATATCACATCATCATATCTCAAAACTATTACTAAGAATCAAGTTTATTTTTTCCAATGATCTTCATGACATTTTGTTTTCTTTATCCTTCTTGTATATCTATCACTTTGGGACTAACTTTCATGTGTTGCTTTTCATAAGCTCAGACAAATATAAGTGAAGATCATGAACATAACAAATTTTCTTTCTCTCAAAATAATTTAAGTGAAGCAAGAGAGAATTTCTTCGAAATTTTACTAACTCTCAAATAAATCTAAGTGAAGAAAGGGAGAATTTCTTAAAAAATAACAAAGCACACCGTTCTCAAAAAAGATATAAGTGAAGCACTAGAGCAAGTCCTAGCGCATAAAAGATTTAAGTGAAGCATAGAGAGCAATTCTAACAAGTCATGATATAATTTTGGCTCTTTCAAGTAGGTGTGTCCGGCAAGGATTGATGACTTAAAACACAAAATAAAACAAGCAAATACACATATCATACAAGACGCTCCAAGCAAAACACATATCATGTGACGAATAAAAATATAGCCTCGAGTAAAATACCGATAGTTGTTGGAAGAAAGCGGGGATGCCACTCGGGGGAATCCCCAAGATTAGTTGCTTGCTAATTCTTGTATAATAGCTTGGGATGCCGTGGCATCCCCAAGCTTAGGCTCTTACATCCTTCCTTCATCCATCGTAAGATAACCCAAAACTTGAAAACTTCAATCACACAAAACTCAACAAAACCTTTGTGAGATCCGTTAGTATAAGAAAGCAAACTACTACTATAAGTGTTGTATCAAACCAATTCATATTTTGTTTTTGTATTATATCTACTGTATTCCAACTTTTTTATGGCAAAAACTCATCAAAGTAAACCATAGAGCCATCAAAATAAGCACACAACACAAAGAAAACAGAATTTGTCAAAACAGAACAGTCTGTAGCAATCTGACTTTAGTGAATACTTCTGTAACTCCAAAACTTCTACCAAATTAGGACGACCAGAGTAATTTGTATATTAATATTCTGCAAAAAGAATCAAAGCAAAATCTCTTTCCTGGGATTTATGAAAATTATTTTCATGGGCGCAAAGTTTCTGTCTTTTTCAGCAAGATCAAACAACTATCACCCAAGAAGATCCCAAAGGCTTTACTTGGCACAAACACTAATTAAAACATAAAAAACACAATCATACTAGTAGCATAATTGTGTAAACACTCAAGAACAGAAAGCAAAAAGCAAAAATAAATTTTATTCATTGGGTTGCCTCCCAACAAGCGCTATAGTTTTACGCCCTTAGCTAGGCATAAGATTTTATTGATGCTCACAAGAAAGATAATAATTTGAACACAAAGAGAGCATCATAAATAACATGAAAAACACATTTAAGTCTAACATACTTCCTATGCATAGGCATTTTATAGGAAAACAAATTTTGAAGGCAAGCAAAATCTAGCAAATGCAAGGAAGAATCAAGAAACAATAGCAATCTCAACATGAAGAGAGGTAATTTAGTAACATGGAAATTCCTACAACCATATTTTCCTCTCTCATAATAATTACATGTAGGATTATAATCAAATTTAACAATATAGCTATCACATAAAATATTCTCAACATGATCCACATGCATGCAAAGTTGACACTCTTCCAAAATAGTGGGATTACCATCAAATAAAGTCATGACCTCTCCAAGCCCACTTTTATCAAAAAATTCATAAGATTGAACATACTCCAAAGTAGTGGGATAATTATTTCCTAAAGTTGACACACTTACAAACCCACTTTCAATACTATTGCAAACATATTCATCGTCAGGCTTAAATAAATTTTCAAGATCATAAGAAGCATCATCACCCAATCATGATCATTGCAATAAGTAGCGGACATAGCAAAACTAGCATCCCCAAGCTTGGGGTTTTGCATATTATTAGCACAATTGACATTAATAGAATTTATAGTAAAATCATTGCAATCATGCTTTTAATTCAAGGAGCTATCATGAATCACTTCATAAAGTTCTTCATCGCAATTTTCAGTTTCACGAATCTCAAGCAAAACTTCATAAAGATAATCTAGTGCACTCAACTCACTAGCAATTGGTTGATCAAGATTTGATCTTTTAAAAAGATTAGCAAGTGGATGAGGTTACATATTAAGAGATGTTTAGCAAGTGAAGATGCAAGCAAATAGAAGGGACATGGTAACACAAATAGAGATAGCAAACAAGAGATCTGACGGGAAAAAGGCGAACGAAAAAAGGGTGAATAAAACGGCAGATTTTTGTGAAGTGGGGGAGAGGAAAACGAGAGGCAAATGGCAAATAATGTAAATTGTAAGGAGATGAGATTTGTGATTAGGAATATGGTTATGTTGAAGATCCTCCCCGGCAACGGCGCCAGAAATTCTCCTTGATGGTAGCTGGAACTACGTCGGTATTTCCCTGGAGAGGGAGGGATGATGTAGCACAACGACGGTAGGTATTTCCCTCAGTTATGAAACCAAGATATCGAACCAGTAGGAGAACCAAGCAACACAACGTAAGCAGCACCTGCACACAAACAACAACACCTCGCAACCTGACGTGTTAAAGGGGTTGTCAATCCCTTCCGGGGTACGGCGCCTCAAGATAGGCAAACGGACGTGAGGAAAATTGTAGTAGATTGATAGGTCGAATGCCAAATAAAATAAATAAAGATAAAACACAGCAAGGTATTTTTGTATTTTTTGGTTTAATAGATCTGAATAAAAATGCAAAGGAAAAGTAGATCTCAAGGAAATATATGAGAAAGAAGACCCGGGGGCCGTAGGTTTCGCTAGTGGCCTCTCTCGAGAAAAATAGCAAACGGTGGGTAAACAAATTACTGTTGGGAAATTGATAGAACTTCAAATAATCATGACGATATCCAGGCAATGATCATTACATAGGCATCACGTCCAAGATTTGTAGACCGACTCCTGCCTGCATCTACTACTATTACTCCACACATCGACCGCTATCCAGCATGCATCTAGTGTATTAAGTTCATGAAAAAACAGAGTAATGCAATAAGAACAATGACATGATGTAGACAAGATCTGTTTATCTATATGGCGGTAGATATAGATCTCATCTTTTTATCCTTAGTAGCAACGATACATACGTGTCGGTTCCCTTTTTGTCACTGGGATCAAGCACTGTAAGATCGAACCCACAACCGGTGTCGGGACCCCGATTCTAAGTCACACCGATCTAGCCTGTAACACCTCATATCACTTTGCGGCCTCACACACGGTATTCCCACGGGTGTCGCCTTACCATGGCCCGGGACCGTTTGCGCCTTTTGGCTCACGTATATGATAGTGTCGCTAGCATCCATATGACAGAGAACCTGGCCGACATGACTCGTCGTGAACCCAAAGTGGCACTAACTTATAGGGACAGGCATACATGAATCAACATCGAGCATGTCGGTCGTGACGTGCGAATCCGGGCTGTACTGGCTAACAGGACTCGGGAACCCCGGGCTGTAGCAGGCTAGGCAGGACTCGGATGTCACCGCGTGACATTTCCCGAAGGGAACCACGAGGCAGAAGTGAATCACATGCCGGCCAGTCTAAGTGTTCCGGAGCAGTTGTGCTAGGCTAGCAGGACTCCAGTAAACCGGGCTGTAGCGAACTACCATGGCTCGGTGGAAGCACTAGACTACATTTCCCCATAAGATAAGGCTACCAAGGATAGACAACTAGGTTGTCGGATCCCACACATAGCAATACACGTTACACGTACGCATAACACGCAAGTATGTGTTGTACAACATGGCATCACAACATAACGCAAACTCATATAGATAAAGGCCCAGAAGAGCCACATAGCATTTAATACAAACAGGGGTCACATGACCCATCATTCAGAGCATACAAGCAACAAGCGGAAGCATTACATGTCTGAGTACAGACAACTACAAAAGAAAAAGGCTGAGAAGCCTGACTATCTACAAGACCCTCCCAAGGGTACAGGATCGTAGCTGAGGTAACAAGCTACTCATCGAAGTCCAAGCGGAACTACTAGTGAGACAGATGTCTCATCTGCAAAACATAAATAAAGCAAACGTGAGTACAAAGGTACTCAGCAAGACTTACATCAGATCCTAACATACATGCATTTGTATCAAGAAGGTAATGTGGGGTTTAGTTGCAGCAAGCCAGCTTTGACTCTGTGGCTATCCTGTTCTACGACTACGAGAACTTCTTTGAGGTGATATGGCGCACACGAGTCCACTAGTCACCACACAATACACTACTATGGATTCATCCCCGTCTCCATACGAGAAGGCCATCCATAGCACTCACACTTGTCTTGAGCATTTTAGAGTATACACTTCATGTTGTATATTTAACATGTAAGGATCCAAGAAGTACATAACCGATGACACGGATATTCGAATAGATCATGATAACGCTGCAGGTGTGTACTTCTTCTCACACGCTCTCACCACTTACCACCATGTACACGTCAGATATCTCGGCAACCTTCAAGTCAAGTTTGGCGAGGGAGTCGGCCACGACCGACTAATCACACAAGACTCTAGTCCAGGTTTATCACCTATTCGGGTTCCATCCGCAAGGAGATCCGCCGGGTGTCGCCACGGCCCCAAACGATGTGAGCAGGGTTCCCAAGCCCACCATCCGGTGCCACTTGGTACACCGTGCCACTGTGTTTAGTCTGTCCCTAAGCCCACCCTGCGGGTGCCACTTGGTAGAAAAATAGCACTACCTACAAACACCAGAAACTAGTTGCGACTCACGGAGAGATCAAGTCGATTAATAAGTCGAGAGGGGCCGAGTTACCGGAACCCAATGTGTGGTAGTATCGAGTCATTGGAAAACATACATAGAACTCAAGGTGCTTAAGGACGGTTCGGTGAGACAACCCACCATGTACTCCTACATGGCCTCTCACCGCTACCTTTACCAAATCGTGTTCACACACTTCACTCTCAAAGATCGTAACATATAGTAACACTCCAATTCATTCCCAATGAATCAGACCTGACACAACTCTAAGCAATAGCAGGCATAGCATGGTAGGAACACAACATGGCTCAATCAACTCCTACACATGCTAGTGGGTTTCAACTATTTACTGTGGCAACAACAGGTCATGCAGAGGAATGGGTTCAACTACCGCAACACAAAGTAGCAGATGAATCGTTGTTGTCCTAATGCAATAACTGAGAGCAGGAGCGAGAGAGTAGGATTGTATCGGAATGAACAAGGGGGTTTGCTTGCTCGGTAAATCAACAAGGGAGGCAATCGCTTCACAGCAGTACTCTCGAGCACTCTCCGGAGCTGGACCTATCGAGAAGGAACGGTGCCAACAATCAATACACAAGCATATGCAACAATATGATGCATGAACATGGCATGTAGATGTGATGCTGTTTGGGCTAATGCAACTAGCATTCAGTTTGGAAGAGGTCCATTTGAACCAAGAATTCAAATGCAACTCCAAGTTAAGCTCTTATATATGCCATTATAGTGTTTCACCTATACAGCAGGTATAAGTTGGTTTGTCATGCATGAAACTGGTGCAGATGGATAGATTGCATTTTTCTGATAATTTTTCATATATAAATTATTTCAATCTGAGCTACGGTTGAATTTATATGATTTTTTGAAGTTTTGCTAATTTTCTGGAATTTCCTGTTTAGAAATAATTCCAGAAAATGAATAGCTGCGTCAGCATTGCGTCAGCAAGTCAACGGCGCTGACCAGGTCAAATCTGACGTGTGGGGGCCACACGTCAGTGTCTCAGTTAGTTAACAGGGGGGTTTATTTGGTCTAATTAGGATTAGAGGGCGTTGGGCCCACTGTCAGTGTCAGGGGTGGTTAGCAAAATGGTGATTAGCCTTAAGCTAATCACCTAGCTGGTCGGGCCCGCATGTCAGGCCGGCTAGGGTCGTCGGTGGCGACCTCTGGACGCGGCGGCGTCCGTGATTCAGGCCACGGGGGCGGCGGCTGCGAGCACCGGGTCGTAGCCTGTGCTCTCCCGCATCTAGTGGGGTAGGTGGGAGGAGCTGGGGAGGCCGGAGTCACGGAGCGGGCGGCGGCGGCGGCCGGAGTTCGGCTTGAGCGGGTGCGCGGCTACGGCGCACGGGGAGACAGGGGAGAAGGGGGAACCGACGTGGGGCTCACAGAGGACCGGAAGAGCAGCTCAGCAGGCTCGGGGACGCGCTGATGGCGGCGAGCGTCGACGGAGATCCACGGCGGCCGGAGGTGAAGAAGGCGACGGCGATGGCTCCACGGGGCGTCCGGCGAGGCACGGCTTGGCGGAGAGGAAGAGGAAGGTGGCGCGGAGCTCGTGGGCACGTCGGAGGGGCGAGGCCGGGGCAGGCAGGTGGCGTGGCCGGACGCAGGCCGCTGGCCGGGCGCTGCCTGCCCTCCTCCGGGCGCGAGGAAGGGGACGACTGCACTGCCAATGGCTTGGCCGACTGTTGGCCATCACAGCCAGCTGCACAGGAGGTAAGTGCAGGTGGGTTTCTTCCTTTTGCTTCTATTTTGTTTTTGTTTTCTATTTTCGACATTTGTTTTGATTTAATAAAAATACTAAATCATTTTATTTCCTTGTGCCAATTTTTGCAGGAGCTAGTGGTATTATACCAGAGCTCCCCATCAACTAGCACAATTTTTGGACAACATTGTATATATATAACAATATATATCCAAAGCAAATAATTACTGGATTAATTCCAAATGCCCAAAATAAATACTTATGAGCTCCTAAAAATATTTGTTTGATTATTATCTCTGTCCAATATTTTCATAGAGCAACATGAACATTTTCTTGGACCTTTTTGGAGCAATTTTTATCTGGGTCATTTCCAGAAATGATTTCCGAGGGTTTCACAAATCCCCATTTCAAATTTAAATGAAATTTAAACATGATGCACACATAAAGGCTCGCCTAGGTCATACCAGAACTAGGGATGTGACAACCGGGCACCTCTTCCCACTGCAAGATAAATAGATCAAGGTGGCCAAACAAAACCCAAATATCGGAGAAGAAATATGAGGCCATAAGATATCATGCATATAAGAGATGAAAGAAGCTCAAATAACTTTAATGGATATAAAAAAATATAACTGACCATAAACTCGAAGTTCATCAGATCCCAACAAACACACCGCAAAAAGAGTTACATCATATGGATCTCCAAGAGACCATTGTATTGAGAATTAAGCAAGAGAGAGAAAGCCATCTAGCTACTAACTACGGACTCGAAGGTCTACAAAGAACTACTCACGCATCATCGGAGAGGCACCAATGGAAGTGGTGAACCCCTCCGTGATGGTGTCTAGATTGGATCTGGTGGTTCTGGACTCCGCGGTAATTTGGATGAATATTTCGTCAACGCTTCTAGGGTTCTGGGTTTTTTCGGGTATTTATAGAGCAAAGCGGCGGTCCGGGGGGCACCCGAGGTGGGCACAACCCATCAGGCGCGCGCTGGCCTCTGGCGCACTTCGGTGGGTTTGCCCCCTCGGGGCACCCCCCAGGTGCAACCAGGGCCCATTGCCTTCCTTCTGGCCCAATAAAAAATCATCATGGAGTTTCATGGCATTTGGACTCCGTTTGATATTGATTTCTTGTGATGTAAAAAACATGGAAAAAACAGCAACTGACACTTGGCACTATATCAATAGGTTAGTACCAAAAAATGATATAAAATGACTATAAAATGATTATAAAACATCCAAGATTGATAATAAAACAGCATGGAACAATCAAAAATTATAGATACGTCGGAGACGTATCACACCTCTTCTGCAATATGTCGATTGTGCGCCCAAGGACTGTCACGCCGATATCACTACCGATGTGCAATGGTGCCTGCACCGGCCGATGAAGCTCTTGCTCCCTGACCTACTCCGGCTTGTTCTCCTCACCTAAGATGTAACGCAGGTAGGCATCGACGTCGAAGCTTTGGTTGTTGCCTGGCATGCTTGGAATAACTAATGGTAGATGGGTGAGGACTAGATCTGCGCAGAGTGCCGCGACGGTGCGTTGCCGCCTGGGCTATATGCAGCAAGCCATTAGCTGGTGGCGGGAAACCGATGAGGGAAGAGGCGTGGATTTTACAATTCACCCATGTGGAGCGCGGGAAGCACTCGGTGGAGCGCGGTAAGTCTAAGTGGAGCACACACACAACCCGAATACCTTATCTGGTGCCACGTGTTATTTATCACACACACGTGTTAACATAAGGAAACGTTTGTGTAACTTACTAATCATCGCACACGAGTACTCGCAGACGCATCATGTGCGATACTCCTAGCCACCGCAAGCAACTGGTTTGCATTTTTCAAAGTTTTTTGTACACACAGAATCGCACACGAACTAATTGTCTTAACCATCTGTGTTTTAATTTCTCGTCGCAAACAGTTCATCCGAGTCGGCTGTTTGCCACGTATCACACACATCTTGTTAAGTTGAACCATTTCTGTTGTGTTCCCTAATTGAAAACAGTTCGTCCGAGTGAACTGTATGCCGTATATCACACACCTTGATCTGGCTAACCATTTCTGTTGCACTTCCTAATAGCAAACGGTTCATCAGAGCGAACTGTATACCGTATATCGCACACACATTGATATGGTTGCCCATTTCTGTTGTTCTGCCTCATCGCAAACAGTTCGATTGGATTAACCGTGTGCCCTGCATCGCACACACAACTAAAATTGAACGGTGTTTGTTGGCTCCGCCATCGCAAATGTTTTGCACCTTTTTTGACGGTTTGTTTACATCCGCGTTTGCGGTTAATGCATCCCACACAGTTTCGTCAAAGGGTCTTTGATTGTAGTGTCGCGTTAGCAGCATCCTGCAGTAGCGTTGTCATCATTACAAGCTTGCCAAACATTCATAACATCTACATCTGCTCCTGCAATAGGTCTATCACCTAGCGGTGCATCAAGGGCATAATTCTTCTATGCAGCAATGAGGATAATCCTCAGATCATGGACCCAGTCCACATCATTGCTACTATCATCTTTCAACTTATTTTTCTCTAGGAACATATCAAAAATAAATGGGGTGCTACATCGCGAGCTATTGATCTACAACATAGATATGCAAATACTATCAGGACTAAGTTCATGATAAATTAAGTTCAATTAATCAAATTACTTAAGAACTCCCACTTAAATAGACATCCCTCAAGTCATCTAAGTGATACGTGATCCAAATTAACTAACCCATGTCCGATCATCACGTGAGATGGGGTAGTCATCAATGGTGAACATATCTATGTTGATCATATCTACTATATGATTCACGTTCGAACTTTCGGTCTCTAGTATTCCAAGGCCATGTCTGTACATGCTAGGCTCGTCAAGTTTAACCCGAGTATTCCGCATGTGCAAAACTGTCTTGCACCCGTTGTATGTGAACGTAGAGTCTATCACACCCAATCATCACGTGGTGTCTCAACACGATGAACTGTCGCAATGGTGCATACTCAGGGAGCACACTTATACCTTGAAATTTGGTGAAGGGATCATCTTATAATGCTACCGCCGTACTAAGCAAAATAAGATGCATAAAAGATAAACATCACATGCAATCAAAATATGATGTGATCTCATTATGAAATGACAACTCATGTCCATGGTTAGGTAACCTTAACCATCTTTGATCAATGAGCTAGTCTAGTAGAGGCTCACTAGGGACACGGTGTTTTTTTATGTATTCACACATGTATCAAGGTTTCCGATCAATACAATTCTAGCATGAATAACAAACCTTTATCATGAATAAGGAAATATAAAATAACAACTTTATTATTGCCTCTAGGGCATATTTCCTTCACATAGTTCATCCAAAAGGCATCACTTCACCGATCAGGGTTGAACCAAAATCACCACAAATATAGCATGTGTTATGTTGTGGATCGAGGCCAACCAATGGCATTCACGAACTCAACACAATGTCCTTGCCAAGGAAATCACCACCGCCACCGCCGTACACATGGCCTGATGGGGAATATTGCATGAAAATCAAAAAGTTTCCTACGAACCACCCAAGATCTAATCTATGAGATGCGTAGCAACAAGAGGAAAGTGAGTCTACATACCCTTGACCAAAAGTGTTAGCGTATGTAACGCGGTTGATGTAGTCGTACTCTTCGCGATCCAATCCGATCTAGTGTTGAATGGACGATACCTCCGAGTTTAGCACACATTCAGCTTGATGATGTCCTCTCCTCCTTGATCCATCAAGTGAAGGAGATGAGGTAGATGAGAGCGGGGCCAGCTCAACGGCGAGGTGGTGGTGGTGGCAGCGGAATTCCGGCATGGCTTCGCAAAGCGCGTATCAAAGAAACGTGGGAGGAGTTGGGAGAGGCAATGGCCAAGGGTCAAGGGGGTGGCTGCCCCCATGCACCCCCTCTTCATATAGGCTAGGGGTAGGGGCGGGCGTACAAAACCCTCCTAGGGTATGCCACAAAGGAGAAATTCCTTTAAACCTGGAGATAACATCTTATCTCTAGATTCAACCCTTTAAATTTAGAGATAAGACCTTTTCTCTAGATTTGAACAACAGTGCCTTGGGGAATAGTGCAGCCAGCCCATGTGGGTTGTAGCCCTACCCCTTGGTCCATGTGGGACCTTCTCGAGTCGTTGGGCCCCATGGTAGAACCCCTGGAACCTTCTAGAACCTTCCCGGTACTCAACCAAAAATTTCCAAACTTTTCCGGAACCCTGAATATGACTTCCCATATATAAATTTTTACCTCCGGACCATTTCGGAGCTCCTCGGGATGTCTGGGATCCCATCCGAGACTCCAAGCTACTTTTGGACTTTCCACTATTAATGTCTCAACATTACTCTAGCGCTACCAAATGTTAAGCGTGCGACCCTACAGGTTCGGGAATCATGTAGACATGACCAATACACATGTCCGGTCAATAAGCAATAGCGTGACCTGGATACTCATATTAACTCCTAAATTTTCCACGAAGATTTTTATCGGTTGAACCACAATGTCGGGGATTCGGTTAATCTCATATATATTTTGCTTTGTCCGGTGATATGTTACTTGCCCGAGATTCGATCGTCAGTATCTTCATACCTAGTTCAATCTTGTTACCGGCAAGTCTCTTTACTCATTTTGTAATACAAAATCTCGTGACTAAACTCATTAGTCACATGCTTGCAAGCTTCTTGTGATGTTGTATTAACGTGAGGGCCCAGAGATATCTCTCCGTCACACGGAGTGACAAATCCCAGTCTCGATCCATGCAACCCAACAAATACTTTCGGAGATACCTTTAGAGTATCTTTATGATCACCCAGTTATGAAGTGACATTTGATAGCACACAAAGAATTCCTCTGGAATCCGGGAGTGGCATGATCTCATGGTCTAAGGAACATATACTTGACATGAAGAAAACTGTAGCAAATAAACTAAGTGATACGATTTGATGCTAAGCTTACAGTTGGGTCTGTCCATCACATCATTTTCGTAATGATGTGACTGTTATGAAATGACAACTCATATCTATGGTTAGAAACCTTAACCATCTTTGATAACGAGCTAGTCTAGTAGAGGCTCACTAGGGACACGGTGTTGTTTATACCTATTTATATATCCACACATGTATTTAAGTTTTCGGTCAATACAATTCTAGCATGAATAATAAACATTTATCATGAACAAGGAAATATGATAATAACTAATTTATATTGCCTCTAGGGCATATTTCCAACATGGCCACCATCACCACCATCCTATCGGCGACCACCCTCTCGGCCACCACCACCACCATTCCGAAGAGAGACTTCTGTTTGGGTCATGCTAGCACGATCTTCGACTTTCCTGGCATCACTAAGCCTCTCATCCTCAAGTGTAAGTCTACACTCCTCTACCTTCAACTTTCTTTCCCTGGCCGCCAACTTGGACCTCCATTTCTCATCCTCCAACATCTTGAGCTCATTCCACCTCGCCAACACCTTCTTGGCCCCAATCATGGCTACAAGTTCTTCTTTGTATGCACCATCATATGCACTTCTCTTCTTTCTCTCCTTTTGCAATTTTGTTCCCTTTCGGTCTATTGTTGGCCTCTTCATTCACGTCGTCGTCCTCCTCAACGGATATGCTCAATCTTGATCTTTTTGAAGTGGTATCCGCAACTCTCTTGAACCACTTTTGTTTTTTGCAAATCTCTTTGTAGAATGATACAAAGTGAAGTGCTTGTGGCCAAACTTCTTGTTCCTATGCTTGAAGAGTTCTTGGATGTACGAGCCATACTCCATGACTTGCACATCGCTTGGGGTGCATGATTCACTTGATGCAACCAGACCATCGGTTGCATTGGTCGTGAATGGTGCCCCAACGATGCCCAAGAGACCCTTGTGTATGGCTTGATGTCACCTCCACGGATTTGTTGTAGTACTCTACAATTCTCTCCAAAAACTTGTCCTCTGATTGATCCGTGCATCCATGGAGATGTTCATCCGAGCATAGCATAGGGTAATATCTTCAAATAGATGTGAGTTTGTGAAAGGATCAATATAGTTGACTAGAGGGGGGGTGAATAGGCAACTAACAATTTTTAGCTTTTCTTTACCAATTTAAACTTTGCATCAAAGTATGTTATCTAGATATGCAACTAGGTGAGCAACCTATATGATGCAAAAACAACAAGCACACGAGCAAGCAAAGGATATAACACAAATAAGCTTGCACAAGTAAAGGCACGACATAACCAAGAGTGGAGCCGGTGAAGACGAGGATGTGTTACCGAAGTTCCTTCCCTTTGAGGGGAAGTACGTCTCCGTTGGAGCGGTGTGGAGGCACAATGCTCCCCAATAAGCCACTAGGGCCACCGTATTCTCCTCACGCCCTCACACAATGCGAGATGCCATGATTCCACGATTGGTGCCCTTGGAGGCGGTGACTGAACCTTTACAAACAAGGTTGGTGAAATCTCCACAACTTAATTGGAGGCTCCCAACGACACCGCGAAGCTTCACCACAATGGACTATGGCTCCGCGGTGACCTCAACCGTCTAGGGTGCTCAAACACCCAAGAGTAACAAGATCCGCAAGGGATTAGTGGGGGAATCAAATTTCTCTTGGTGGAATTGTAGATCGGGGCCTTCTCAACCAATCCCGAGCAAATCAACAAGTTTGATTGGCTAGGGAGAGAGATCGGGCGAAAATGGAGCTTGGAGCAACAATGGAGCTTAGGGTTGGAAGAGGTAGTCAACTCAGGGAAGAAGACACTCCTTATATAGTGGAGAGACAAATCCAACCGTTATCCACCAACCCATTCTGCGCAGCATGGTATTACCGCGCCGGGGCTGCGGTACTACCGCAGGCACACGCGGTACTACTGCGGGGCCTTGCGGTACTACTGCGTGATCAACACAGACCTGGCTAGCCCAACCGCACTGAAGCGGAGGGCGGTAGAACCGCACAAGCGGTACTACCGCATCACCTTGCGGTACTACCGCAAGGCAGGGAAGGTCCAGAGAACGGGGAGGCACGGACATAAAAAATTACATCCGTAGCAACTTCCGCTGAGTTGGAGTCGATGCAAAAATCCGACCCGGTAGTACAGTTGGAGGAGTGGTACTACCGTGTGGCGGCTAAGCTAGGTAGCTGCTGGTACCACCACGCATTGTGGTGCGGTACTATTGACGGAGGGCGCGGATGTAAAAATTACATCCGCCCCTACTACTGATAGCAGCGGCACTTAGCTGGGGCCACGGTACTTTCAGCTCACGAGGAGCGGTACTACCGTGGGCTCTTTACGGTACTACCGCACCAAGGTCCCAGATTATCAAGCAAGTGCCTGCGGTACTACCGCTCCAGGGAGCAGTACTACCACAAGCCCAATTTCAGCAACCAAGACAGAATGCATAGAGGATAAAATGGAGGATGCTCCAAAGTGCCAGAGGAAAGGCGGAGCAAAGGAGGAGAATGTGTACGTGATGATTCCACCCGAACCTTTCCGAAGCGGACCCCCTCTTAATAGTACGGCTTTCCTACGACTCAAATCCACTGAAAAGAAACGTAGAAAAACGCCGTCTTCAATAGTCTTCGAGGGGCACCAAACCGTCTTGTGCCTAGCGATGAAACATCTGAGAAAATCAAGGCACACGATTAGTCCGCAAAAGCATTGTTAGCAATCACCAAAACACCTTAGGACAATCTCCCCCTTTTTGGTGGATTGATGACAATGCAGGATTTGCACAAAGGAAAATAATAGAGAGCATACGCAAACCCCTTCTCTCTAAAATATAGATGGGCTCCCCCTAGATGTGTGCAATCTAGATATTTGTTTTGGACTGCACGGCACACATACTAGGATCAACACTCCCCCTATATTTTATAGACAAGGCGCATAACTTGCAATAGTAAGGCTAACATAAGGCAAGATAGCAAACACGAGCATAACATAAGTAGCACAATATATCATAAGCTCACTAAGAAGATAAGATAGAGTGCATATATCTTACACCATATGAAGGATAAGTCTCACAAGCGCAAACCAAACCAAAGCAAACGAGGTTCAAATGAGAAGGCAAACAAACCACAACACACGACACATGACTAGCAAATCCCTACACTCTCTCCCCCTTTGGCATCGAGACGCCAAAAAGGAGAGAGGACACCTACACACAAGGGGTGGCTCAGGCAGAGTAATCAATCCAACGCTCCTCGTCAGACTCGGCAGCGGGGACGGTCTCCTCGATGTCCTCCTCAGAATCAGTCCACTTGAAGACTTGCTTAGCCATCCACTCAGCCGCTGGCGTGATGACCTCCTTAGAACCGCCAGAGACTTCCTCTCCAAAAACCTTCATAATCTTCTTGTCGCGGCGACGACTCTCCTTGGAGGCCACGTGAGTCCTGTACTGCCCCTTTGCTTGCATGCAGAACAGAGTCTTCATCTTGTCCTTCAGCTTCTTGTCCCAAGAGGGCTCAGTGGAGGAAGAGGCATGTCCAGTAGGGCGGTTCTCAGCTGCAATCTCCTCCTCAGTTTCCTCTCCATCCACAACCATCTTAGCAGCCGCTGCCTCAGCACGAGTGGTAGTGTTAGCCCACTGGGGTTTGATGCGAAGTCTGATGGGGGTCATGACGGATCCAGTTAGGGGCCAGAAACTCATCCTGAGGGAAGCGCTGCTCCCAAGTCTTCGAGATCAGCAGAAACAGGTAAGGTCCATATATGGGAACCTTACGGTTGAACACCGCAAAGTGAAGCTCGCGCCACATGATGTGGGAAACATCCAAGGGTTGTGTCTGAGAGATCCGCGCCTCCTCACAGATAAGCAACATGTCCACAAGATAAGCATGCACCTTGTCCTTGTCCCCAATGCATGGGAAGAGAGAGTTGCAGAAGATCCGGTGCATGATGTCAAGGAAAGAGTTCAGCACCCATGACCTCTTACCACTTGGAAGGACCTTCTCAACATAGTATGGCATAAGCCTGTTCTTGTTGGCAGACTCGGGGTTGGCATGAGGGCGGACACCAACGGGCGTGTTGAGCCCCTCATCAGGAACACTGAGCAACGCCATGAATTCCTGCCAAGTGGCAGTCAGCTGACGTCCATTGGTCATCCAGGTCATCCTCTGATCCTCCTCAGTGTGAAAGTGAACTGAAGCAAAGAACTGGGCCACAAGCTCGGGATCATAGTCCAGGTGAAAGGAGATCACTTCCTCAATGGCAAACTGCTCCATGAGATCCAAGGCCTCACCAAAGTAGGCATGGTGCTTCTCCTCCCTCATGTGATGCATATCAATCCAGTGCACGTCCACATAGATGTTCTGCTTGCCCTTGATCACATCCAGGTAGATGAGGTTCTGCTGCTTGGTCCAGAATAGATCATTGCCTCTGATGTTGGCACGAGGATTCACATAAGGGTTGATCCTCCGTCGAGCGAGAAACTCTGCCTGTGGAATCTCATCCATGCCTGTGGTGGGATCCTTCTGCTTGGTGGCGGTGGTCTTGGTCCTGCGTTGGGGGGCATTGGAGCCCTCTGGAGCTTCGTCTTGATTGCGCAGACGCTTGGAGCTAGTGGCACGACTGGGATTGGAACGGCGAGCAGGAGCACCGGAGCCACCACCTAAGACACCAAACACAAAACACACACGACAAGCGAGAAGAATCAATGCAAAGACCACAGCAAAACAAGGGAAACATGTAGAAAGCATACGTGGTAATTGCCAAGAGGAAGATTGGACAACAACGGTAGTACTGCCAGTTTGCGTGGTACTAAAATTTTAGTACCGCTCCTAGTCGCGGTAGTACCGCGTGAGGACACGGTAGTATCGGGGCTCGGAGCGGTAGTACGACCTTAGTACCGTAGCACGTGTGGTAGTACCGCACCTGACGGGCGGTAGTACCGGACCAGCGGTAGTACCGCACCAGAGGGGCGGTAGTACCGCACGGTGTCAGATCCGAACCACTTTGAATCTGAGAAGAACCGCGAAAACGCGGCGGTACTACGGTTGATCAAATCTACCACGGGACAACATATCAAGTATAATTTCTACGCAACACTACTCTCCTACATCCTACTCTTGCAAAGATTTGGCCTAAAATCTCAAGAACACATGCATCTCCCCAAAAATCTAGAGGCAAAAGAACAAGCAAGAGAGAGAGAGGGATTTGGGGAGAAACCTTGTTCCATGGCAAGAGGAAGTGGTGGGGAATGATCCCACCAGTTGGAATCCGAGGAGAGTGGCCGGAGACGGAGATCCGGCGAGGGTCTCTGGCGTCGTTCTTGAGCAGGATAGAGAGAGGCGGCGGGGAGAGAGACAAATGAATGGGTATGGGGGAGTTTGAACTCCCCCTGCCCAGGTCATAACCCCCACGCGCACTCGTCAACGCGGTAGTACCGCTCGGGCGGAAGTGCCACACCGAAGCGGTAGGCCGCTCCCAGCGGCAAGAAAAATTACTGCCTGGTGCGGTAGTACTGCGGCGCTCCACACACGGTAGTACTGCAAGGCATGTAGTACCGTGAGCTCAGGAAGATGCATGTTTCAAACACAAGAAAAAAAAAGGTCTTCGCACGGAATCTTCAAGCAAATGAGACACCACAAGAACACGCTCAACACAAAGAAATAAAGGCAAGAGACAACAAGGACCAACCACGAGACACAACCTCTTCAAGGAGAGGGCGGTGGCCGGAGCCACCTATGTTTGAGTGAATTGGTATGGCACCACAAAGAATTATCCTTGGGCCATGACCAAAACTCATCTTTGAGGCACAAGCGCCATCAACAATGGCTAATGTGAAAGAGTTGATCAATTTATTCATAATGGGGGAGGGAGAGTTCATTGAGAGAACAACGCTCCCCCTATGTCCATGCCTACATCTAAACAAGACAACAAGTTGAGTATGGTGGGGTGTGCAAGGGTTCAAGCAACATTGCTCGAATCAATGATATTTAGCTCATGCCTTAACTCACGAAATCTTGCTTCATCCAATGGCTTCGTGAAAATATCTGCAAGGTTATCATGAGTGTTGAAGTAGTTGAGCTTGATCTCCCCTCGCCTGATGTGATCCCGAATGAAGCGATACTGAATCTCAATATGCTTCGGCTTGAAGTGTTGCACCGGGTTGAGAGAAATCTTGATGGCACTTTCATTGTCACACCAAAGAGGCACTTTGTCACAAATGACACCGTAATCCTTTAAAGTTTGCCTCATCCATAGAAGTTGTGCACAACAACTACCGGCCGCCACATACTCCGCTTCAGTGGACGAGAGAGACACACAACTTTGCTTCTTAGAAGACCAACTTACCAAAGAGCAACCAAGGAATTGGCACCCTCCGGAAGTGGATTTCCTATCCACTTTGTCTCCCGCCCAATCCGAATCTGAATATCCTACAAGCTTGAAGTTTGCTCCTCTTGGGTACCATAAGCCAAAGTTTGGGGTATGAGCCAAATATCGGAAGATTCTCTTGACCGCCACAAAGTGGCTTTCCTTAGGTGCGGCTTGAAACTGTGCACAAATTCCCACACTCAACATGATATCCGGTCTAGATGCACAAAGGTAAAGCAAGGAATCAATCATGGAAAGATATACCTTCTGATCCACCGCTTTACCATTGGGATCAATGTCAAGTTGGAACTTGGTGGGCATTGGAGTGGAAGCCGGCTTGACATCACTTAGCTTGAATCTCTTCAGCATGTCTTGAGTGTATTTGGCTTGGTTGATGAAGGTTCCTTCTCTTCTTTGCTTCACTTCAAACCCGAGAAAGAACTTCAACTCTCCCATGGAAGACATCTTGAACTTTGAGGTCATGAGTGCGGCAAATTCCTCATTGAAAGCTTTGTTAGGGGAACCAAAGATAATATCATCAACATATAGTTGGCACACAAAACAAATCCCCTTTGACCTTCTTAGTAAAAAGAGTGGGGTCGATTAGCCCAACTTCAAATCCACGGTCTTGTAACAACTCGGTAAGGTGGTCATACCACGCACGTGGGGCTTGTTTAAGGCCATAGAGTGCCTTATCGAGTTGGTACACATGATCGGGAAAGTAGGGATCCTCGAACCCGGGGGGTTGCTTGACATATACCAACTCATTAATAGGACCATTAAGAAAAGCACTCTTCACATCCGTTTGTTGCAACTTAAAGTTGTGATGAGAAGCATAAGCAATCAACAAACGAATGGATTCAAGGCGAGTAACGGGAGCAAAGGTTTCACCGTAGTCGATACCTTCGACTTGGGAGTAGCCTTGTGCCACCAATCTTGCCTTGTTGCGAACGATGGTCCCATGAGCATCTTGCTTGTTCTTGAATATCCACTTGGTTCCAATGATATTGTGGTTCCCCGTTGGCCTTGGCACCAATCTCCACACCTTGTTGTACTCGAAGTTGTTGAGTTCTTCATGCATGGCATTAAGCCAATCCGGATCTTCGAGTGCTTCATATACCTTTTGGGGTTCAACACAAGAGACAAACGCGTGATGTTCACAATAGTTTGCCAATTGTCTACGAGTGCTTACCCCCTTTTGAATGCTTCCAAGCACATTTTTCATGAGACGACCCTTGGTGGAGAGCTTGGATGCAATCTTGGCAGCACGACGCTCCAATTCCTCCTCGGTGGTGAGTTGAGGAGCGGTCACTTGATCATCTTGAGCGTCGTCTTGAGATTGTTCTTGATCTTGAACTTGCTCAGAGGAGAGAACTTGACCTTGGGCATCACTTGGTGTTTCAACACCGTCTTGAGCATGATCTTGCCCTTGGTCTTGTTCATGAGGTTTAGGGCCTTCACTTTTTTCTTCGGAAGCGTGTGGGCCTTGGGTTGGCGATGGCTCCACTTGAGTGGAGCATTGTCCTTCTCCTTCGACCACAAGGGGTTCCTCAATGGGTAGGGTAAACCAACACACAGTCTTCTTATGGCTTGAGGAGGAATTTCATCACCTACATCACAAGTGCCACTTTGCTCCACTTGGGAGCCGTTATTCTCATCAAACTCCACGTTACACGTCTCCTCAATAAGCCTCGTGGACTTATTAAGGACAAAGTAAGCATGAGAGTTTGTAGCATAACCAACAAATATGCCCTCATAAGCTCTAGCCTCAAATTTAGACAACCGAACACCCTTTTTGAGAATGAAACACTTACACCCGAACACCCAGAAGTACTTGAGGTTGGGCTTGTTACCGGTGAGTATCTCATACGGAGTCTTGTTCAAGCCTTTGCGGAGATAGAGACGATTTGAAGCATGACATGCGGTGTTGATGGCTTCGGCCCAAAAGTTGTATGGAGACTTGAACTCCGCCATCATGGTCCTTGCCGCATCCATCAACGTTCGGTTCTTCCTCTCAGCAACACCGTTTTGTTGAGGGGTGTAAGGTGCGGAATATTGATGCTTGATCCCCTCATCACTAAGAAACTCATCCAAGGTGTAGTTCTTGAACTCAGTGCCGTTGTCACTTCTTATTTTCAAGATCTTTGCATTGTGTTGACGTTGGGCTTCATTTGCAAAGTCAATGATGCTTTGTTGGCTCTCGCTCTTCCTCTTGAAGAAATACACCCAAGTGTATCTTGAATAGTCATCCACAATCACCAAGCAATACTTCCTACCCCCAAGACTATCAAAGGATGGAGGCCCAAAGAGATCCAAATGAAGGATCTCCAAAGGCCTCTTCGAGTAAATGATAGTCGTGGGAGGGTGAGCCTTCTCATGTAGCTTTCCTTTGATACAAGCACTGCAAGCACGATCTTTAGCAAAACTAACATTCGTTAGTCCACGTGCATGGTCCCCCTTGAGAAGACTTTGCAAAGATCTCATATTGACATGGGCTAAACAACGATGCCAAAGCCATCCCACATCAACTTTAGCCATTAGGCATGTCGCGGTCTTAGTGGGTCGCTCCAAGAAGTTGATCACATAGAGACCGTTCTCGACATGCCCAACAAAGGCTACTTTAAGAGTCTTGCTCCACAAGAGGGCCACGGTATCAATATCAAAGAAAGTGGCAAAGCCCATGAGTGCGAGTTGATGAACGGAAAGTAAATTGTATGCAAGGGACTCAACAAGCATGACCTTCTCGATCGTGAGATCATGAGAAATGACAACCTTGCCAAGTCCCAATACCTTTGAGGACGAGGCATCACCCCACTCGACATTGGTGGGCATAGATGGAATCTTGTGTACGTCCACCACCAAGTCCTTGCTTAGGTCATATGATTTGTAGCTCCACTATCGAGCAACCATGATCCCCCACCGGAAGCAAACACCGCAAGAGATCAATGCTTGATTTTAGGTACCCATTTTTAATGGGTCCTTTGATGTTAGTGACAAGGGTCTTAGGAACCCAAATAGACCATTCAATGTACTCATAAGGAGAACCAACAAATTTGGCATAAACATGCCCATCACTAGCACGGCACAATATATAAGAAGGGTTAAAGTCGTCGGCTTTATTGGAAGGGGTGGCATTGCCTTTCTTGACACCACCACCCTTCACATTGTTCTTCTTCTCCTTGTAAGCACACTCTCCCTCATTTACAAAGGTTTGCTTGAGAGGGGGAGGTCATTCGGTCTTGTCATTCTTCTTCTTGTTCTTGGACTTGGGTGCATACCCAATCCCTTCCTTGGCCACAACTTCCTTTTGATTGCTCAAAAGGCCGTTGAGTTTTTTATCGCATTGTATGCATGACACAAGACCCTTCTCAAGCGGCTCCTTTAACTTAGCATTCTCCTCAACAAGATGCGCGTGCTCACAACATGGGTTAGTAGCATTTGCATTGTCAATTAATACCATATGAGGAAATGTGGCTTTCTCCTTGGTTAGCTTTACTTGGAGTTGATCATGAGACTCCTTGAGGCTAGCATGAGCACCTTTCAAGACTTTGTGGGCCTTGTCAAGTATGTAAATCTCCTCTTTGAGTCTAGCAAGATCAACCCCAAGCTTGGCTTTCTCGGAATTGAGCATGCTACCTCTTGAGCACTGCGTTGGATTTCCCCGAAGAGGAGAGGATGATGCAGTAAAGTAGCGTAAGTATTTCCCTTAGTTTTTGAGAACCAAGGTATCAATCCAGTAGGAGCCCACGCGCGAGTCCCTCGTTCCTACACAAAGCGAATAGCTCCTCGCAACCAACGCGATTAGGGGTTCTCAATCCCTTCACGGTCACTTACGAGAGTGAGATCTGATAGAGATGATAGATAATATTTTTGGTATTTTGGATATAAAGATGCAAACTAAAATAAAAGGCAAAAGTAAAAGCAAAGCAATAATAAAGTGATTGGAGATTGATATGATGAGAATAGACCCGGGGGCCATAGATTTCACTAGTGGCTTCTCTCAGAGCATAAGTATTTCTACTTGGGTGAACAAATTCTTGTTGAGCAATTCACATAATTGAGCATAGTTATGAGAATATCTAGGTATGATCATGTATATAGGCATCACGTCCGAGACAAGTAGACTGACTCACCGCATCTACTACTATTACTCCACTCATCGACCGCTATCCAAAGATGCATCTAGAGTATTAAGTTAATGAAAACAGAGTAACGCCTTAAGCAAGATGACATGATGTAGAGGGATAAATTCATGCAATATGATATAAACCCCATCTTGTTATCCTCGATGGCAACAGTACAATACGTACCTTGCTGCCCCTTCTATCACTGGGAAAGGACACCGCAAGATTGAACCCAAAGCTAAGCACTTCTCCCATTGCAAGAAAAAACAATCTAGTAGGCCAAACCAAACTGATAATTCGAAGAGACTTGCAAAGATAACCAATCATACATAAAAGAATTCAGAGAAGATTCAAATATTGTTCATAGATAAACTTGATCATAAACCCACAATTCATCGGTCTCAACAAACACACCGCAAAAAAAGATGACATTGAATAGATCTCCACGAGGGAGGGGGGGAACATTGTATTGACATCCAAAAAGAGAGAAGAAGCCATCTAGCTACTAACTATGGACCCGAAGGTCTGAGGTAAACTACTCACACTTTGTCGGAAGGGCTATGATGATGATGTAGAAGCCCTCCGTGGTGGATTCCCCTTCCGGCGGAGCTTCGGAACAGGCCCCAAGATGGGATCTCGTGGATACAGAAAGTTGCGGCGGTGGAATTACGTTTTGGCTCCGTGATTCGATCGCTTTGAAGTGCGAGGTATATATAGGAGGAAGGAGTACGTCGGTGGAGCTTCGAGGGGCCCACAAGGCAGGGGGCACGCCCTAGGGGGGCGCCCTCCACCCTTGTGACCGCCTCGTGGCTTTCTTGACGGAGGGTCCAAGTCTCCTGGGTCTTATCTGATGAGCAGATCACGTTCCCGAAGGTTTCATTCCGTTTCGACTCCGTTTGATATTCCGTTTCTTCGAAACACTGAAATAGGCAAAAAACAGCAATTCTGTGCTGGGCCTCCGGTTAATAGGTTAGTCCCAAAAGTAATATAAAAGTGGAAAATAAAGCCCAATATGGTCCAAAACAGTAGATAATATAGCATGGAGCAAAAATTATAGATACGTTGGAGACGTATCAGAGCACACGAGTAACAACAAGTGCATGATCAAGATCTTTGTTTAACTTAGCATGATCATAGTTGTGTGACTCCTCAAGAGCCAAACGAAGACCACGCTCTTCCTCAAGAGCATTGGAAAGATCCGAAATCTCATCGGCATAGTCTCGACTATGCCCCTCCATCTTAGAGATGGTATCTTCGTGAGCCTCGATCATGTCATTGGCTTCACCAAGTTGTTCCAAGAGAGCAACGAAGTGCTTCTTGGGTTTACCCTTGAGTTTACCCATAAAGGACTCAAACTCATTATCCTCCACATAAGATTCCTCATGTTCATCAATGCAATTCGTCAAAGAAGGATGATCAATGATGGTAGTTTTGATGTTGGGGGTTACCTTATTGGTGGCTTTCGCCATGAGGCACTTGGCGGTGATGCTTTCATTTGGAGAGTCAAAGAGAGACACCCGTGGAGTTGTCGCAATGGCAACGGAGGCCATGGCAACCAAGTCACCATCGTCATCATCATCATCATCATCATCATTGTACTCTTCTTGTACCACCAATGCTTTGGGGGAGTCTTCTTGGTGAAGTTGCTCTTGTTGGGGAAAGACTTGGCCTTGTCCTTTCGAATGAGCTTGCCACCATTGTCTCCCTCTTCTCATAAGGGCACTCCACAACAAAGTGGCTCACATTGCCACAATTAAAGCAAGTCCACACTCGTTGCTTGCCCTTTGCACCACTTGAATAGTTCTTGTTGAAGTTGGGCCTTGAGTTCTTCTTGCTCCAAAATTGCCTTGAAGCAAGAGCCATGTGTTCATGATAGGCATATTTCGTATCTTCGAGGTTGCTCTCCTCTTCTTCCTCTTCATCCTCTTCCTCCATACTAACCTTGGCCTTTAGTGCAGGTTGGGCTTCTTTACTCTTTGAGAGCGTAGTACCGCATTGTCGGCGGTCTTGTCCAAGATGCTCATAGGAATGAAGTCATCCAACACTTCACTTGAGGACAAGGTGTGGAAGTCCGGTCTTTGATGAATGACGGAGGACATGGCTTTGTGGTAGGGCATCATTGCCTTGAGGAATTTGCGCTTGATCCAATTGTCATCCGTGTCCTTACTTCCATGATCTCGGAGTGAGACCGCGCGCTTGGTTACCCTCCGATAAAGCTCACGAGGTTCTTCATCTTCTTTCATTGCAAACTCACCGGCTTCATCTTGCACCACTTCATAGTTGGAGCGTTGAATGCTAGCGCTTCCCCGGTAGAGGGAAACAACTTGGTGCCAAGCATATTTGGCCATGGAGTAGGGCCGGAGATGAGGAAGATCTTCGGGTGGGATTGCTTCTTGGATGATGAAGAGAGCATTCTCATTGAATTGATTATCCACGGCTTCTCTAGGAGTGAAGTTGTTTAGGTCATGCGGATAGAAACCTTCTTTAATGATTCTCCAAAGGTTAGTATTCACATGATTTAAATGACGCTTAAAGCGATAGACCCAAGAATCAAATTCCACATTCTTCTCAATCTTAGGGGCCGGGCCGGCATGATTCAAATGAGTGGAAGGAAGCGGTCCACCATAGACAACTGGAGGTTCCACATGGGAAAAGATGTCGGTGCCATTTTTACCACTAGATGAAGGAGCTTTCTCGCTCGTAGCTTCCCCCTTGTCGGAGGTAGCATCCGTCACCTTGTTAGCGGGATCACCCACTTTCAACGGTGCGGTGGAAAGTTTAAGCCCTTCTATAAATTTATTAAACATGCTTTCGTCCTTGGTCGTCATGGAGGTTTTCGATGTATCCAACGCCACATTGAATTCCTCATGAGACACCGCGGTTCCCCCATCTCCCATAGAAGAGATCGGATTCGCACCGGAGTGCTCATCCACACCGTCTACGACGTCAACCATACTCATTGGACAGTAAAGTCCTTAATAAAGAGACGAGGCTCTGATACCAATTGAAAGGATCGATATAGTTGACTAGAGGAGGGGTGAATAGGCAACTAACAATTTTTAGCTTTTCTTTACCAATTTAAACTTTGCATCAAAGTAGGTTGTCTAGATATGCAACTAGGTGAGCAACCTATATGATGCAACAACAACAAGCACACGAGCAAGCAAAGGATATAACACAAATAAGCTTGCACAAATAAAGGCACGAGATAACCAAGAGTGGAGCCGGTGAAGACGAGGATGTGTTACCGAAGTTCCTTCCCTTTGAGGGGAAGTACGTCTCCGTTGGAGTGGTGTGGAGGCACAATGCTCCCCAATAAGCCACTACGGCCACCGTATTCTCCTCACGCCCTCACACAATGCGAGATGCCGTGATTCCACTATTGGTGCCCTTGGAGGCGGCGACCGAACCTTTACAACAAGGTTGGGGCAATCTCCACAACTTCATTGGAGGCTCCCAACGACACCGCAAAGCTTCACCACAATGGACTATGGCTCCGCGGTGACCTCAACCGTCTAGGGTGCTCAAACACCCAAGAGTAACAAGATCCACAAGGGATTAGTGGGGGGAATCAAATTTCTCTTGGTGGAAGTGTAGATCGGGGCCTTCTCAACCAATCCCGAGCAAATCAATAAGTTTGATTGGCTAGGGAGAGAGATCGGGCGAAAATGGAGCTTGGATCAACAATGGAGCTTAGGGTTGGAAGAGGTAGTCAACTCGGGGAAGAAGACACCCCTTATATAGTGGAGAGACAAATCCAACCGTTATCCACCAACCCATTCTGCGCAGCACGGTACTACCGCGCCGGAGTTGCGGTACTACCGCAGGCACACGCGGTACTACCGCGGGGCCATACGGTACTACCGCCTGAACAGCACAGACCTGGCCAGCCCAACCGCACTGGTGCGGAGAGCGGTAGAACCGCACAAGCGGTACTACCGCATCACCTTGCGGTACTACCGCAAGGCAGGGAAGGTCCAGAGAACGGGGAGGCACGGACATAAAAAATTACATCCGTAGCAACTTCCGCTGAGTTGGAGTCGATGCAAAAATCCGACACGGTAGTACAGCTGGAGGAGCGGTACTACCGCGTGGCGGCTAAGCCAGGCCAGGGCGCGCGGTACTACCGCGCACAGGGTACGGTACTACCACGGAGGGCGCGGATGTAAAAAATTACATCCGCCCCTAGTACCGCCGCGCTGCGGCACTTGGCCTGGGGGCCACGGTACTATAGCTCCTGAGGAGCGGTACTACCATGGGCTCCTACGGTACTACCGCACCGAGGTCAGGTACTACCGCAAGTGCCTGCGGTACTACCGCAAGTGCATGCGGTACTACCGCTCCAGGGAGCAGTACTACCGCAAGCCCAATTTCAGCAACCAAGACAGAATGCATAGAGGATAAAACGGAGGATGCTCCAAAGTGCCAGAGGAAAGGCGATGCAAAGGAGCAAAATGTGTACGTGATGATTCCACCCGAACCTTTCCGAAGCGGACCCCCTCTTAATAGTACGGCTTTCCTACGACTCAAATCCACCGAAAAGAAACGTAGAAAAACGCCGTCTTCAATAGTCTTCGAGGGGCACCAAACCGTCTTGTGCCTAGCGATGGAACATCTGAGAAACTCAAGGCACACGATTAGTCCGCAAAATCATTGTCATCAATCACCAAAACACCTTAGGGATAGAATTGCCCTTACAGTTTGTGACCTAGGCTTCTTCGTCCTTCCCTCGGTCACCTCCTCAAGTTCTTCTACATCGGCCACCTCCTCTTCGGCCCCCTCTTTTTCGGCACCTCCTCTTGATGATCCCAAATCAAATTATGATTGTCTAGCCCAATCGTAGCCGAGGACTCCAAAGACGCCAAGAATTCAACCGTCTTCATCTCCACAATAATACAACAAAATCAACAAACTCCATCATCATCGGCCACCAACATGCACTGTCTAATTCATCGGCCAAAATGAAAAGGAATTTTTTTTACCTTGTTGGCATTTCCTCGAGCACTTGGCAGTCGTTGCCCTTTTTGTCGGCAGCAACAACCGGACGCACCGGAGCAGTGGCCATAGCGGTGGCCAGAGACGCTACACGAGGCGGCAAACATGGAGGGGGGGGGCTTCTTCTTCTCTGCGGCCTCCTCGGCGAGGGCAGACGGTGCAGCCATCGGTTTCCTAGCTCTCTTTCCGTCAGCGGGAGCTATGGGAGGGAGGCCGACCGTCGCCAGAGAGGCAGTGGCCACTCCGACGGCCCCGGTCGCGGTTGGAGCCGCCGCTTATGACTGGTGAAGATTTTTTTTATCCCCAACCTCTTTTTCGGTGCAGACGGCGGCGTGGGGGTGGTTTTCCGGCGGTGACAAGCCGATGACGGTGGTCGGTGGGGTGCTGGAAGTGTCTTGGCTACCCAATCCGGTGATGGAGGCGGTCATTGGTGGCGACGGCAGCGCGTGGGCCAGCGTCGGCAGGAAGGATGCAGCCGCGCGGGCGCTGGGTATATTTAGGGGGGGGGTGCGGATTTCGGCGGAGGAATGAAAAGTTTACTCCCTTGTAGAATTTAGGGAATCAGTTAGGTACGGTTTAGTGGAGTAAACTAGAAAATTACTCCACTGTACTTTTTTAGGGATCAGATAGAGATCTCTGATCGAGAAGAGATTTCGGCGGAGGAATGAAAAGTTTACTCCCTTGTAGAATTTAGGAAATCAGTTAGGTACGGTTTAGTGGAGTAAACTAGAAAATTACTCCACTGTACTTCTTTAGGAATCAGATAGAGATCTCTGATCGAGAAGATTTATTATGATGACGAACGCTGAAGTGTTTAGCTATGTTGGTCCGTTGAGCGTTTCGCTTCGCAGGTTTGATCAACTTGCTCAGCAATCCTAGGGGGCACGCTTGTCATTTCGGCTCTCTTCACTGTACAGGCAAACGACCGTCACAAGTCACAAACGGCGTGTGCCACCCTTTCGCTCCGGAGTCCGGCTACAAAGGCCCCTCCCCAACCCCAATCTGGGATTCTGGGGAGACCTCAAGCCATTAGCACATCCGGTTCACGACCATGGCTCTCTACCGCCTACCCCTCCTCCTCCTCGTCCTCATAGCCATCGTACCCCTGTTCACCGCCTCCGCTTCCCACAGCCAGCTCTCGCCGGAGCACGCCGCCGCGCGCCGCCGCCACCACACTTCCCCCGCCACCGCCGGCGCGGCTACCGTCCAATTCCACCCCGCCACCAGCGCCACCTCCTCCATGCCCCAAAACTACCTCGGGATGGAGCACAGCCCGTCACCGCTCGAAGCCACGGCGGGGAACCCCCATGCACTGCCCGTGCCGCCCCAAGCAGCCACGCCGCCGCCTCCACCCCATGCACCGGCACTGCTGCTGCAGGAGGACTCGGACTCGGAGGGGTCGTCATCTGCTTCGGCCTCTCCAGCCGCGGCCGCGTCCACGACAACGACGACGCTTCTACCGCTCCTCAACCAGCGCGCCGCGGCGGCATCAGCAAGCTCTGCGTCTCCCGTCCAAGCTGGCGTCGCGAGGGTGGTAGGCTGGGGCAGCAACGAGGGGCTGCTGCCGCTGGTGAGGGTGCTTACGGCGCTGGGGTACGACGAGATGGCATCGGCGGCGAGGCTCCACCCCGACTTACCGCCTCTCGCGAGGTGGCACGGGCCGATCACCGTCTTCGCGCCTCCCGACATCCCCCTCCAGACCTCGTGCTCCATGTGCTCGATGCGCCGTCTCCTCCTGGACCACATCGCCTTGGGCTACTACCCCTACTCCGAGCTCACCGCCGCCCCCACCATCAAGATTCCATCGGCCTCCGTCAACCTCTGCCTCAACATCGACACCGTGAGCGGCACCTTCTCCGTCCACCACGCCAGGATCTTCGTCGAAGGCGTCGAGATTTCCCACCCTGAGGTGTACAACGACGGCCGCTACATCGTCCATGGCCTCCGCACCTTCCTGCAACCGCTCTCACGCTACTCCTGCTTCGACCACTCGCACTACTCGTACCACTGCCACGGCGACAGCATGCCAACCCGGTCGGACGCGACCTCCGTCTCCATGTCCGCGATGCGTGTGAGCATCAGGATCCGCGAGGCCATCGCCCGCCTCCGCGATGCAGGTTAGAGACGGCTTCATGCCGCCTGACTTGCCATGGCGACACCGGCGGCCACCGGAAGTCCTGCGGACGTCGTGATGAGTTCTGAACTTCTGATGGTAATTTGTGGCTGCGTGGTTGTTTCGCTATCGAGTAGTGCTTGAATGATTGGAACATATTTGGAAACTTGATTGAGTTGATGCTCTCTGTTGAACTACACTAAATCTCTTTTAGATCTTCATTTAGTTGCTCTGTTCATGATATCCAGGCGCCCTCTCAGGTTGGGTTGTGGATATGCAGTTCTGTCAGTGATAGGTTTGATTGTCTTTCCTGATGTTCCTTGCTCCTGATATGCTGTGCTAATTCTGCTCCTCATCAGTTACTGTCGAAATGGCATCTCCATTGCTTCTTCATTAATTCAAACGACATTACATGATCTTCTGAAAATGTTGTTCGGTGGTAATTAGTATAATAAGAGTCTTGGTTTGATCAAACACCACGGTAGCAATTGGATGCCATTGAATTGTTTTTGTCAATAACTCACAGTGATCTACCTTTTCTCTTTTCTGTCAAGATGGAAAAGACAGTTTACAATTGAACCTTCTCGACGATGGTTTACCCTGTGGTCGTTTCTTCTTGAATATGCCTTGTTGTGGTTCTTTGTGGACCTATGTTTGCTGTGGTTGCCTGGATTGATTCAGATGATTAGCTCCGGGTTATGCAACTCCAGCTTCTTTCGGCTTGAAACTTGGTAAGACTGGTCATAGTGGGGAGTAACATATACTAGTATCATGCATATGATACTAGTGTATGATACTACCTTCATAGTGCATAGTAACATAAAATAGTATCATAGATGATCATATTTATTGCAATGCATGGCACAAAGTGGCATAGCATTTAACATGATATGGTATCTATCTATGTTACACTAACCCTCTCTCTCTTCTTTAATTATGTGCCACATAAGCATGTTTGCTAGTCCCAAGTGCATGTTACCGGTTATGTTACCCCACTATGGCCAGCCTAAAGATTTGAACAATCTGGTTCTGCAGTTCTCATCTCGTGTAGAGATATATGCACTATATATGCCACTTTTTGTGTCATTTTCGTTTCTGCATGCATCAGTTAGTGTTAAGCTAGTTCAGTTTGCTTCTAGGCTGGAATGTTGTTCAGTTTGCTGAGTTTTGTTGTTAAGTCATACGTTTGTTTAGGCACGGATGCCCTCAGTTTGCAAACCTGTGACATTTATCTGTGTGTATTCTGGTCACTGATTCACCACATGTTCTGTTTTTCCATGGATTATATTCATGGAAAGAGTGTCACACGGACCGAGACTGGCTCATGAAGCTTATTAAATTCCATATTATGGCAGAAATGTTTGTTGCGTAAGTGCAAATATATTTGGTACTCAATTGAAGGCTATGGCAAGGAATATTTTTACCCAACATGGATGGCAGCATGATCATAGGATTGGCCCTCCTCCACTTTAGGCGTCATAGGACTCTACATGTCTCTTTGTATTTCGCTTTTTTTATTTTTCGTTTGTGTAAGTGGTCTGTGTTTAGTTATGTGTATCTTAGTTATGCAGAGGGCAGGTGTACTGCTTAATAGACTGTTTGGATGACAGCCGAGAGCTGCCATGCCATGCCAATATTTTGGCATTGACCACGAGCCGAGAGCTGCCATGCCAATCTTTTGGCATTGACCAAGATCCTGGGAGGGCGTTTGGATTGGTGCCAGCTTTTGCTTACCCAGCCAATTTTTTGGTCGCCAGTACACAACCTCTTCACTTTACCAAATATTTTTAAAAAGAGGTGTTTTATTACTTGAAAGATTTAGGGGCTGTTCGGTTAGCGCTCCGGACTGCCTTGCCAATTGTGGGCATGCCAAATTTTTGGCTAAGGATTCTGCTGCCGCTGCCAAGCCAACGTATGGGCGCAAAATGTGAAGAGGTTGCTATATCACCGAGTCGGAGTCGCATCCCTGTTCGGACTTCTCGCGGCCTATTTAGCGACACGACGTGCCACGCCAGACTTATAGCAATCGCCGAGAAAAAGGAGTGTAGACGTTTTTTTTAAATGCGGCAAAAGATTTGCCATTTTCATTGATTAAGAGAGAAGTTTAAGAGGTTAAGGCCCATGGCCGAATTACAACAATCACTCTCGCGGCATTATGTTACTCAAGTGCCTCGCCCCAGCCATGCTCCAAAGTGACGCCCCCTCTTTAATCCTAGCAACAATGACTCCAACCGGGACAGCAGTATTACAAAAGATCCGCGCATTCCTCTCATTCCACAACTCTCAGGAGATAAGAAGCATCAAGGAAGCAAGTGGTCTTCGCGATTGTGTCTTCTTGGTAGCATTATGGCTCCATCACTCTTTAACGGAAGTCGCGTCACTCCAATCACTAGAATGCACATCATGGAGACCCAGCCAATCTTTGATCATGCGCCAAACTCTCATAGTGTATCTGCATTGGAATAGAAGATGAGCCGCTGACTCTTGAACCTGCTTACATAGAGGATAAAGGTTACAGTTTGGCCACCCACGACGCTAAAGCCTATCCGCTATCCAGATCCTATTGTTGATTGCCAACCAAGCGAAGAACTTGCATTTAGGAGGCGCCCAAATCTTCCAAACAGTCGATACCATCTCAGTGTCAGTATGGCCAAAGAACTGCGCCTTGTAGGCCGACGTCGCCAGTAGTGTCCATCAATGGTGAACTTCGGTGATAGTGTCGGGCGTGTCCATGTTGAGGTGGATATGGGAGACCTTCTCCCAAAGGGTGACAAACTTCGAGAGGTGCTCGGCGGTGATGCATGAAGGATGTCCACAGGAAGTCGAAGTTGTCGTGCAGAGCCATTCGAATCGAGAAATTCTTCCTCTTCGACAATTCATATATTTTAGGGGCCATGTCTTTGGGACTAATCCCATCTAGCCAAGGAGACTCCCAAAACTTGGCACGCAAAGCCATTGCCAACTTCGACCTTGGTAGTCGCAGCAAAAATATTTCGTCGTTGTCATCACAAGGGGTTCCGAAGCCAACCCATGGCTTGTCTGGGTGGAGCCACTCGGCCCATAGCCACCGAAGACGAAGGGCGATGGCAAACTTGTCAAGATTTAGGATTCCCGGGCCTCCATGCAGTTTGGACTTGCACACTTGTTCCCAATTTATCTTGCATTTTCCACCTGTGACTTTATCACAACCTGCCCAAAGGAAAGCACGTCTGAGGGCATCGATCTTCTTCTTTACCTCCACCGGTAAATCTAGCACCGTCATGTAGTAGACAACAATCGCCGTGAGGACCGACTGGACCAATACCACCCGACCGCCGAGGCAATGTGCCTTCCCACCCAAGGGGTGGCTGACCCGCAATCTTGTCCTCGAGGGGCTGGTAGTGAATTCTCTTGACCTCTTGACAGATAAAGGCAACCCAAGGTATTTCATCGGAAAGGATGAAAGCTTGGCGGGAAGGATTGGAGGATATGCGGAAGATCAACATTTTACTTAGCGGATTGGGGCGACAAGGCGTTTGGAACAATTTGTGACAAGGCGGTGACATCCCCAAAATGCTTGAGCGTGTCGATGAAAACTGGACATCCTCCTTAATAGGCGCCAAGAAAAACCGCGGCATCATTCGCATAAAGCGAAGCTTCGGATAGGCATAGCATTTCCACCAAGGGGTGTAGATTTCCTTGAGCCGTGCTCTTTGCCAAGATGTGGTGCGGTGGTCGATGGCAAGCACAAATAACGAGGGGATAGAGGGTCCCCGCCTCAAACCCGACCTAATTTGATGGGATCGCCAGCACGCCATTGAGCGTAACACGAGAGGAAGCCGAGGACAAGAGGCGAAACCCAACCTCTGAAGCGAGGCGGGAAACCAAGGTGTCGAAGTAGGTCGAGGAGGAAGTCCCAACGCACCGAGTCAAAGGCTTTTTTGATGTCAAGTTTGAAGTGCAACGCCGGGGTTTTCCTACGATGGAAGCGTCTCGCGAGATTGCGCACGTACATGAAGTTGTCATGGATGCATCTTCTTTTAATAAATGCACTTTGAGCGTGTGAGACAAGCTCATTCATGTGCGGGGCAAGCCGGTTGGACATCATCTTAGCAATTAGCTTAGCAACGACATGGATAAGACTGATGGGACGAAAATCACCAATGTCCTCGGCACCATCCTTCTTCGGAATGAGAGCAATGTCGGCAGAGTTCAACCAATGAAAGTCTGCAGCACGGAGACCAGAGAAATGGTTGATGGCAAGCATGATGTCCGGCTTGATAGTATCCCAACATGCCTTGAGAAAGGCACCCGTGAATCCATCAGGGCCCGGTGCCTTGTCGCTAGGCATGGAAAACACAGCTCTCTTAGCTTCCTCCTCAGTAAAGGCCTCTCCCAATTCATGAAGGTCACAATTGGGCGTGGGAATGATCCCCCAATTGATGTCAATGTCATGTGAAGGGCCTTTTTTTGCGATGTTCTGGAAGTGGCGGTGGACAATGTTTTTCTTGTGCTCGTGCTCGGTGACCCAACCGTTGTTGTGCTTGAGGCGGTGAATGAATTTTTTTCTCCTTCTATGGTTGACACGTAGGTGGAAGTAGCGAGTGTTGGCATCTCCTTCCTTCATGTTAGTGATTCTGGAGTTTTGACGCTTCCTAGCCTTCTCCAACACGGCGAGGCTAATAATCTTTTTCTTAAGCCTTTTGCGGATGTCACTTTCTTCTGGACTGAGAACTCTTTCCTCTTGCGCTAAATCAAGGTGGAGGATGACTTTGAGGGCCATGTGGATTAGGACCTTCGAATTGGCAAAGAGGGTCTTGCTCCAAGCACGCAATTTTTGGCTCGTCTTCTTGAGCTTGTGAAAGAGCCTTTGGTAGGGCTCAACATGTCTTGATTCCTTGCTCCAAGCATCACTGACCACCTGTTGGAAGCCCGACATTTTGATCCAGAAGTTTTCAAAACGGAAGGACTTGGGTCGCTTGGGCCCATCATCGTTAGCAAGCAAAAGGGGACAGTGGTCGGATAATGATGATGAGAGGGCATGCAGGATGTGAGTAGAGAAATCAACGTCCCAATCCTCATTGCAGAAGAAACTGTCAAGCTTGCTCAAAGTTGGGTCATTTTGCTCATTACTCCAAGTGAATCTTCTATTTTGAAGGTGAATCTCTTTGAGCTCGCAATCGTTTAAGGTGTTTCGGAAGCGCACGAGACGACTTCGGTCCACATTCGCACGATTCTTGTCTCTAGCTCGGTAGATTTGATTGAAGTCTCCGTTGACAAGCCATTTGGTTCCCGAGGTTGGCTTTTGCAAGGTGAGCTCCTGGTAGAAAGCTTCCTTCTGGTTGCTACGTGTGGGACCATATACTGTAGTAAGCTTGAAGGTTTTGTCAGCAGTGGAGTTGTTGAGATTCACGATTGCAGAGAGGAAGTACGCTCCAATTTCTACATTTGTTACGGTAACAACATCATTATCCCATAAAAGCAAGATGCCCCCTTTAGTGCCATCGGCCGGTCTTTGGGCAAAACTCTTGAGGCGCTGACCACCCAGATAAGAGGTGACAATGGGATCAATGGTCTGCAACTTCGATTCTTGTATGCAAACTAGATGGCAAGAGGAGGCAGCAATGGTCTCATGAACAGCAGCACGCCGGTCTGGACAATTAAGCCCACGTACGTTCCAACATAGAATGGACAAATTGTTGTCTATCATAATTGAACCAGTGATACATCAAGCAGAGAGAACACGCAGATCATGCATCGCTCGTGGTCGCCTCTCTCACGTCCAGTCCTCCCTGTCCTCCATGTTGGACCAAGGCTTGTTCAACAGCAGCAGTAAGATCACAATCGAGCCTGAATAAAGCTCGAAGAGCAGCAACTGCAATGTCGGGAAGGCGCCCCTGGAACAGCGAGGCAAATTTCGCTATTGCCGCTTCAGTGATCTGTTCTCCCTCGGCCACGATGCCCATCCGATGACACAATAGCTTCTCCGCCAGCTTGGCGATCGGCATGCTCCTGTTCTTCGCCTGAAGCCGTGGGCTATGGCGAATGAGCTGAAGGCCAGTGACCCCTGCGAGGGTTTTTCTTCTCGCCTTTGGTGCCCTTGGCGGCGTGGATAGCACAATGGGGGAAGGCAGCAGTGCTGGCATGCGCCGGATGAAGATGGGCGTCTCCACCCGGCCCTCCGTCTGCGCGTCGAAGGAGGGAATGTGGATTGGGGTTGTCGCCTCATGGTCAGAGAGATCACCAGCAGCTTCTGCCACAGACCTTGTGGGCAACAACGAAGTTGTGGCGAGGAAGAGTTCCGGAGTAGCATCAATCGAGCATGTAGTGGCGAAGACGATCTCCGGTGTTGCGATCGGCAGGTTCCGCCGCGCCTCCAAGCTCGTCTCGCAATCAGCCGGCGAGAAGGACGGCTGGGTCCTGGTGTCTGGAGGGGCGGAGGTTCCGCAGAGCCAGTCCATCCCAGAGCTGGAAGTCTTGATCTCGACGATGTCCTGAGCGGTCGTGCGCGGCGATGGCGGAGGCGAGACCATGGCAGAGCTGGAAGTCTCGATCTCGATGATGTCTCGAGAAGTGGTGCGCGGCGATGGCGTAGATGAGCGTCCGCGAGAATCCAGGGTGGCAGTGGCAATAGAGTCCCGGCACGGCGCGTCAGGCGAGCGGTCGTGAGCTCTGTTCCTTGCCCTTCAGCCTGAAGAAGGAATAACCGCACCGCACTTCAACCTCTGAACGCGAGTTGGGTCCAACTTCCTTGCATCTGGATTGGCAGGCTCCGCACCACGGCAGCGACCATCACGGCCACCACTGCTGCTTTTGTTATCATGGCTCGAGACATGGCGGCTCACGGCAGGCCGTCGCTCCGGGGCACACAAGCGGCCCGGAGATCTCCAGTAGTCGTCATGGTCACGAGGCTCTTTGTCGACGTCGGCGCTGTGGCGACACAGCGCCGGCACCTGCCTGTCGCGAGGGCGGAGCTCGACGTCGCCCAAGCTCCCGGCGACCGGCTGCGAGCGCGGGATTGGTCCAGCAGGGCGCAGGGACGGGCCACCGGTGCACACGCGTGCTGAAGGCGAACTAGGCGGCCGTTGCACGGTGGTCGCAGGCAACGCTGTCGGAGGAGGAGGCTGTGGTGGCGTCGTCGGAGGATTGGTGCAGTTCCTTGCGCGATGACCAATCTGCCGGCATCTGAAGCAGGTGAATGGATTTCGGCGTTCAATCTTCATGTGTCCCTTGAGAAGGCAACGATGGCATTCTCTGTCTCTGAACCTGACGAAAGCTCTCCGCCCAGGCGGAGAAAATGAACCTGACGAAGACGCGGCTCGGCGGGTTGGGTGCTGGAGGTCGGGGCGCCGCTGACGCCACCAATACGCCGGCCGAACAAGATGCCATTCCTCCGACTGGCCAATGTCAGCATTGGGGCTCGAGGATGAGCTCCGCCTTGAATCCGCAGAAGAAGGTGCATGGCTTGATGGTGAGCTCCGCCTTGGACCTGCAACGGGAGACACCGGGCTCGTGGAGGCTTCTCGCGCCGTACGCCGACCCGCCGACACAGAGGCAGCCGGCGTCACTTTCAGACATGGCCGGAGGGCGCCATGGACGGGGAGGTTGGGGGTGGGATCCAGCAGGGCGGCCTGAGCGGCGAACCGCACCTTGCGGGGACGCCTCGTCGCACCTGAGACGGCCGCGCAGCACACCGGCAGAGGAGCGCCGTCCTGGATACGCAGATCTGGGGAGCTGATTTGAAGCTGCGGGAAGAGGGCTGCCAGCAGATCTGACCGCAAGAACCGAGGCGAAGGGAATCCCGGAGGGAACCGCGGCGAGACCGGTGAGTTGCCTTGTTGGGATGGAGGGAGCTGGGCGGCGGCAATGGTAGCTGCGGGCATCGGAGTGGTGCGTCGCAGAAGCGTGGGTGCTAGCATTTTTCCTCCAGGATATCGCTGGAGTGTAGACGTAGTAGTAGGTGCAGCTCCTGCCTGCGTGGCCGAGCAATCGCTGAGACAGACGGACACGGGGCTTGCCTGCTCCCGTTACCCTGCTCCCATCCGTACTCCGCATCCTTCCTTCCGGGTCGAACGGTTCTAGTAATTTCTTTTCCATCCGTTCTTTTTCACTGCCAAAACAAACAATCAAGAATACCGGTGTAATCCTCATCCACCCGTATACACGCAATCCTCTCACCCGTAATACACGTCAATGGCCTGGAGTCTGTTACTCTATTCGCATCAGCCATGCTCGTGTCGCCGGCATCGGTCACACTCCCAGCCAAAGCTACAAGCTACAAGCTGCCTAACCATGAACACAGTCCCGGCCGACCGCACCCCTCGCCCCACGCGGCGAGCTGGCCTGCTGCCGCCGGCAGGACTTACGGTGACCCATCCATGCGAGCATGTTGTCGGCCTCATCCGTTGTCCTCCTCCTTCAGGTCCTAGGCCTACGCGGCCGATGACACAAGCGAGCCCGCAGGCTGGTCGAAGGATTTCCAAAGCGTGGCGTTCTACTCGTCGAGCAGCACGAGGTTGCCGGAGTCGCCTAGACGGAGCGCGGCCATGAGGGACACGAACGGTGGGGTGGGCCACCCGACTGTCCTGTTGCCATCTTCGACAAAGACGCCGATCGACGTAGGGTGAGGCGCAGCGGTGAGGTGCAGTTGGTGATTGGCGCCTGTAGCGACCCGACCCAAAATCGGTCAAGTCTCTGTGTCTGTACCATTCCAAGATCATGCTGGTACTCACAGTACATCGATTAAATAATCAAAGTTCAATCACACCTGAATTTATTACACGATTCTCATATAGAGTCTTTATTACAATAGAATAAATTCGGCCGAAGGCCAACTCATGAGAAATAAACTAGTAAAGTTGCGGAGCGTGAAGCGAAATAGCGAGTCCATCCGACTCCAAAGGGCAATCGCCAAGCGCCGGCGTAGCCTCACTCTGATCGGAATAAACCTACGCAACATAAGACGTTGCTGCAGTGTAGGTCGACTTTTTGAATAAGCCGGCAAGTCATGAAGAGAGAATAACAATAATAAAATTACTAACACTATATGCATTTTGGCTGTGGGGCTCTAAGTTTCATCATTTTGCGAAAAGCCAATTTTTCCCTACTACAGTGGACTTGATTGCAAATACTACAAAATTGTTGGTAGTTATTGAGATGGTTCCGCCAACCAATGTCTCATTCCCAAATTATTAAGTCATAAACCCCCTCAAATTAATTTATTAGTTTTAGTGTTGAGATTTCAAATACTTCCAAGTTCCAGAGGCTCAAATTGTCCGTAATCGGGACACGGCTAATCGATTAGATCTTTAACTCTGCAGAGGTTTGCGCATTTTACCATAAGAATCATTCCCTCCTTTTTAAGTTTTCGCACTTCAGGTGTTTGAAGGCGGGATGAATGAAACAGGGTCTTAGAAAGAGTTCTTACGCCACCGGTACCCATCCAATCCTACCGATTACGCTAAATCTCGTAGTACCGTCCGCCATCGTCACAACTAGGGTTGACCCGGCCAGAGCCCATAATGGCTTGTGGTCGCATTGTAAGCTTCCGGTCCAATGGGGCATCCATCCGTCTCTTCGTGGTGGGTGAAGCTTTCCGCAAGATGTCATGGCACTTCTCCATGCATCCCGCCAACCACTGGTTCTCCAGTGGTGCCCACAACCGCCCTCCACCCAAGAGTGAATTCGAAGTTCATCTTGATCTTGAAGTTCATGGGGTTGTCATCATCTTGACTCTCACATCTTACTTATGAATTCACTCAACCAATCCCGTCTACGAGCATAGCAAAAGTAAACTACTTCGTCCCGGGTCATGGTAACAAGGGGGATTGGTTCATCCTACCACATGATACTACTCAAGAACATAACTTCAAGATTTCACCTACTGCATGCATGGTGGGGAGGTATACTTCTAATGCAATAAAATCATAGGTATTGTAAGAACATGATCAATGACTTGCCTTGCTGACGATCCTCGTAAGCTAGGGACTAAATAGTAGCAAGCTTAGCACTGGAAACTCTACCGAGACAAACAATAATTCACAATAAGCATATAGTATATGATCACTTACAGAACAGCATAGTAACATAACACACCAAAACAAACGAATCAAAACCCAAAGGAAAACTCGAAGAAATCCAACTCAAAGTTTTCCTACTTCAAGCAACAACTAAAAATAGTTTTATATAACAAAGATTTTCTCAACATAACCTAAGCATGGGTTTTTGTTAACTTAACAGAAAAGAATGCATTAAGCAACTAGGAGCAAAAAGGAATCAATTTAAAAGCTATTATAAAACTCCTATTAGGCCTAAAGCAAATTTTAGTAGGAAAAATAAAATAAAAGTTTTATTTATTATAAATAAAATTTCATGCTCTAAAGTGACAGAAACTAACCTAGAATAATCAATCACATGTGAAAAATAAATTTATTTGCTAATTAAAATAATAGGATAACTGTAGCTAGTTAATTAATTAAGAATAGCATGATTCTGCTAGAAACTATTTTTTATTAATCCTAAAATGCCCAAATTAATTCCTACGGTTAGGCAATGTCAAAACAAAGTTGGGACAAAAGAATCATTAAAAATAATTTTCCTAACTCATTTTATAGCAGATTTACTATTCTGACTAATTCTAAAATAAAGCAATTTTAAATAATTTTAACATAGCTAATTATATTTTCTACAGCAACTATAAGAAATTTGCAAACCAACAAAAAAAGAATAACTTAAAAATATTAAGTAGATTAAAAGATATGAATTTTTCAAATCTGAAACTATTCTGTTAAAACAGAAAACGAAAATAAAAGAAAAATGGCCTAATGGGCCTAACTAACATATGCGTAATATAACTAAACGGGCCCTAGGGTTAAACGAATCGGGCCGGTCTAAATAAAAACCCTAACTTAAAATTAAACCGGAACTAACCGGGGAAAAACCCGGTTCACTAATTGACCTAATAAAAACCCATACCCCTTCGGGGGTTCTAATCTAGACCGTCGAGATTAGATCGGACGGGGGAGGGAAACTCCGGTGACTTACCGGAGATCGACGGCGGCGGCTCGGGCGGCGAAAAGGCCCGGCGTCTCCGGTGGTCGGGGCGTCGGAGTGCTCCGCGGTGCGGCACGACGAGGGGGTGGGTCTGTGGAGTTGGTGGAGCTCGGGGTGGGCTAGGCGTCGGCGGCGAGGTAAATGGCGGCGGCGTTCGGGTTACTCGTGAACGCTGCAGCGAGGGAGAGAGGGTCGGGCGAGGGGCGAGGGGGAATGGGGTGCGAGGGGTTTATAGGGGCGCCTCGGCTTGGGCGAGGTGAATCGGGAGGAATCGAATCCGGATCCTTCGGGATCCGTGACAAGGCGGCGCGGCGAGTGGCGTGGGCGAGGGGTAGACGACGGGTGGGGGTCCACCGTCAGCGAGAGAGGAGGCGGCGTCGGTCGGCCGGTCCGAAAACGATTCGGGCGAGGTCGACCGGCCGTCGGCTGGCTCATTGGGCCGGGTTTCGGTGGCGCTGCTGGGCGGTTCGGTGGGCTGCCCAGTCATTGGGCGATCGGCTGGCCGGCGCTGGGTCTTTTCTTTTTCTAATTTAATTTTTTTGAAAATAAAAGCAGAGATATAAAATATAAAATATAAATATTTTATATAGGACATATATATATCAAAATGATGGGAATATTCCTATCATTTGAACATTTTCGAGGGCAAAATCCAAAGTTTATAAAAATCATTTTTTCAAAATTCAAATAAAACTCAAATTTGAATTCAAAACTTTTGGCATTGTTTTCTTACGATATTTTTGGAGTGTCATGTTTACTCCTCTCATACTTTTTCTCAAGTATTTATCAGGCATAGTTTTTGAAATGATTTCCAATGCCAAAATTTTTGAATTCAAGTTCCAACGACTCCAAAACTTCTGAAACTTAAAATGCCACACAAACTCAAACAGAATGCATAGATGCTTAGCTATAATTGTAAAACATTCCAAATAGGAAATTTGGGATGTTACAAATGAACTGACCTCTTGTTTTGCGGGCCTGCCATCGCCGGCACGACCTCACTGTTGTGTAGGGCCGCCCGCCGAATTAATTCGTCCGTGCAGGTCTGGAGCTCCTCCTCGAACGCATTGACGAACACTCTGGGCTAGGCCCTACTTGCTTTACCAGGATTGCAGTCAACGACGGTATCTCCCTTGCGGAGGAGCCCGCTTGGAACGCCGGCGAGCCGCCGACGCTGTTGTGCACGCCACGGCCATGAACGAGCCGTCCTCGCGCGGGTCAAGTCACCTCCGGGCTCCGGCATCGAGCGAGGCCTGACCTTGCCGCCCGTTGTGCCAGACGTCGCTGTTATGTGGCCGTGCTTGCATGGGTTACCTTGAGGCTTGCACGCCCCGCCTGTGCTCTCAGAGAAGGAAGTATGATGGTTGTTCGGGTATTCGGGGGAAGACAGATGTGAATACAGGTGATTTTATGTTTTTTTTTGGCAACGGTCCGGTTGTTGGATGAAGAATAAATGAAGGGGAGTACGGATGGGAGCACGCTGAGGGAGCAGGCAAGCGTCGGCCGAGACAGACATGGATACTGCGGCGCGAGCAAAGAGGCTCGAGATGTGTTTGGAATTACTGTAATCCTGTCGCACTAGTCGTTTAGTTTTTGTTTTCAACAAATAAGTCGGTCCATGCAACCTGAGCTTGTTCACGGCTGGATCGGGAGGAAGCAGTAGCTAGGTCGTTAGCACGACGGCTTGTGCGTGGTCAAGGGACGTGGGATGGCGCGTCCGCTTAGCTTGGTCATGGCGCAAGATTAGGATCAATCTGTTAGTTGGTTTGAGCTGTTAAATAAACGGAGAAACATAAAAGGTTGCAGTTGTTGCACACAGCGCAAAACCCTCTCTCTCGTGTGTGTGTGAGTTCATCGTCTGAATTCTTCCCTGGTTCAGCTTCAATAAGTGGCATCAGAGCCTCCGATCAAGGGCTGAGGGCCATGGCCGGCGGACGAGGTGCGCAGGCGTCGGCAGGGACGCCGGTGGTGGATCAGCGCGCCCGCACGCAGAGCCGCGGGCGTAGCCCCGTGTGGCATGGTGGGCGCGCTGTGGTCCTCCGAGAGAGCACCAGGGAGGTCGGCGGCGCCGACGTCGTATGGCCCATGCTGACGCGGACCAACTATGCCCATTGGTCCGTGGTCATGATGGTGAACCTGCAGGCGAAGATGCTCTGGGACGCGGTCGAGACGGGGGATGCCCCGGTCCGCGAGGATCGCAGTGCGCTGGCGGCGATACTGCGCTCCACGCCGGAGGAGATGCACGCGTCGCTCGCCACCAAGGAGACGGCGAAGATGGCATGGGACACCATCAAGGTTTAGCGCGTCGGTGTTGAGCGCGTCCGCGAGGCGAACGCGCAGAAGCTCCGCAAGGAGTTTGAGGCCATCTCGTTTCGGGATGGCGAGACGGTGGACGAGTTCTTGATGCGCATCTTAGGGCTCGCCGGTTCCCTCTGGTCGCTCGGGGACACACTTGAAGAGGTAAAAATTGTTCGCAAGTTCCTGCGTGTAGTTCCTGCCAAGTACTCTGTGGTGCTCATCGCCATCGAGACCATGCTCGACGTCACGACTATGTCGGTGGATGAGCTCACCGGCCGGCTGCGCGTCGTCGAGGATCGCCTGGAGGAGGACAACAACGACGGCGGCTCGGGTGGCCGCCTACTTCTCACTGAAGAGGAGTGGTACGCCCGTCTGAAGGACAAGGAGCAGGGCGGCAGCTCCTCCGGGGGAAACGGCGGAGGTGGCCGTGGCCGCGGCCGCGGTCGTGGCCGTGGCGGCGGGCGCAACGGAGGCGGGCGCGACAAGGCACCGAAGTGCAGCGGCAAATGCCACAACTGCGGCATGTGGGGGCACTTCGCCCGCGAGTGCTACAAGCCGCGCCAGGAGCGGCGTGAAGGCGGCGAGGAGGCCCACCTCGCGCAAGGAGAAGACGACCAGCCGGCAATCTTGCTGGCTCAGGTGTGCGACGAGGTCGTGCACGACGCGGTGCCGGAGGAAAACAGCGGGCGCGGCGCTGGCGCCGAGCGGCAGCCGCGGAGAAAGTCCGGGCGCGACTGAGGTGGTGAACCTCAACGAGGAGTGCGTCGTGCCGGTGGACGCGGGCGCCGGTGTGTGGTACTTCGACACCGGCGCGAGCAACCACATGACCGGCGACAAGGAGCTGTTCGCCACGCTCGACGAGTCGATCAAGGGCACGGTTAAGTTCGGCGATGGATCGCTTGTCAGCATCTGCGGGCGTGGCACGATCGTCTTCGAGTGCAGACAGAAGGGCCACCGGGCGCTCACGGATGTGTATCTGATCCCGAGGCTGCGCAGCAACATAGTGAGCCTCGGGCAGCTGGACGAGCTCGGGTGCAAGACGGTGGTCGAAGACGGCGTGCTCGAGCTGTTCGACCGCGACTGTGCGCTGCTCGCGCGGGTGACGCGCTCCAAGAACAGGCTCTAACAAGCTGAAGATGGCGGCGCTCGTGTGCCTCCTGTCTGTCATGCAGAACGAGGCCTGGCTGTGGCATGGACGCTACGGCTACCTGAACTTCCGGTCTCTCCGAGCTCTCGTTGATAAGGGCATGGCGAAGGGCGTGCCATCGATCGAGCGTGTTGAAGAATTCTGCGACGGGTGCGCCCTTGGGAAGCAGCACCGCGTCCCGTTCCTGCACGCGTCCAAGTATCGCGCGGAGCGTGGGCTCGAACTGGTCCAAAGTGGCCTGTGCGGGCCGATCAAGCCAGCCACAGCAGGCGGGAACATGTATTTCTTATTGATGGTCGATGATCACAGCCGTTTCATGTAGATCGAGGTGATCAAGTCCAAGGATGAGGCGTTCAAGCGTTTCAAGAGGGTCAAGGCGCTCGCCGAGGCGACGCCGGGCAGGGAGCTCCTGGCGTTTTGCTCCGATCGCGGCGGCGAGTTCAACTCCGCCGCGTTCCGGGAGTACTGCGACGAGCATGGCATCAAACACTGCACCACCGCCCCTTACACACCACAGCAAAACGGCGTCGTCGAGCGCCGCAATCAGACGGTGGTGGAGATGGCGCGCTGTCTTCTGAAGAGCATGGGCATGCCGGCGATCTTCTGGGGCGAGGCCGTGCGCACCGCGGTCTATCTGTTGAACCGCGCGCCCACACACAGTCTGGATGGACGAATTCCGTACGAGGCGTGGCACAACTGGAAGCCCAAGGTACATCATCTTCGTGTGTTTGGGTGCGTAGGACATGTGAAGCGTCTCGGCCCCGGCATCGACAAGTTGGCCGATCGCTCGACGCCCATGGTCTTCGTCGGCAACGAGGACGGCGCCAAGGCCTACCGGGTGTATGACCTGGCGACGAAGCAGCTGCGCGTCACGCGCGACGTGGTGTTCGAGGAGCACCGAAGATGGGACTGGAGCGGCGGCGCTGACGCGACGCCTACGCCGTGCGCCACATTTGAGGTGGTGTACCGTGACCTGCCGACCGGCGGGCACCACGATCTGGGCGCAACACCAAAGCCCGGCACGACCAAAGGGTCAGGCCTGGAAAGCTCACCGCAGGCAACGCCAGACTCGCCGGCCCCGCGCGCCCACAACTGGGCGACGCCACCGTCGCATGACACATGACGGCATGACGGGGCGACCGGCACTGTGCTGCAGTACAGGCGCATGGCCAGCATCGAGCAAGAGCTCGACGACGCCTGGGAGGAGGAGCAGGTGGAGGTGAACCACCTCTGCTTGCTAGCCGCGGAGGAACCAGGCGGCGTTGAGGAGGCAAGAGAGGATCCCAGCTGGAGGCGCGCGATGGAGGATGAACTGGACGCGATCAGGAGCAATGGCACCTGGGAGCTCGCCGCGCTCCCGCTTGGTCACGTCGCCGTTGGCCTCAAGTGGGTGTTTAAGGTCAAAAAGGATCCAGCTGGCAACATTGTGAAGCATAAGGCGAGGCTTGTCGCGAAAGGATATGTGCAGCGGCAGGGGGTGGACTTTGATGAGGTCTTCACTCCAGTGGCACGCATGGAGACCGTGCGCGTCCTGCTCGCGGTCGCCACGCACTCCGGGTGGCAAGTCCACCACATGGACGTCAAGTCCGCTTTTCTGAATGGCGAGCCGGTCGAAGAAGTGTACGTGCACCAGCCCCCCGGCTTCATCGACTCCGACAACGAGAACAAGGTATTCAGGCTGCGCAAGGCGCTCTACAGGTTGCATGATAACCCACAAGTATAGGGGATCGCAACAGTTTTCGAGGGTAGAGTATTCAACCCAAATTTATTGATTCGACACAAGGGGAGCCAAAGAATATTCTCAAGTATTAGCAGCTGAGTTGTCAATTCAACCACACACGGAAACTTAGTATCTGCAAAGAAAGTGTTTAGTAGCAAAGTAATATGATAGTGGTGGTAACGGTAACAAAAGTAAAGACAAAGAAAAGTAATGTTTTTGGTATTTTGTAGTGATTGTAACAAAGAGTAACGGAAAAGTAAATAAGCGTAAACCAGTATATGGAAAACTCAGAGGCACCGGATCGCTGATGGATAATTATGCCGGATGCGGTTCGTCATGTAACGAGTCATAACATAGGGTGACATGAACTAGCTCCAATTCATCAATGTAATGTAGGCATGTATTCCAGTATATAGTCATACGTCCTTATGGAAAAGAACTTGCATGACATCTTTTGTCCTACCCTCCCGTGGCAGCGGGTCCTATTGGAAACTAAGGGATATTAAGGCCTCCTTTTAATAGAGAACGGAACAAAGCATTAGCACATAGTGAATACATGAACTCCTCAAACTACGGTCATCACCGAGAAGTATCCCGATTATTGTCACTGGGGTTGTCGGATCATAACACATAATAGGTGACTATAGACTTGCAAGATAGGATCAAGAACACACATATATTCATGAAAACATAATAGGTTCAGATCTGAAATCATGGCACTCGGGCCCTAGTGACAAGCATTAAGCATAGCCAAGTCATAGCAACATCAATCTCAGAACATAGTGAATACTAGGGATCAAAACCTAACAAAACTAACTCGATTACATGATAAATCTCATCCAACCCATCACCGTCCAGCAAGCCTACGATGGAATTACTCACGCACGGCGGTGAGCATCATGAAATTGGTGATGGAGGATGGTTGATGATGACGACGGCGACGGATCCCCCTCTCCGGAGCCCCGAACGGACTCCAGATCAGCCCTCCCGAGAGAGATTAGGGCTTGCGGCGGCTCCAGATCGTAAACGCGATGAAACTTTCTCTCGATTTTTTCTCCCGAAGCCAATATATGGAGTTGGAGTTGGCGTCGGAGGGTCTCTGGGGCCCACGAGGTAGGGGCGCGCCCGGGGAGGGGCGCGCCCCCACCTCGGGGACAGGTGTGGGCCCCCGGTCTTCATCTTTGGCGAGGATTTTTTATTATTTATTCTAAGATATTCCATGGAGTTTCAGGTCATTCCGAGAACTTTTGTTTTCTGCACATAAAACAACATCATGGCAATTCTGCTGAAAACAGCGGGTTAGTTCCATTCAAATCATACAAGTTAGAGTCCAAAACAAGGGCAAAAGTGTTTGGAGAAGTAGATACGACGGAGACGTATCACTGCGCCAGGCCCCGCGCGCCTGGAACGCCAAGCTCGACGGCGAGCTCACCAACCTGGGCTTCAAACGAAGCCCCCTGGAGCACGCCGTGTACCGAAGGACAACTGAAGCGAGCGTCTTGCTTGTCGGCGTGTACGTCGACGATCTGGTGATCACCGGCACCGACGAGAAGGAGATCGAAAACTTCAAGGATCAAATGCACCAGCTGTTCGACATGAGCGGCCTGGGTCTCCTGAGTTATTACTTGGGGATCGAGGTTAAACAGCGTGAGGGCGTGATCACGTTGTGTCAAAGCACCTATGCAGAGAAGGTGCTGGAGCAGGCAGGTATGAAAGACTGCAACCCGAGCCACACGCCCATGGAGCACCGGCCGCAATGATCAAGGGCGACACCGGGCGGCGCATCGACGCTACCAAGTACCGGAGTGTTGTTGGGAGCCTACGCTACCTCTGCAACACTAGGACGGACATCACACACGCCGTCGGCATCGCCACCGCACATGGAGGCGCTGGTGCGCCGCCTGGCGGCGGTGAAGCGAGATCCTCCGCTACGCCCGAGGGACCTCGCTATGGATGCTGCTGAAGGACCATGGAGGAAGCCGAGCTGGTGGGGTACAATGACGGTGACCTCGCCGGCGACGTCAATGATCGCAAGAGTACAACTGGGGTGGTGTTCTTCCTCAATGGCAGCCCGATCACATGGACATCACAGAAGCAGAAAGTCGTCGCCCTCTCCTCTTGTGAAGCAGAGTACATGGCAGCGGCGACGACGGCGTGCCAGGGCATCTGGCTAAGCCGTCTCTACGGCGAGCTGGCCGGGAATGACCCCATGACGGTGAAGCTGTTCATCGACAACAAGTCAGCAATCGCGCTGAGAAAGAACCCGGTGCATCATGATCGGAGTAAGCACATTGACATACGTTTTCACTTCATCCGTGAATGCATCGAGGATGGCAAAGTGCAGGTCGAGCATGTTGGGACTGAAAGACAACTTGCTGATCTGCTCACCAAGGCACTAGGGCGCGTCAGATTCAGTTTGCTGCGTCAGTGGCTTGGTGTTGTCGAAGTGAAGGGATCTTAGGCAATAGGATTAGGTGGTGATTTGTTGGAATTACTGTAATCATGTCGCACTAGTCATTTAGTTTTTTTTCCAGCAAATAAGTCGGTCCATGCAACGTGAGCCTGTTCACGGCTGGATCGAGAGGTAGCAGTAGCTAGGTTGTTAGCACGACGGCTTGTGCATGGTCAAGGGACATGGGATGGCGCATCCGCTTAGCTTGGTCATGGCGTAAGATTAGGATCAATCTGTTAGTTGGTTTGAGTTGTTAAATAAACTGAGAAACAGAAAAGGCTGCAGTTGTTGCACGCAGCGCAAAACCCTCTCTCTCTCGTGTGTGTGTGTGCGTGAGTTCATCGTCTGAATTCTTCCCTGGTTCAGCTTCAACAAGATGGAGGGCGGGTGGACGCTGCCGGAGGAGATCATGGAGGACATCCTCTCCCGCCTGCCGGTGAGGTCGCTCCGCCGCTTCCGCTGCATGAGTCGCGCGTGGGACGCCCTTATCGCCTCCCCCGCGTTCGAGGACCTCCACTCCGATCGGTCCCGCCGCCACTGCAGATTGTTCCTCAAGCCAACCTACCAGAACGTCTTCTACGCTTGGAAGCTCGGTGGCCCAGTGGAGACCATCATGGACAACTGGAGATTGCCGCAGGGGAAGATCTTCCCCATCACCAAGTCCTGCCATGGCATCGTCCTCCTACGCTACCTCGACTACGGTCTGCACTACGTGTGGAACCCTTCAGCCAACCAACTCTTGGCTTTGCCGGACAGAAGACCGGCCAGGGTGGCCTGGGCCGGCGGCAGAACCCACATGATCTACGGCATGGGTTACTGCTCAACGGCCAAGGAGTACAAAATAGTGCGCATGTACAATTTTGACCGTGACCTCGGACTCCACGACACGGTGTGCGAGGTCTACACTCTGGACGAGTCCACGCACTGGAGGCCCGCTGCCACGCAGCCTCACTCATGCCAGCTCCGAGTCAATGGGAGGCAGCACTAGTAGAAAACGGCCCATTTGTCCCGGTTGGTAAGGGCCTTTTGTCCCGGTTCCTGAACCGGGACTAAAGGGTCGTTACTAATGCCATGTCCCTTTAGTCCCGGTTCAGTCCAAAACCGGGACAGATGGGCCTCCACGTGGCCTGTGCGCCGAGCCCAGGCAGGAGGGCCTTTGGTCCCGGTTGGTGGCACCAACCGGGACCAATAGGCATCCACGCGTCAGCATTTCTGTGGCTGGGGTTTTTGTTTTTTTAAAGGGGGGGGGGTTGGGGGTTTTGGGGGGTTAATTTAGGTGTTTCATATATTGTGTTAGCTAGCTAATTAATAGAGAGAAGTGTCCTCTCTTATGTCCGTGCTTGGTCGACGCTACGTACTATACATACGTATAGAGAGGACTAGACATGCTAGCTAGCTAGTAAGCAAACGAAGGAAATAGAAGATCATCATGAACATATATGCATACATAGAGAAGTGATATCGACCCCCTCTCCTTCTCCGAGAGATTGGTCGAACAACAAGTTCTTGTATATCTATCCGACACTACCGGCTACATATATACAATAATTATCTCTTACAAATATAATCTCCTAACATACAGACGCATGGTCCACATAGTATTATTCGTCTTCAGCGATCACGTGGTCAAGAAAGAATGCCGCCAATTCCTCTTGAATTGCTCGCATGCGATCTCGTGCTAGGAGTTGACCCCGCATCCGAAACATCTAATTTGAAGAAGGGGGTCAATACATATATATATATATATATATATATATATATGAATGAATGAAACTCAACACGAATGATGGTAATAAAATAAAATTGTGAATATTATTATTTACGTACTTCATATTGTTCGTCAGAGTAGCCCCGCTCACAGGTCGTGTGGCGGATGGACTCGCAAACGTAGTATCCACAGAAATCATTCCCTTGTTCCTGCCACAACCACTTTACAAGAAATAGAGGTCAATCAAACTGATAAGAAAGAATGCCAAATGGTATTGATGAAACTAGCGCTTGAATCACTAGGAGATGCGCGGAACAAGCTACTATAGTACTTACTTTCGGGTGTCTAAATTCCAGCTTCTTCGGCAGTCCCGGAGCTTTTTTGGTGAACTTTCTCCAAACCCTGCCAGACAAAGAAAACAGTTACTTGATATCAAAAATGAACAAAGTTGCTGATATGGTGGATAATGATCGATTTAACTTACTTCTCAAGCATTTGAGTCATGTCCGCATACTCCTGGGGATCTTTTCGTTTCGAGTCTAAGACAGTTACTACTCCCTGCTCAAGCTTAATATCTAGGAGAATATAGTGGAACCTATGCACACATGCATAACTCATCAATTACATTACTATAACCTTGACTAATATATAAGGGAAACCGAATACGCACAAGACAGTAACACTCACTTGAAGTTGTAAGGAAAGAGTATTATATCTTTGTTTTCATTTATTACCAACGATCGTAGCAAGTTGGCCTCGGTATCTTCGGCATGAAATTTAACCTCAGTTGCATCAATGAGATTTGGGTTAATGAACCCAATATCACCGACTTGTCTTTTCTTCAATTCGACGATCTTCAATCTGCATAATATAGTGAGGATAATTATAAATACATGCAATGAAAGAGCTGAGCTATATAGAGAGACTTAATGACAGAAGTAGTACTACTTACAGACAGTAGCAGGTGACCGTTGCTTTGTCGAGGGCCAATTGATTGAAAAACTGAAAGAACTCCTCAAATGGAACAGGCAAAAGTTCAATTCCAACGAGGTCATGCTCCTTTTTAACTCTCACATACAAAGTATTCCTCCCCCAGACTCTCTGCAGGTTTTCATGTACCAATCATGCAATCTTCGCATCATCTTTGTTAGAGATCTTTCATCTTTGACGAGAGGCTTCCCGTACTCGTATCTTTGTATCTGCACCTCCAAGAAATCATAATGTACATCGTCGGGCAGGTAATCTCCATGATTGCTATAAACCGGCACCATCCTCGGATCATTGGCGACGATGTCGCTAGGCACCTTGAGCGGGGGGCACGATTGCTTCGCTTGTTCGCCGAGCTGGGCAATTTGTTTCCCAGCTCGTCGTTCTTTCATCCTTTGATCACTGACGGTACTTCCCGACCGCTCCGCTTCGGCAAATGCCTTTCCAATAATGCGTTCATAGTTGCCTTTCGGCAGAGACTTGGGTGGTTTTCTCAGTGCAGCCAGAGTGCTTTCACCGGATCTACCTTCTCCTCCGGAGGTGGATGTCTCTGTGCTTTCAACCCTTGAAACCAGTCCTTCACTTCGGTTCGCGCGATCTTCGCGTTCTCCTTCGGGGTCATCTCGTATGGTAACTTCTCTAGAGTCTTCAGAGAAGGGCCGAATCTGTATGTCCTCCCGCCTCTGGCTGTACTGCTAGACGCCGGCAGAGCAGACGGAGTTGTTGTCTTCTTTACTTGCATACGAGGCAGAGGAGAAGGACTACGACGCGCCGGAGCAGCCGGAGCGGCGGCGGGTCTCTTCCGCCCTTGCTGGCGAGGCGGAGAAGGAGGAGGCTGGCTGCTCGGGCGCGTCGGCGCAGGCGGAGAAGGAGGCGGAGTGCCGCCACGCGCCGGAGAAGGAGCCGGCCGAGTGCCCTGATCGCCACTCACCGGAGGAGGAGGCGGTGGAGGAGGCGGAGTGCCCCGACTCACGGGAGGAGGAGGAGGAGGCGGAGGCGTCGATTCGGAAGGTTGATGAGCTCCTTCCGCCATAGGCGCTGATCTTTAGAGCGTAACCCAGCCGAGTCTCCCCTTCACCGGTAGGGTGGTCAAGCTGGAGGTCCTCAAATCCCTCCGTTATTTCATCCACCATCACCCTAGCATATCCTTCTGGAATCGGCTGGCAGTGAAAAGTTGCACCGGGTTCAGTAGGAAAAACAGAGCCAATAGCCGCCTTGACCTTCAAATTCATCCATTGCGTCATAAGGTGGTAATTTTGAGACTCCGTGATAGCATCCACGGGATAGCTGGCAGGAGCCGTCAAGCCATGCTCATTTGAAGCAGCTCGGTGGAAGCCACGCTGCTTCTCCGCCGAGATGGCGGGTAGCTTCGGGAAGCTTCGCGATTCGTTTGCTGCGATTTGCTTCTCGTTCCTCTATCGCTTGTACCCTTATGCAGCGTACCGCAGCTTGGGTCTGCTGCTGCACTTTCTTCCTCCTCTCCTGGCATTTGTAACCGCCTTCGTCCGGAAACCCAACCTTCCACGGAATGGAGCCTGGTGTCGGTGTCAAAACCGGCGGATCTCGGGTAGGGGGTCCCGAACTGTGCGTCTAGGCGGATGGTAACAGGAGACAAGGGACACGATGTTTTTACCCAGGTCCGGGCCCTCTCGACGGAGGTAAAACCCTACTCCTCGCTTGATTAATATTGATGATATGGGTAGTACAAGAGTAGATCTACCACGAGATCGTAGAGGCTAAACCCTAGAAGCTAGCCTATGGTATGATTGTTGTTCGCCCCACGGACTAAAACCCTCCGGTTTATATAGACACCGGAGAGGCCTAGGGTTACACAGAGTCGGTTACAATGGGAGGAGATCTACGTATCCGTATCGCCAAGCTTGCCTTCCACGCCAAGGAAAGTCCCATCCGGACACGGGACGGAGTCTTCAATCTTGTATCTTCATAGTCCAGGAGTTCGGCTAAAGGTCATAATCCGGCCATCTGGACACCCCCTAATCCGGGACTCCTCAAGAGCCTCGAACCAGGCTTCAATGACGACGAGTCCGGCGCGCAGATTGTCTTCGGCATTGCAAGGCGGGTTCCTCCTCCGAATACTTCATAGGATATTTTGAACACAAGGATAGTGTCCGGCTCTGCAAAATAATTTCCACATACCACCGTAGAGAGAATAATATTTACACAAATTCAACCTGCTGACGTATTCCGCAGCGTGACATCACACCACGGCCAAGCCTTTATTCAAATCGTTTTTACTGTCCCACCTCGGCGCACTTGGCGAGGCGGTTTCCTTGGCACGTCTTGTTGAAGCAGAGATCGTGTCCCCTTATTACGGGATTCTCATCAATACGGGCGTGGGTAACCCAACCGTGCCATTAATTTATGGCGCTTGGGAGATAAGCGAGTTTTACTAGGCTGGTGGGGCACATAGTTTCGTCCGCCCATATAAGGGGATAAGGATCCACCTTTTCCATCTACGCCTTCTTCCTCATTTACTTATCCATTTTCACAAGACTCGAGCTCCAGCGCCCAAGTCTGCACATCCCGCCTCAACCTTCTCCAGCCATGTCCGGAGCGGGAGGCAAGTGGATGGTCTCCTCCGTCACGGAGGGACACATCAAGAAGCTGAGGGAGGCCGGATACTTGTCTAACGACATCGCGCACCGGCTCCCAGACAAGGGGCAGCTCATCCCCACCCCCAGGCCCCATGAGAGGGTGGTGTTCCTCACCCACTTCCTCCGTGGACTAGGTTTTCCACTTCATCCATTTGTTCGGGGGCTCATGTTCTACTACGGCCTGGATTTCCACGATCTGGCCCCGAACTTCATCCTCAGCATCACGGCGTTTATCGTCGTGTGCGAGGCTTTCCTCCGCATCAAGCCCCACTTCGGCTTATGGCTGAAGACCTTCAATGTCAAGCCGAAGTTAGTGGGTGGCCAGCAAGCGGAGTGCGGTGGCGCCATGGTGGGCAAGATGCCCAATGTTACATGGCTCGAGGGCTCCTTCGTGGAGACCGTAAAGGGGTGGCAATCAGGGTGGTTCTACATCACCGAGCCGCGTGACCCTAAATGGGCAGTGGCCCCCGAATTCCGATCCGGCATCACCACACGGCTCACCTCCTAGAAAGAGAAGGGCCTGTCGTGGGGTAATTCGGAAGAGCGGACCGGACTCCAATCCTGCGTCCAAGACCTGGTGAACAAAGAGGTTAAACTCGTCAACGTAGTCCAGGTCATGCTCATCCGCCAGATCCTCCCGTGTCAACGACGGGCTTTTAACTTATGGGAGTTCAACCCGCCCAAAGACCAAACTCGACCGTGCTCTTTGACACAACGCACGAGGATTCCTGGAAGGTACTATTCAAGGGCGCCGAGGTTCCTCCTCCCATCACCGAGGATCACGGATTCCGCGCGAAGCGCCAAGCCAGCGCAGTAAGCTTATTTTACCCTTTCTGGGATACTTGTTTTCCATAGTTTAACTCCATGCGGGATCTAAGCTCCCGTTCCTTTGACAGGAATGGCAGAAGAAGACCGGACAGATCGACTGTCCGGCTCCTTTGCCTGAAGATCCAGCAGACGCCCATTTGACGAGGCTGCTGGTCCCGGCACCTTACGTGGTGCCGGAGAAGAAGGCCAAGAAAGAAGGCATGAACTCGAAAGAGTTCCGGCGCCGGTGGTGCCAGATTCATCGCTCGATGACTCGAGGCGCCTCCTCCTCAAGACGAGGAGGAAGAAGAAGCCTCTCCCCCTCCAGCAGGGGGAGGAATGAAAAGGAAGGCCGCCCCAACTGGGGGGGGGGGAGGGTCCAAGAAGGGAAGGACCCTTCCTCCGGACTACTCCACCAACGCCGACGACAATGAAGAGGAGTGGCCATCCAGGGCCAAGCCCCTGGCAAAATCATAAGTATCCGGATACCAGAATAACTCATGGCGTTCCTTTACTGCACAGTATCTTCTGATGCCGAATGTAATCATGCAGTCCGCCCGCGGCCCAGCTCGACGCTTCGTCGAGCGGATCCTTGGATTCGTCGGATATGAATAGCCTTTCGCTTCCGACTGCTACCTCCCCTCGTCCTACGGACGATGCCGAGGTGGAGTCCCAAAACGGGCCAAGCCAGGAGGGGGTGGTCATGGAGGCGCCGCAAGGCGACCTCCCGGACTCCAGGCGCAAAGGGGATAAAACCCCGAAGGGCTCTAAGTCCGGCCCTGAGCCGGACACCGCACCGGAACCTTCAACGGTTCCAGTGACCGGCAGGCGACCCCCTACTAAGAAGGGCAAGCCTACGACGCCGGGCGACCTGGCCCAACCGGAGGCACTGGATAATCTGCTGGAGGTGCTTAAAGGCGCCTCCATCGACGAGGAGCACCGCACTATTATGAGTGTGGTGATCCAGAAGGTTCGATCCGCCAAGAGCGGGCCGATCAAGCTCGTGCCACCTTCTAACAGGCTTTGAGGTATGTATTTAAGATATGTAAAAATATTACCGCATAGACAAGAGCCTCGATGCTCAGCTTGGTGTTCGGAAAGAAAAGCCGAACCGAGGATCAAAAGATATACGCAGGAGTCTAACATAAGTATGTCAATATGGGAATGCAGGTTGTCTTTCTTGACCTCTGCCAAGACTAGCTGGAGGTCGGTGCATTGAAGCAGAGCCTCGAGCGGTCCGAGAACGAGCTCGGCCTTGCCAAAAAGCAGCTCGAGGACAAGGAAGGTAAGGAATACCTTATGTAAGTATATAAAAAGATGCGGTTGCAAAAAATGACAGGATCAACGTGGGTATGCAGGGGCCACGAACGAGGTGGTGACCCTGAAGGAAGCGATGTCCAAGGCCGAAGAAAATGCGGCCGTGGAGCGTACCCAGTGGGAAAAGCAGGAGACGCGGGTGGCGGAGGTGCAGCAAGAGCTCCAGGCTCTTGTGAAAAAACACGAGAGTTTGGAGCTTGACTCAAAGACTCGAGAGTCCGAGCTCGCCTCGGCGCTTGAGAGCGCCAAATCTGCCAATGCCGAAGCCCAAAAAGCCCTCCAGGAAATTGAGGCGATGAAGAAGATAGCGGCGGTAAGGCATTCTTTATGCAAAGCAAGCACGTGAAAGTGAATAACTTGTTACTTACCCGAGTCCGGAGCTCTCCAAGAGCCTTCGCAGATCTTCCCCGGAGTCTGTCCGACGCTGCTGCACTCTACCGAGCCGAAGAGGGGAGCTCGACGGAGAAGGTGTTCAGTCTCGATATCGAGGGCGGACACCCGTGTTTTGAGCGACCAGCTGAAGCAGCTGGTCGAGCTCCATAAGGTGGCCGAACAGGCCGTGAAGGGTCTCAGAGTCCGGCCGTGGCTCGGGAAGCCATGCACGGGAGCTACTTCGGGCTGGTAAGGCGGTTTGGTGGATGCCTGTCCAAGGCTTGAAGTCATCAAGCGCTCCGTATGCATCGAAGGTGCTCAGAGGGCCCTTGCCCATGCTAAAGTGCACTGGGGCAAGATGAACGCTGAGAAGCTTGTGACGGACGGACCACCGCCGGGCAAGGAGCATCGCAAGCCCGAGATGTATTATGAGGGCGTCCTGAAAGGTGCCCGCCGTATAATGGATGAGTGCTCCAAAGATGTAATTTTTGAGTAAACTCGCATTTTGTGATCCTGTACGCTGAAAACTTGTTCATATGCACTAAGCAATGCTTTTGAATTTAAAATATTACCTTATGTGCGGCCGTTTATTAAATATGAGAGATGGCGAGTCGTAAAGCTTCGCCCCCATGCCACGTAGTCTTTGGGGTGTTCGGGATAAAGTTGAGCTCTTTTTCCCATTATTGGGTCCTTCGAGGGAGGCGTTCAACACAACGAACAAGGCAATCGGACTATAATGCTTGAACACTCTCACTTAGCCATAGAATTCTATAATTTTAAATTTCGGCGAAGCCCCTAGTATTCGGAAGACCGAGTTCGGGGCGCTATCCACGCCTAGGCCGGACAAAGCCGACTCCTCGCTCTAAGCGGCATAAGTCTTTAGGGACTCGAAAATCTCTCGAACAGCGACCAGCTCTCGCCCTATCATGATGGTCAGTTTTAGCTTTCTCCACTGAGGTGCTTAGCCCAGCTCAACCGGGGCACAATCGCAGTGGTTCTCCCAGTGCTACCTTAGCCGATATAATGGGAGCCGGGCAAACCCAACTATTGACCCAAGACATGATTCGGAGCCGATGCATATAATGCTATAAGTTCGGGGTGTCGCACCCATGAGAGTGTTCGGACTTCTCACACCATATTCTGGGGTACGTAAGCCCCTGGTGAATTGTACTTACCAAAGTGTACGGTTGCATAATGTCATAACTGAACATATTTTTATAAAAAAGGAATGCAATAATAGACAAAAGCTATGTATTGTTTTATTCGAAAAAGTCTGCGGTAAAAGCAGAACGATACAGATAGTGCGATAAGCAAGAGATGAGACTATTTAACATGTCCTCTCGAGGCGAGCCATGGATGATATGTGAAACAAGTATCTTGATCGTTAGAGAGACCACTGGATACTGACGTAGCTACGCCTCCGGCTGTTGCATCGTGTTCGGCGATTATCTTTGCTGACAGGCCTTCCGGAAAGTGGAGTCCTGAAAGTAAGAAAAAAAGAATGACAAAATCAGGAGCCCCTGGTGCGGTTTAGCCGCATTTTGGGCATGTTGCGGTCCTGCCCCTCCCCCTATGCCCATGGCATTTCCAGAGCATAGTTATGTACGCGTGGTACTGGTTTCGCAATTTCGCGAGGGCTGGGGTTGGGGCCGCATTGCTATGCATGCTCGGAACGTGCCAGGCGGTCTTGTTGTAGGTTACTCCGGGCGCGCTTGACGGTGTCCGGATGTTTAATGGACGGACTGGAGAATTTCCTTGAGAGGCTGCTTTGTAGTTCCGCCGCGAGGGCCGCCGTATGCCCCTCCGTTTGGAGAGAGTGTTCGGTGTTTCCATTGACCGTAATGACTCCTCGAGGGCCTGGCATCTTGAGCTTGAGCTATGCGTAGTGAGGCACCGCATTGAACTTTGCAAATGCGGTTCGTCCGAGCAGTGCGTGATAGCCATCATGAACGGGACTATGTCGAAGATTAACTCCTCGCTCGAAATTATCCGGGGATCCGAAGACCACCTCAAGTGTAACTGAGCCTATACAGTTGGCCTCTACACCTGGTATGACGCCTTTAAAGGTCGTCTTTGTGGGTTTAATCCTTGAGGGATCTATGCCCATTTTTCGCGCCGTATCCTAATAAAGCAGGTTCAGGCTGCTGCCGCCGTCCATAAGGACTCTAGTGAGGTGAAATCCGTCAATTATTGGGTCTAAAACCAATGCGGCGAATCTGCCATGGCGGATGCTAGTGGGGTGGTCCCTTCGATCGAAAGTGATCGGGCAGGAGGACCATGGGTTGAACTTTGGGGTGACTTGCTCCAACGCATATACATCCCTGAGTGCACGCTTCCGCTCCCTTTTGGGTATGTGGGTTGCGTATATCATGTTCATCGTCCGCACTTGTGGGGAGAAGCCCTTCTGCCCCCTATTTTTCGGCGGCCGGGGCTCCTCCTCGTCATTGCTATGCAGCCCCTTGTCATTTTGTTCGGCGTTTAACTTGCCTGCCAGCTTGAACACCCAACAATCACTGTTGGTGTGGTTGGCTGGTTTTTCGGGGGTGCCGTGTATCTGGCACGAGCGATCGAGTATTCGGTCCAAATTGGACGGGCCCGGAGTATTTCTTTTGAATGGCTTTTTCCGCTGACCGGGTTTAGAGCCTCCGAATCCGGCATTAACTGCTGTATCCTCGCATTGTCGCCCGTTAATCACGCGGGCTTTTGCTTGTTGTGACGCGACCGCCAATGTTGTCCTTGGTATCCGAATTACCAGGGCTCTTGTTCATGTTATTACTACGAGCAAGCCAGTTGTCTTCTCCGCGCAAAAAGCGGGTCATGAGTGTTGTGAGGGCTGCCATGGATTTCGCTTTTCCTCGCCCTAGGTGCCGGGCAAGCCACTCGTCACGGATGTTATGCTTGAAGGCTGCAAGGGCCTCTGCGTCCGGACGATCGACTATTTGATTTTTCTTGGTTAGGAACCGTGGTCTGTAATTGTCCGCCGATTCCTCTGGCTGCTGAATTATGTGGCTTAGGTCATCGGCGTCTGGTGGACGCACATAGGTGCCCTGGAAGTTGTCGAGGAATGCGGCTTCTAGGTCCTCCCAACAACCAATTGATTCTGCTGGCAAGCTGTTAAGCCAATGTCGAGCTGGTCCTTTAAGCTTGAGTGGGAGGTATTTGATGGCATGTAGATCATCGCCGCGGGCCATGTGGATATGAAGGAGATAATCCTCGGTCCATACCGTCGGATCTGTTGTGCCATCGTATGATTCGATGTTTACGGGTTTGAAACCCTCGGGGATTTGATGATCCATTACTTCAACTGTGAAGCATAGTGGGTGTGCAGCGCCTCTGTATTGGGCTATATCACGATGTAGCTCAAATGAGCTTTGTTCATCTTGTGTTCGCCCGCCGATTTACCATATCCGGCATGACGGTTATCGCCACGCGGTCGCGGGCGCCCACGCGATCCATAGATCGATCTTGTTTGCCTTGCCCTGTCCTCCAATATATCTCGCAGGTCTGGCACATTTCCCCGTGCCTTGGTATTCTTCGAGCGACGCCAGGGTGCGGCTTGAGTGGAGTGCCGAGAGGCCTCTCTGTCGCGGCCACGAGGTGGCCGGTCGGCCACATCATGCGCTGGTGATGTAGGTCTTTGTGCTTCCTCCTCTAATCGGGGTAGCAGCCTGCATTTTGGTAGCTCTTGGAGGGGCGTTCGAGTTCGTACTCTTCAGCCGCAAGGACATCAGTCCATCTGTCGGCTAGCAAGTCTTGGTCAGCTCTAAGATGTTGCTGTTTTTTTCTTGAGGCTGCTCGTTGTGGCCATAAGCCTGCGTTTGAAACGCTCTTGTTCGGCGGGATCCTCAGGCACGACAAATTCGTCGTCGTCGAGGCTTGCCTCGTCTTCAGAGGGAGGCATGTAATTATCGTCCTCTACCTCTACATGCCGCTCTCTCATGAGGGCTGGCTTCTCCATCCTCTGCGCCAATCCAGGAGGGGGTTGTCTTCGCACCTTGTCCGGAGTGTTATTATCTCCGTGCGGAATCGCCGTTTTGCTTTGTGGCGGGATTTAGAGCGGCGCCATCGACGCCGCGCTTAGGCTATTTCTTGGAGGGGTCATCCTCCGTTGTTCCATCGCCGTTCCGTTCTTTTGGGGTGTCCACCAGTATATGTCATACGACGAGGTGGCCTTCCAGTGCCTTGTAGGCGCTGGTTCTTGGTCGTCTCCTGGATCGGCGTCCATACCGTCGATGTCATCGGAGTCGAAGTCCAGCATGTCGGTTAAATCATCGACAGTGGCTACGAAGTGGGTGGTGGGTGGGCTTTGAATTTCTTCGTCGTCCGCATCCCAACCTTGCTGACCATAGTCCGCCAGGGGCTCTCCTGATAAAGAGAGAGACTTTAGTGAATTCAGAATGTCGCCGAAGGGTGAGTGCTGAAAGATGTCCGCGGCAGTGAACTCCATGATCGGCGCCCAATCGGATTCGATTGGCAGGGGCGCGGAAGGTTCGGAGTCCGGAGAGGAGTCCGACACCTTGGAGCCACGAGCTTCGCAAAGGACAGGTATGGTGTTCGGCTCGATCGCCGTAGAGATTGCAGCCCCCGAGGCGGTGTCCAACCACCCGTCCTCGATTGGCGTAGTCGGCTCCGAGCTAAGGGTCGGAGCGGACACTGGTGCGACCTGTGGCACTCGCTCGGGCGGCAGAGCTAGATCATGCCCATCGAGACAAAGGCGGGCGCGCTTGGCGTGGCTCGAACCCATCGAAGATCAAGTCTCCGCGGACGTCGGCCGTGTAGTTCAAACTTCCAAATCTGACACGATGGCGGGGCGTAGCTTCGATCTGCTCCAGATGGCCAAGTGAATTGGCCGCAGGCAAAGCCGCCGAATACGAAGATCTGTCCGGGGAGAAAAGACTCACCCGGGACCGGATCGTTGTTGATGATCGGAGGAGCCATCGGGCATAAAGATGACGACACGGAGGAACTCTCAATGAAAGCACCAATGTTGGTGTCAAAACCGCGGATCTCGGTAGGGGGTCCCAAAGCGTATGCGTCTAGGCGGATGGTAACAGGAGACAAGGGACACGATGTTTTAACCTGTGTTCGGGCCCTCTCGATGGAGGTAAAACCCTACTCCTTCTTGATTAATATTGATGATATGGGTAGTACAAGAGTAGATCTACCACGAGATCGAGAGAGGCTAAACCCTAGAAGCTAGCCTATGGTATGATTGTTGTTCGTCCTACGGACTAAAACCCTCCGGTTTATATAGACACCGGAGAGGGCTAGGGTTACACAGATTCGGTTACAATGGGAGGAGATCTACATATCCGTATCGCCAAGCTTGCCTTCCACGCCAAGGAAAGTCCCATCCGGACACGGGACGGAGTCTTCAATCTTGCATCTTCATAGTCCAGGAGTACGGCTAAAGGTCATAGTACGGCCATTCGGACACCCCCTAATCCGGGACTCCCTCACCTGGCGTGCCTCGTGTCCGTTCAGGGTGCTCAGGATTCCCGAGGGCCATTGTGAGCTCGTCGTTCTCTCTGTCTGGAACGAACGTCCCTTGTCTTATTGCCGATATAGTGTCAAGCCTCTTGATCGGTATTTCCATTTGCTCGTCTGGCCCAAATGCACTTCCTCGACATAGGTCCAAGGTTCCGCCAACACTGAAGAACCAACTCCGGCAACGGTCTGGCCAGTTCATTGTCTCTGGTTCGATCCCTTTATCAACCAGATCATTCTCAGCCTTGGCCCACTTAGGCCGGGCTACAAGGTAGCCACCTGACCCCGTGCGATGGTGATGCTTCTTCTTCGCAGCGTTTTGCTTGTTTGTCGCTGACATCTTCTTACTCTTTTCCGATGTCTTGTGGGCCACAAATGCGGGCCAGTGATCTCTGATCTTCTCATATTTGCCCTTGAATTCTGGTGTCTCTTTTTTATCGACAAACCTATTCAGGTCTTTCTTCCACCTCCTGAATAGGTCTGCCATCCTCTTAAGAGCAAAAGACTTGATTAATTGCTCTTTAACTGGCTTCTCCGGATCATCCTCTGGCGGTAGGGTGAAATTCTACTTTAGCTCAGTCCAAAGATCATTTTTCTGCATATAATTGACATAAGACACCTCAGGGTCTTCTGTAGCCGGCTTTAACCATTGTTGGATGCTGATCGTGAAGGAAATATGCCCTAGAGGCAATAATAAAGTTATTATTTATTTCCTCATATCATGATAAATGTTTATTATTCATGCTAGAATTGTATTAACCGGAAACATGATACATGTGTGAATACATAGACAAACATATAGTCACTAGTATGCCTCTACTTGACTAGCTCATTAATCAAAGATGGTTATGTTTCCTAACCATAGACATGTGTTGTTATTTGATTAATGGGATCACATCATTAGGAGAATGATGTGATCGACATGACCCATTCCGTTAGCCTAGCACTTGATCGTTTAGTATATTGCTATTGCTTTCTTCATGACCTATACATGTCCTGTAACTATGAGATTATGAAACTCCCGTTTACCAGAGGAACACTTTGGGTGCTACCAAACGTCACAACGTAACTGGGTGATTATAAAGGAGTACTACAGGTGTCTCCAAAGGTACATGTTGGGTTGGCGTATTTCGAGATTAGGATTTGTCACTCCGATTGTCGGAGAGGTATCTCTGGGCCCTCTCGGTAATGCACATCACATAAGCCTTGCAAGCATTGCAACTAATAAGTTAGTTGCGAGATGATGTATTACGAACGAGTAAAGAGACTTGCCGGTAACGAGATTGAACTAGGTATTGGATACCGACGATTGAATCTCGGGCAAGTAACATACCGATGACAAAGGGAACAACGTATGTCGTTATGCGGTTTGATCGATAAAGATCTTCGTAGAATATGTAGGAACCAATATGGGCATCCAGGTTCCGCTATTGGTTATTGACCGAGAATAGTTCTAGGTCATGTCTACATAGTTCTCGAACCCGTAGGGTCCGCACGCTTAACGTTACGATGACTGTTTTATTATGAGTTTATAAGTTTTGATGTACCGAAGTTTGTTCGAAGTCCCGGATGTGATCACGGACATGACGAGGAGTCTCGAAATGGTCGAGACATAAAGATTGATATATTGGAAGCCTATGTTTGGACATCGGAAGTGTTCCGGTGAAATCGGCATTTTACCGAGTACCGGAGGTTACCGAACTCCGGTGACCTAATGGGCCTTAGTGGGCCTAGTGGAGAAAGAGGAGAAGGGGCCAAGGGCAGCCGCGACCCTCCCCCAAAGTCCGAATAGGACAGGAGGGGGGCGGCGCCTCTTCCTTTTCCCCTCTCCTCCTTCCCCAAAGTCCTAGTCCAACTAGGAAGGGGGAGTCCTACTCCCTGGGAGTAGGACTCCTCCCGCGCCTCCTCCTAGGGCCGGCCGCACCCCTTGCTCCTTTCTATACGGGGCAGGGCACCCCATAGACACACAAGTTGATCTACGGATCGTTCCTTAGCCGTGTGCGGTGCCACCCTCCACCATATTCCACCTCGGTCTTATCGTCGCGGAGTTTAGGCGAAGCCCTGTGCCGGTAGAGCATCATCATCGTCACCACGCCGTCAGGTCGACGGAACTCATCCCGACACTTTGCCGGATCGGAGTCCGGGATCGCCATCGAGCTGAATGTGTGCTGAACTCGGAGGTGCCGTACGTTCGGTACTTGGATCGGTCAGATCGTGAAGACGTACGACTACATCAACCGCGTTGTCATAACGCTTCCGCTTACGGTCTACGAGGGTATGTGGTCAATACTCTCCCCTCTCATTGCTATGCCATCACCATGATCTTGCGTGTGCGTAGGAAATTTTTTGAAATTACTATGTTCCCCAACAGTGGTATCAGAGCTTGGTTTTATGCGTAGATGTCATATGCATGAGTAGAACACAAGTGAGTTGTGGGCGATACAAGTCATACTGCTTACCAGCATGTCATACTTTGGTTCGGCGGTATTGTGAGATGAAGCGGCCCGGACCAACATTACGCCAGACGCTTACGCCGAGAATGGTTTCACCGCTATGCAGCACTCGTGCTTAAAGGTGACTGGCGGGTGTCTATCTCTCTCACTTTTGTTGAACCGAGTGTGGCTACGCCCGGTCCTTGCGAAGGTTAAAACAGCACTAACTTGACGAACTATCGTTGTGGTTTTAATGCGTAGGTAAGAACGGTTCTTGCTCAGCCCGTAGCAGCCACGTAAAATTTGCAACAACAAAGTAGAGGACGCCTAACTTGTTTTTGCAGGGCATGTTGTGATGTGATATGGTCAAGACGTGATGCTATATTTTATTGTATGAGATGATCATGTTTTGTAACCGAAGTTATCGGCAACTGGCAGGAGCCATATGGTTGTCGCTTTATTGTATGAAATGCAAACGCCTTGTAATGCTTTACTTTATCACTATGCGGTAGCGATAGTCGTAGAAGCATAAGATTGGCGAGACGACAACGATGCTACGATGGAGATCAAGGTGTTGCACCGGTGACGATGGTGATCACGACGATGCTTTGGAGATGGAGATCACAAGCACAAGATGATGATGGCCATATCATATCACTTATATTGATTGCATGTGATGTTTATCCTTTATGCATCTTATCTTGCTTTGATTGACGGTAGCATTTTAAGATGATCTCTCACTAAAATTATCAAGAAGTGTTCTCCCTGAGTATGCACTGTTGCGAAAGTTCTTCGTGCTGAGACACCACGTGATGATCGGGTGTGATAGGCTCTATGTTCAAATACAATGGGTGCAAAACAGTTGCACACGCGGAATACTCAGGTTAAACTTGACGAGCCTAGCATATACAGATATGGCCTCGGAACACGGAGACCGAAAGGTCGAACGTGAATCATATAGTAGATATGATCAACATAGTGATGTCCACCATTGAAACTAATCCATCTCACATGATGATCGAACATGGTTTAGTTGATTTGGATCACGTAATCACTTAGATGACTAGAGAGATGTCTGTCTAAGTGGGAGTTCTTAAGTAATAGGATTAATTGAACTTGAATTTATCATGAACTTAGTACCTGATAGTATTTTGCTTGTCTATGTTTCTTTGTAGATAGATGGCTCGTCTTTGTTGTTCCGTTGAATTTTAATGCGTTCCTTGAGAAAGCAAAGTTGAAATATGATGGTAGCAATTACACGGACTGGGTCCGTAACACGAGGATTATCCTCATTGCTGCACGTAAGAATTACGCCCCGAAGCACCGCTGGGTGCCAGCCTGCTGGCCGATGTAACCGACGACGTTAAGAACGTCTGGCAGAGCAAAGTCGATGACTACTCGATAGTTCAAGATGCCATGCTTTACGGCTTAGAACAGGGCCTTCAACGACGTTTTGAACGTCATGGAGCATATGAGATGTTCCAGGAGTTGAAGTTAATATTTCAAGCAAATGCCCGGATTGAGAGATATGAAGTCTCCAATAAGTTCTATAGCTGCAAGATGGAGGAGAATAGTACTGTCAGTGAACACATACTCAAATTGTCTAGGTATAATAATCACTTGATTCAACCGGGAGTTAATCTTCACGATGATAGTGTCATTGATGTAATTCTTCAATCATCGCCACCAAGCTACAAGAGCTTCGTGATGAACTATAATATGCAAGGGATGGACAAGACTATTCCCGAGATCTTCGCAATGCTAAAAGCAGCGGAGGTAGAAATCAAAAAGGAGCATCAAGTGTTGATGGTCAACAAGACCACCGATTTCAAGAAAAAGGGCAAAGGGAAGAAGAAGGGGAACTTCAAAAAGAACAAAGAAACAAGTTGTCGCTCAAGAGAAGAAACCCAAGTCTGGACTTAAGCCCGAGATCGAGTGCTTCTACCGCAAGCGATCGACAATCGGAAGCGGAACTGCCCCAAGTATTTGGCGGATAAGAAGGATGGCAAAGTGAACAAAGGTATATGTGATATACATGTTATTGATGTGTACCTTACTAATGCTCGCAGTAGTACTGGTATTTGATACTTGGGTTACATTGCTAATATTTGCAACTCGAAACAGGGACTACGGATTAAGCGAAGATTGGCTAAGGACGAGGTGACGATGCGCGTGGGAAATGGTTCCAAAGTCGATGTGATCGCGGGTCGGCACGCTACCTCTACATCTACCATCGGGATTAGTTTTAGACCTAAATAATTGTTATTTGGTGCTAGCGTTAAGCATGAACATTATATCTGGATCTTGTTTGATGCGAGACGGTTATTCATTTAAGTCGAGAATAATGGTTGTTCTATTTATATGAATAATATCTTTTATGGTCATGCACCCTTGAAGAGTGGTCTATTTTTATTGAATCTCGATAGTAGTAATACACATATTCATAGTGTTGAAACCAAAAGATACAGAATTGATAATGATAGTGCAACTTATTTGTGGCACTGCCGTTTGGGTCATATCGGTGTAAAACACATGAAGAAACTCCATACTGATGGGCTTTTGGAATCACTTGATTATGAATCACTTGGTACTTGCGAACCGTGCCTCATGGGCAAGATGAGTAAAAACGCCGTTCTCCGGAACTATGGAGCGAGCAACTGATTTGTTGGAAATCATACATACTGATGTTTGTGGTCCAATGAATGTTGAGGCACGCGGCGGGTATCGTTATTTTCTCACCTTCACAGATGATTTGAGCAGATATGGGTATATCTACTTAATGAAACACAAATCTGAAACATTTGAAAAGTTCAAAGAATTTCAGAGTGAAGTGGAAAATCATCGTAACAAGAAAATAAAATTTCTACGATCTGATCGTGGAGGAGAATATTTGAGTTACGAGTTTGGTTTACATTTGAAACAATGCGGAATAGTTTAAGAACTCACGCCACCGGAACACCACAACGAAATGGTGTGTCCGAACGTCAGAATCGTCGTACTTTACTAGATATGGTGCGATCTATGATGTCTCTTCTTGATTTACCGCTATCGTTTTGGGGTTATGCTTTAGAGACGGCCGCATTCACATTGAATAGGGCACCATCAAAATCCGTTGAAACGACGCCTTATGAACTATGGTTTGGCAAGAAACCAAAGTTGTCGTATCTTAAAGTTTGGGGCTGCGATGCTTATGTGAAGAAACTTCAACCAGATAAGCTCGAACCTAAATCGGAGAAATGTGTCTTCATAGGATACCCAAAAGAGACTATTGGGTACACCTTCTATCACAGATCTGAAGACAAGATTTTTGTTGCTAAATTTGGATCCTTTCTAGAAAAAGAGTTTCTCTTGAAAGAAGTGAGTGGGAGAAAAGTAGAACTTGACGAGATAACTGTATCTGCTCCCTTATTGGAAAGTAGTTCATCACAAGAACCGGTTCCTATGAAAACTACACCAATTAGTGAGGAAGCTAATGATATTGATCATGAAACTTCAGATCAAGTTTCTCTTGAACCACGAGGTCAACCAGAGTAAGATCCGCACTGCAGTGGTATGGTAATCCTATTCGAAGTCATGTTACTTGACCATGGCGAACCTACGAACTATGAAGAAGCGATGGTGAGCCCATATTCCACAAAATGGTGGAAGCCATGAAATCGAGATGGGATCCATGTATGAGAACAAAGTATGGACTTTGGTTGACTTGCCCGATGATCGGCAAGCCATTGAGAATAAATGGATCTTTAAGAAGAAGACTGACGCTGATGGTAATGTAATTGTCTATAAAGCTCGACTTGTTGCGAAAGGTTTTCGACAAGTTTAAGGGGTTGACTACGATGAGACTTTCTCACCCGTAGCGATGCTTAAGTCTGTTCGAATCATGTTAGCAATTGCTGCATTTTATGATTATGAAATTTGGCAAATGGATGTCAAAACTGCATTCTTGAATGGATTTCTAGAAGAAGAGTTGTATATGATGCAACCAGAAGGTTTTGTTGATCCAAAAGGTGCTAACAAAGTGTGCAAGCTCCAATGATCAATTTATGGTCCGGTGCAAGCCTCTCGGAGTTGGAATAAACGCTTTGATAGTGTGATCAAAGCATATGGTTTTATCTGAGACTTTTGGAGAAGCCCGTATTTACAAGAAAGTGAGTGGGAGCTCAGTAGCATTTCGGATATTATATGTGGACGACATATTATTGATTGGAAATGATATAGAATTTCTGGATATCATAAAAGTATACTTGAATAAAAGTTTTTCAATGAAAGACCTCGGTGAAGCTGCTTACATATTGGGCATCAAGATCTATAGAGATAGATCAAGACGCTTGATTGGACTTTCACAAAGCACATACCTTGATAAAGTTTTGAAAAAGTTCAAAATGGATCGTGCAAAGAAAGGATTTTTACTGTATTACAAGGTGTGAAATTGAGTCGGACTCAATGCCCGACCACAATGAAGATAGAGAGAAAATGAAAGATGTTCCTATGCTTCAGCCATAGGCTCTATCATGTATGCAATCTTGTGTACCAGACACTGACGTATGCTTAGCAATAAGCTTGGCGGGAAGGTACCAAAGTAATCCAGGAGTGGATCATCGGACAGCGTCAAGAACATCTGAAATACTTGAAAAGGACTAAGGATATGTTTCTCGTATATGGAGGTGACAAAGAGCTAGTCGTAAATGGTTACATCGATGCAAGCTTTGATCGATCCGGACGATTCTAAATCGCAAACCGGATCGTATTTTTATTAAACGGTGGAGCTGTTAGTTGGTGCAGTTCTAAACAAAGCGCCGTGGCGGGATCTACAAGTGAAGAGGAGTACATAGCTGCTTCGAAGCAGCAAATGAAGGAGTCTGGATGAAAGAGTTCATTTCGATCTAGGTGTCATACCTAGTGCATCGGGACCAATGAAGATCTTCTGTGACAATATTGGTGCAATTGCCTTGGCAATGGAATCCAGATTTCACAAGAGGACCAAGCACATCAAGAGACGCTTCAATTCCATCCGGGACCAAGTCCAGCTGGGAGACATAGAGATTTGCAAGATACATACGGATCTGAATGTTGCGCACCCGTTGACTAAGCCTCTTCCACGAGCAAAACATGATCAACACCAAGACTCCATGGGTGTTAGAATCATTACTTGTGTAATCTAGATTATTGACTCTAGTGCAAGTGGGAGACTCAAGGAAATATGCCCTAGAGGCAATAATAAAGTTATTATTTATTTCCTCATATCATGATAAATGTTTATTATTCATGCTATAATTGTATTAACCGGAAACATGATACATGTGTGAATACATAGACAAACATATAGTCACTAGTATGCCTCTACTTGACTAGCTCATTAATCAAAGATGGTTATATTTCCTAACCATAGACATGTGTTGTTATTTGATTAATGGGATCACATCATTAGGAGAATGATGTGATTGACATGACCCATTCCGTTAGCCTAGCACTTGATCGTTTAGTATATTGCTATTGCTTTCTTCATGACCTATACATGTTCCTGTAACTATGAGATTATGCAAATCCCGTTTACTAGAGGAACACTTTGGGTGCTACCAAACGTCACAATGTAACTGGGTGATTATAAAGGAGTACTACAGGTATCTCCAAAGGTACATGTTGGGTTGGCGTATTTCGAGATTAGGATTTGTCACTCCGATTGTCGGAGAGGTATCTCTGGGCCCTCTCGGTAATGCACATCACATAAGCCTTGCAAGCATTGCAGCTAATAAGTTAGTTGCGAGATGATGTATTATGAAACGAGTAAAGAGACTTGCCGGTAACGAGATTGAACTAGGTATTGGATACCGACGATCGAATCTCGGGCAAGTAACATACCGATGACAAAGGGAACAACGTATGTCGTTATGCGGTTTGACCGATAAAGATCTTCGTAGAATATGTAGGAACCAATATGGGCATCCAGGTTCCGCTATTGGTTATTGACCGAGAATAGTTCTAGGTCATGTCTACATAGTTCTCGAACCCGTAGGGTCCGCACGCTTAACGTTACGATGACAGTTTTTTTATGAGTTTATATTTTTTGATGTACCGTAGTTTGTTCTGAGTCCCGGTTGTGATCACGGACATGACGATGAGTCTCGAAATGGTCGAGTCATTTATATTGATATATTGGAAGCCTATGTTTAGACATCGGAAGTGTTCCGGTGAAATCGGCATTTTAATCGTGAGTACCGGGAGGTTACCGGAACCCCGGTGACCTAATGGGCCTTAGTGGGCCTAGTGGAGAAAGAGGAGAAGGGGCCAAGGGGCAGCCGCGCCGCCTTCCCCCAAGTCCGAATAGGACAAGGAGGGGGCGCCCCCTTTCCTTTTCCCTCTCCTCCTTCCCCCAAGTCCTAGTCCAACTAGGAAGGGGAGTCCTACTCCCGGTGGGAGTAGGACTCCTCCGGCGCGCCTCCTCCTAGGGCCGGCCGCACCCCCCTTGCTCCTTTATATACGGGGGCAGGGGGCACCCCATAGACACACAAGTTGATCTACAGATCGTTCCTTAGCCGTGTGCGGTGCCCCCCTCCACCATATTCCACCTCGGTCGTATCGTCGCGGAGTTTAGGCGAAGCCCTGCGCCGGTAGAGCATCATCATCGTCACCACGCCGTCGTGCTAACGGAACTCATCCCCGACACTTTGCTGGATCGGAGTCCGGGGATCGTCATCGAGCTGAACATGTGCTGAACTAGGAGGTGCCGTACGTTCGGTACTTGGATCGGTCGGATCGTGAAGACGTATGACTACATCAACCGTGTTGTCATAACGCTTCCCCTTACGGTCTACGAGGGTACGTGGACAATACTCTCCCCTCTCGTTGCTATGCCATCACCATAATCTTGCGTGTGCGTAGGAATTTTTTTGAAATTACTACGTTCCCCAACAGATCGGGATCTTGTCCCTAACCAGAACCCCGCACTGAGCAACAAATGCGTTCTTTGTCCGGATGGGTTCAATCGGTTGGCCGTCGGGCGCGATTGCTATGATCTCAAGCCTTTCATCCGAGCTCAACTTTTTCTTCGCGCCTCGTCTCTTTACCGAAGTTGTGCTCGATCCGGAGGGCTAGAAAAAAGAACAAAGACTTAATTAATATGTGTACATACCAAAACAATGAATGCATAAATTAGCTAGTCACCACAGGCTTAACTAATATATATACCTGGCCGAACTCGGTTCGGTCACCGGAGCCGTCATCACGGTCTCCTTCTTGCACCGGCATTGGGTCACCGGAGCCGTCCTCACGGTCTCCTTCTTGCACCGGCATTGGGTCACCGGAGCCATCATAATCATAGCCAGCTGCTTCCAGACCATCGGTGTCGTTGAGAAACAACGAGCAGACGGCATCACTTCCTCGTGCGATTATGTCCCCCAACAACTCTTCTTGTACTTCGTCTCGGGGGGTGTCCATAGTTTCTACAAATAATTACAACATAGCAATTATTATTCAAACATGACAGATGGATATATTAGTGGCAAACGTAGAACTAGCTAGCTAATCACAGTAAGGAATCATATTAATTAGTGGCCTCGACGCTGCTTCTCTAGGGTTTGGGGTGGCCTCGACAACGCTTCAAGGGTTTGGGGTGGCCTTGAGAACGCTTCAAGGAGGGGGTAATATCGACAACGACGAGATACATACACGGGAAAATAATGTTATCGGGGAGGGGGTATATCGACCCCCCCTCCACGTGTAGAAGCTATCGGGAGGGGGTATATCGACAACGACGACATACGTACATGGGAAAATAATATTACCGGGGAGGGGGTATATCGAACCCCCCCCCCCCCACACGTGTTGAAGTTATCGGGAGGGGGTATATCGACCCCCCTCGTGTTGAAGTTATCGGGAGGGGGTGTATATCGACCCCCCCCCCCACGTGTTGAAGTTATTGAGAGGGGGTATATCGACCCCCCCTTGTGTTGAAGTTATCGGGAGGGGGTGTATATCGACCCCCACCCCACGTGTTGAAGTTATCGGGAGTTTATATCGACACGACATACGTACATGGGAAAATAATATTATCGGGGAGGGGGTATATCGACCCCCCTCGTGTTGAAGTTATCGGGAGGGGGTATATCGACCCCCCCCCCCCACACGTGTTGAAGTTATCGGGAGTTTATATCGACACGACATACGTACATGGGAAAATAATATTATCGGGGAGGGGGTATATCGACGACGACAGACCCGATAAAACATAAGAAAACGAAGAAGAAATAAAAAGAGGAGAAAAATAAAGGAATAGCTAGAGGAGGCGATCGAAGAAAAAAGAAGAAAAAAGAGGAGAAGAAGAAAGGAATGAGGAGAAGAAGAAAAAATAGAATATATTCTATTTTCTTCTTCTCCTCTATTCCTTTCTTCTTCTCCTCTTCTTTTCTTCTTTCTTCTTCTTATTTATTTCTCCTCGCCTTCCTCTCCCTCTTCTTCTCCTTTCTTCCTCTTCTTATTTCCTTTTTCCTCTCATTCTTTTTCTTCTTCTTCCTTCTTAAAAATACATGAAGTAGTATTGCTTGTTTTTTTAAAATAATGTTCAAATAGAAATTTTAGAAAAAAGTAAAGGTTTTGCCTAATTCATTATTCCTATGAACATACAAACATTTGCGTATTTACAATAATCAGTATCACCAAAAAAATCTATGAACAGAAAAAAATACTATTTTTTCTAAAAATCTATCTTTTGCATATATACATGAACATATATATATACACAGAGAACATATATACATTTTTATAGAAATGCAAAAAACAAAAAATCTAAAAAAATGACATATAAACAGATATACACACATACATATACTCATACATATACATATAATCAGGAAAAAAACATCTATATATTTGCAAAAAAAACAGGGGGAAGAGGGGGGCGGTGCCGGCCCTGACCAAAGCGAGGCAGAGGCGACGACGCTGGGCAGCTGGGCGCGGGCGAGGCAGAGGCGACGGCGAGGCAGAGGCGGGCGGCGACGACGCCGGGCGGGCGCTGGGAGATGATCGCGACGGCGCTGGCGCGCTGGCGACGGCGCTTGGGCGGCGCTGGTGGTGACGCGGCGCTGGGCGGCGACGGCGTCAGCGTGGTTTGAATCGGGCAGCCTATCATCGTCGTCGGCGCGGGCAACTGCAGAGATGAAGTGAAATTTTCCTAAGTGCTGGCTTATATAGCAAAGCCATTGGTCCCGGTTCGTGGCACAAACCGGGACCAATGCCCCCCTTTAGTCCCGGTTGGTGCCACCAGCCGGGACCAAAGGCCTTGTGCTCCTCCGCGCCAAAACTTTAGTCCTACCTCGCTAGCTGAGAGAGCTCGAGAGTGGTTTATAAGCGCTGCTGCTCCTTCCCTCTCGAGCTCCTCTCAAATGCAGGCTTTCGGGCCTAACCCTGCGTTGTGTGCCTGTGGGCCTACTGGGCCTCCTGCGGGCCTGAATCCTGGCCCATGGTAGGGTTTCTAGTCGTATTCAGGCCGTGGGGGCCCAGTAGGTGGCACTTTTTTTTCTTTGTTGCTTTATTTATTTTATTTTGTTTCTACTTACAACAAAATACTTATTTTTGCTATTTTTTCAATTTTTTTGTTTTGTTTTCTGCATTATTTATTTTATTTTGTTTTTTGCTTTATTTTTTAATCCTTTTTGCTTTTAGTTTTAGAAAAATAATAAACTTTCTGTTAGTGCCATTAGTTTTCAAATTTGAAAACACTTTTTTAGTTTTTTGTTTTCTTTGTTGCTTTATTTATTTTATTTTGTTTCTACTTACAACAAAATACTCATTGTTGCTATTTTTATATTTTTTTTCCAGTTTTTTTGTTTTGTTTCTGCATTATTTATTTTCTTTTGTTTTTTGTTTTATTTTTAATTCTTTTTGCTTTTAGGTCATCAAAATTATAAACTTTCTGTTAGTGCCATTAGTTTTAGAAAAATTATAAACTTTCTGTTAGTGCCATTAGTTTTCAAATTTGAATAGTTAAAATTTAAATTCTTTGAAATTTGTGTGAATCACAAGTTTGTGGTTTACTTTACTAAAAAAATGAACATAGATGCACCTATAGAGAAAATTTGACCTAAATTCATAATCAATTTCTATGAATTTCAGAGAAATTCACTATGAATTTAGGTCAAATTCCCTATATAGGGGGCATCTATTTTCACTTTGAGAGGAGCTCAACAAGGCAGAGAGGGACGGACTTATAAACCGGTGTGAGCGCCCTTCGGTTGGCGAGGTGGGACTACACTCTAAGCGCAACGAGGACCAACCCTTTAGTCCCGGTTTGTGGCACAAACCGGGACTAATGGTCATGGGCCAGGGGCGAGCCGCATTGCTATTTTTTTCCAGTTTTTTTGTTTTGTTTTCTGCATTATTTATTTTCTTTTGTTTTTTCCTTTATTTTTTAATTCTTTTTTTGCTTTTAGTTTTAGAAAAATTATAAACTTTCTATTAGTGCCATTAGTTTTCAAATTTGAAAACACTTTTTTTTTCTTTATTGATTTATTTATTTTATTTTGTTTCTACTTACAACAAAATACTTATTGTTGCTATTTTTATTTTTTCTAGTTTTTTGTTTTGTTTTTTGTATTATTTATTTTCTTTTGTTTTTTGCTTTATTTTTTAATTCTTTTTGCTTTTAGGTCAGCAAAATTATAAACTTTCTGTTAGTGCCATTAGTTTTAGAAAAATTATAAACTTTCTGTTAGTGCCATTATTTTTCAAATTTGAATAGTTAAAATTTGAATTCTTTGAAATTTGTGTGAATCACAAGTTTGTGATTAACTTTACTAAAAATATGAACATAGATGCACCTATAGAGAAAATTCGACCTAAATTCATAGTTTTCAAATGAACTCTGAAAAAGTTGGCATAGCATATGCATGTACAAAACGGACAATGGTATCATACTAAATGCATTACAAAGTTGGCATGGTATCATCATAATAGTTGCGGGAGAAAGTCTTCACTTTTTCTTCGCTTGTGTCATTTACTTATTGCGCCGTAACCATGGATAATCTTTATCGTTTATCAGGATGCTTGGGTCAGCCTTGACTTTGAAGGGAGGAATTTCATGAAACTTTTCATAATCTTCAGACATGTCATCTTGCCCTCCACTCCCGTGGATGTCCCTTTTTCCTGAAAGAACTATGTGGCGCTTTGGCTCATCGTATGATGTATTCGCTTATTTATCTTTTCTTTTTCTCGGCCTGGTAGACATGTCCTTCACATAGATAACCTGTGCCACATCATTAGCTAGGACGAACGGTTTGTTAGTGTACCCAAGATTTTTCAGATCCACTGTTGTCATTACGTCTTTGTGGGTCTACACATACTCGCCTCCTGACAGATTGACCCATTTGCACTTAAACAAAGGGACCTTAAAATCATGTCCGTAGTCAAGTTCCCATATGTCCACTATGTAACCATAATATGTGTCATTTCCCCTCTCGGTTGTTGCATCAAAGCGGACACCGCTGTTTTGGTTGGTGCTCTTTTGATCTTGGTCAATCGTGTAAAATGTATTCCCATTTATCTCGTATCCTTCGTAAATCAATACGGTCAAAGATGGTCCCCTGGACAACAAGTACAACTCATCACAAACAGTGTTGTCACCTCTGAGACGTGCTTCCAACCAACTGCTGAAAGTCCTAATGTGTTCACATGTAATCCAGTCAGACCGCACCGGGTGTTTGGAGCGCAGATCGCTCTTGTGTTCATCGACATACGGGTCACCAAGGTAGAGTTACGTAGAACTGTAGTGTGCTTGAGACCAAGAATATCCGTCCCTACATATTATTGAGTCCCTTCGAGTGTGCCTTTTCGGTCGGTCTCCCCTCATACCGCGATTTAGGGAGACCTATCTTCTTAAGGTCAGGAATGAAGTCAACACAAAACCCGATGACATCCTCTGTTTGATGGCCCATGGAGATGCTTCCCTCTGGCCTAGCGCGGTTATGGAGATATTTCTTTAGGACTCCCATGAACCTCTCAAAGGGGAACATATTGTGTAGAAATACGAGCCCCAGAATGACAATCTCGTCGACTAGATGAACTAGGACGTCCGTCATGATATTGAAGAAGGATGGTGGGAACACCAGCTCGAAGCCCGACAAGACATTGCGCCCACATCACTCCTTAGCCTTGGTACGATTTGGATCGATCACCTTCCGAGAGATTGCATTGAGGAATGCACATAGCTTCACAATGGCTAATCGGACGTTTTCCGGTAGAAGCCCCTCAATGCAACCGGAAGCGCTGGCGTCATAATCACGTGGCAGTCATGAGACTTTAGGTTCGGAACTTTTCTCCGGCATATTTATTATTCCCTTTATATTCGACGAGAAGCCAGTCGGGACCTTCATACTGAGTAGGCATTCAAAGAAGATTTCTTTCTCTTCTTTCGTAAGAGCGTAGCTGGCAGGACCTTCATACTGCTTCGGAGGCATGCCGTCATTTTCGTGCAAATGTTGCAGGTCCTCCCGTGCCTCAGGTGTATCATTTGTCTTTCCATACACGCCCAAGAAGCCTAGCAGGTTCACGCAAAGGTTCTTCGTCACGTGCATCACGTCGATTGAAGAGCGGACCTCTAGGTCTTTCCAAAGAGGGTAGGTCCCAAAATATAGATTTCTTCTTCCACATGGGTGCGTGTCCCTCAGCGTCATTCAGAACAGCTAGTGTGCCGGGACCCTTTCCAAAGATTACGTGTAAATCATTGACCATAGCAAGTGTGTGATCACCGGTACGCATGACATGCTTCTTCCGGTGATCTGTCTCGCCTTTCAAATGCTTGCCTTTCTTTCGACATTGATGGTTGGTCGGAAGAAATCGACGATGGCCCAGGTACACATTCTTCCTGCATTTGTCCAGGTATATACTTTCAGTGTCATCTAAACAGTGCATGCATGCGTGGTATCCTTTGTTTGTCTGTCCTGAAAGGTTCCTGAGAGCGGGCCAATCGTTGATGGTCACGAGCAGCAACGCCTTTAGGTTAAATTCCTCCTGTCTGTGCTCATCACACGTACGTACACCGTTTCCATTCCACAGCTGTAAAAGTTCTTCAACTAATGGCCTTAGGTACACATCAATGTCGTTGCCGGGTTGCTTAGGGCCTTGGATGAGAACTGACATCATAATGAACTTCCGCTTCATGCATATCCAAGGAGGAAGGTTATACATACATAGAGTCACGGGCCAGGTGCTGTGATTGCTGCTCTGCTCCCCGAAAGGATTAATGCCATCCGCGCTTAAGGCAAACCATACGTTCCTTGGGTCCTTTGCAAACTCATCCCAGTACTTTCTCTTGATTTTTCTCCACTGCGACCCGTCGCCGGGTGCTCTCAACTTCCGTCTTTCTTACGGTCCTCACTATGCCATCGCATCAACTTGGCATGCTCTCCGCTTGTGAACAGACGTTTCAACCGTGGTATTATAGGAGCATACCACATCACCTTCGCAGGAACCCTCTTCCCGGGGGGCTCGCCGTCAACATCACCAGTGTCATCTCGTTTGATCTTATACCACAATGTACCACATACCGGGCATGCGTTCAGATCCTTGTATGCACATGATAGAGGATGCACGATCATTAGGGCATTCATGTATCTTCTCCACCTCCAATCCTAGAGGGCATACGACCTTCTTTGTTGCGTATGTACTGTCGGGCAATTCATTATCCTTTGGAAGCTTCTTCTTCAGTATTTTCAGTAGCTTCTCAAATCCTTTGTCAGGCACAACATTCTCTGCCTTCCACTGCAGCAGTTCCAGTACGGTACCGAGCTTTGTGTTGCCATCTTTGCAATTGGAGTACAACCCTTTTTTGTGATCCTCTAACATGCGATCGAACTTCAGCTTCTCCTTTTGACTTTCGCATTGCATCCTTGCATCGACAATGACCCGGCGGAGATCATCACCATCGGGCACATCGTCTGGTTCCTCTTGATCTTCAATAGCTTCACCCGTTGTAGCATCATTGGGCACATCGTCTGGTTCCTCTTGATCTTCACCAGCTCCCCCCGTTGCAGCATCACCGTATTCAGGGGGCACATAGTTGTCATCGTACTCTTCTTCTTCGCCGTCTTCCATCATAACCCCTATTTCTCCGTGCCTTGTCCAAACATTATAGTGTGGCATGAAACCCTTGTAAAGCAGGTGGGATTGAAGGATTTTCCGGTTAGAGTAAGACATCGTATTCCCACATTTAGTGCATGGACAACACATAAAACCATTCTGCTTGTTTGCCTCAGCCGCATCGAGAAACTCATGCACGCCCTTAATGTACTCGGAGGTGTGTCTGTCACCATACATTCGTTGCCGGTTAATCTGCATGCATTATATATAATTAAGTGTCCAAATTAATAGAAGTTCATCATCACATTAAAACCAAAGTACATACATAGTTCTCATCTAACAACATATAGCTCTCCAGAGCATCTAATTAATTAAACCATACATTGAAATTATGTAAAACATTTCAATGCAAAAACAAATGCATCATAATCGCAACCAAGGTAACAATTGATCCAACGGCATAATGATACCAAGCCTCGGTATGAATGGCATATTTTTTAATCTTTCTAATCTTCAAGCGCATTGTATCCATCTTGATCTTGTGATCATCGACGACATCCGCAACATGCAACTCCAATATCATCTTCTCCTCCTCAATTTTTTTAATTTTTTCCTTCAAGAAATTGTTTTCTTCTTCAACTAAATTTAACTTCTCGACAATAGGTTCGGTTGGAATTTCCGATTCACATACATCCTAGATAAATAAAATATATGTCACGTTGGTCGGCATAATTTTCATAAACAATAAATGAACCAATAGTTATAAAGATAATATATACCACATCCGAATCATAGACAGGACGAGGGCCGAAGGGGGCGGATACCAAAACCATCACACTATATAAGATGCAATAATAAAAGTAAGAAAATAATACATGTATCTATGTAAACATACAAGTAAGAATATTTTTCCTTTCAGAAAGAAGATAAGAATAAGAGGCTCACCACGGTGGTGCCGGCGATGAGCTCGACGCGGGTGATCGACGGCGGTGAAGACGGGGACGGGGCGTGACGGACCGCTAAACATAGACAAATATTGAGGAAAATGGAGCTTGAAGGTCAAGCTTGGAGAGGAGAAAGCTTAAGTAGTGTGGCTCGGGCATTCCATCGAACACCTTGTGTGCATAGGAGGTGAGCTAGATCACCACCAAGCCCTCTCCCCCTCGGCCAGAAAAAACAGAGCAGTGTGCTCTGCTCTTATGCGAGGGGGTATATATAGGCACCTCATTGGTTCCGGTTGATGGCATGAACCAGGACTAAAGGAGTGCCTTTGGTCCCGGTTCATGCCACCAACCGGGACCAATGGTGGTTGGCCAGAGCGAGGCTCATTGGTCCCACCAACCGGGACGAAAGGTCTAGACGAACCGGGACCAATGGCCCACGTGGCCCGGCCGGCCCCCTGGACTCACGAACCGGGTCCAATGCCCCCATTGGTCCCGGTTCTGGACTGAACCGGGACTAATGGGCTGACCCAGCCTGAACCTTTGCCCCCTTTTCTACTAGTGCAGGGAGCCGTTCTCTGCAACGACAATCTGCATTTCGTCCACACGCATGGTCTAGACCTCCTCACCGTTTTCAATATCCACGCCGAGACGTTCAGCACGATGGTGCTGCCTCCGGAGATCAGATCATACTCGCCGGACTTCATGCTAACTGAGCTGGGCGGTTTCCTATGTGTCTACCACGCAAAACGCAGAGACCATCCGGAGTTTGCCGACCCTTACGACATCTGGCTGCTAAGAGACTACGAGGGAGGAAAATGGGAAAGACTGCGGTGCATCAACTGGGGGAGCATGGGAGAAGCGGAGATCGCCCCGCTCAAGTCCTCCTGGATCGCCCCGCTTGACATGTACTATGACCATGGCGCTCAGAAGAAGAAGATCCTGTTTGGCACGAGCGCATGCAAGGTGTTCGTGGTGGACCCTGACACCGGCGTCCCGGAAGTTATATTCTCGCCGGAGGACACCATCATGGGAGATCAGGGCAACTGGGACAGCGAATTCCCCACCATCGGGTTGTTTGAGGAGCGCCTCGCGTCCGTGGGCCGCACCAACGAGGAGATCATCTTCACTTCGCCATGGGCACGAGCCGCGTCGACGGTGCTCATGTACCTGCCTGCACGTACGGTTGGGCGCTTGAACCAGGTGTGCAAGGGTTGGCGTGCTATGATAAAGGCCGACTGCTTCATCGGTGCACATTTGTACCACGCAAACCTTGATAAAATTCCCCACATTATGTTCACAGATGGAACGTCCTTCAGGTTCAAAGCCCTGGAGGATTTCATCAACACATCAGACGCACTACCGCCTTTGGTTGACGAGGGCTCACGAGTGGTTTACTCCAAGCCATGCAATGGGCTAACGCAGGGAGCTGGGCCAAGTATGACTTCGTGTGCAACCCATTGACAAAGTATTACCGAGCCATAAAATTGGGCAATGGTAAGAATGCTGCATCCTGTTCCAGTGACACCCAGAGAACACCTCGTGTCGCCCTTGGGTATGCACCCAACATAGGAATGCATGTCCTGGTGAGCCTTGAGTATAAGGAAAAAAACCGGGCATCGAGGGATTACAAACTCGAGTGCAAGATCCAGTTGATTGAACGGCGTGACTGGGTACAGATAGATCCTCCTTCAAGGCCTATGGCCGATGTGCCGCCGGTCTATGCAAGCGGCAAGCTCTATTGGATTGTTGACCCCGAGTTTGGTCCGACATCGGCTTGCAGCGAGATCATAATGCTTGATCTTAACACTTTAGAATTTCATGTCTTGGCAGGGCCACCTTGCGGCAAATAGTACATATCCATCACGGAGCTTCAAGGAGAGGTATGTGTGACGTGCTCAAGACCAAGCACCAACACCATAGAGATATGGGACATGGATGGCATTGGCATGTGGTCCATGCGACGTTGTATAGGCTAGCGAGTTTCTTTCCGCAGTACTCGTCGGAGAATACGACGCTGCTGGCCGTCAATCCCAAGGATGGAAGAATCTTACTCAGCACCGAGAGATCATTGGGTTACTATACCTCCAAGACGGTTGAGCTGGAGACAATTTACCGTTTGGATTCGAGCATCCAAAGAAAGAAGTTTGTCCCTGTTTTGGCCATGGATAGCTTAGTTCAACCATGCGATGCAGTGGTGTAGATGTTCTTGCAAGTGGTACACTACCCACATTTCTGGTAGTTATTTTGCTTTTTCCTACCCTTAACGCTTTGTACCCCTTAATGCTTTGTAAGGAAGAAAAAATGATGCACATGTCTACTACTCCTCCGTCCAGAATTACTTGTCACGAAAATGTATGTATCTTGATTTTTAGTTCTAGATAAATCCATCTCTATTCATTTTTACGACAAGAAATTTGGCATGGAGAGAGTACTATATACACTAGATAACTCGTTGCCTGTTCTAGATGACTCGTTGCGCCATGACGCAAATGACAAATACAACCGAGAAGTTAGTTAACTGCATGGACACTTTTTATGAATGCAAAGTATGATCTGAAATTGTGGCACGATAACCTGCAACATGAACATATATTTTAACACGAGTCAATTACACTATAGGTGCTTGAACTTGGCAAGAAAAGTCGGTTTGGTGCTAAAACTTGTGGTATCTACAGGTGCTTGAATCGGCGACAGAACTTGGCTTGAGAGTGCATCTAAGGTGCTTATCACGTTTGTATACGCTCAGCATGCTGACATGGCACACCAAGGTGGTGTGGGACCCACTGTTAGTGACCAGAAAGGCGGGATAGAAGTGTGACCTGGGCGTTTGCGAAAAACACACTGGAACCTTTTGCATCGCAAAAGAGACCCTTGATTTTTTTCCCTTAAAAAACCAGTGAGGCCCACCTGTCAGGAAACCGTACAAAGAGGAAACGAAGATGCAAAATTCCGGAGTACCAACAAGCGACCTCACCAAACGAAATCAAACCTGCTGTCTTGTTGGGATAGCTAGGGAAAGTATCCGGTGCTCCCAGCCATGGGGTACTCTCGGTACTCCAATGTCAAAAAAAAATGTTTCAAAACAATCCGAAAGAAATGGTAAATGTTCACAATGAATGTGACTACAAGCCCTAAAAATTTCAGATCCAAACTCGAAACACACATTGAGAAATAAAAATGTGAAATCTAGCATGAATAGTGTAAAGAAGAGACAAAAGCAACATTGACACTATTCAGCTTTGGATTTCTCTTTTTTATTTCTCAATGTACATTTCAATTTTGGACCTGAAACTTTTAGGGTATGTAGTGACATTCCTTGTGAACATTCTCATTTTTTTCCAGAATTTTTGAGATATTTATGAATGTTTTTCGACATTGGAGCACTAGGAGTATCCCAAGGATGGGAGCACTGGATACTTTCCCGGGATAGCTACACTAGTGACTCATATTTCTCTAAGAAAAAAACCTAATGACCCAGATGGGGCTTAAATGGGTGCAGTGACCATGGCCCATTTTTCAATGATAGTGTTTTTAATTCATAAATACGATTATAATTCATATTTACTATTTCAATTATATAATTATTTTTAAATAATGCTTGAATATTATTAAGAATTACATAACAGTAGTGTAAGCAATAATATTTCTCGGAAAGTGAGTACATTATTTTTTTGCATGACATGAATATTTATCTGAATGCATACGACCTAAAAATACATGAATATTTTATGAATACGTTAGTAATAAATTAATATTTTTATAATTTACGAAAATGATTATAATTCATAAATATTATTTAACTATGAAAACATTTTGAAATAATACTTGAATATTTATTAGGATAACATTAACGTTATTATAAATAATAACATTTTTAGAATTAGGTGAACATTATTTAAAATAATACTCATATTTTAGAATTACATGAAAATTATTTAAAATAATAATACTTTTTAGAGTTACATGGCCATTATGTTAAATGAGAATATATGTTTAGAATTATATGATTTTTTTTGTAATTACAATTTTTTTTTTGAAATAAGTTACTTCCTCCGTCCCATAATATAAAAGTATTTTTTACACTGCACTAGTGTTAAAAATGGTCTTATATTATGAAACGGATGGAGTAATTTATTTGTATGTATATTATTTTTAATTTATGTATTTCTACAAAATCCTAACTAACATGTGAAAATGACCCTCGATGACTGCATTGTCTATAGGTCATTACGGGTAGAAAACCCACTTGTACAGAAAGTGATACGTGGTGTACGCCTACAAAAAGTGATAGGTGTGGTGGCTAGCCAGTCCGGGCTGGCGGTAACAAGTCTTGTTTTTGCACCTGGGCGGGGCTACATTTTGCTGTAATGTGCCCTGGCAGGTGGGGCGCAAATTTCATAGTGACGTTTCAGGGTTATTTAAGAAAAGCAAAAAACAAGGGGCTTTTTGTGAGAAAATAAAATATCAGGGTGTTTTTCGCAAAAATCAGGCCACATGGCCTTTCCTGTCTTCCGGTCATTGACATTGGGTCCCACGCCATGTTGGCACGCCTCGTCAGCATGTTGTGCGTATACAAAACGTGATTAGCACCGTAGATGCACGCCCAAGCCAAATTATGTCACTAGTTTAATTTATGCCGCAAGTTTTAGCACCAAACTGACTTTTCTTGTCAAATTCAGACACCTGTGGTGTAATTGACTTTTTTAACACCGATGACAATATACATCATACAGTTTATGTTGAACTTAACATGCAGACATTGTTCAAACCTGAGAAATGCCACACGTGTGGCATATTAGAGATCCGCTCACACGCCTTATGTGGCATAATCTGAGGCAACCCGCATGGGTCACGTGTGGGCGAATATTAGAACTGCTCACAAGTGTGAGCGCAGCTACTTCATGTCACACGCCTAACAAATACTACTCATCCCCATCCCACGCGTATGGCATGAAGCAAATATGCCCACACATTCTGACACAGTTACATTAGTTACCCGCAGGATGACGCTTTCATTATCCCAGGATGGCAACTTTAGTTATCCAGGATGACAAATGTAGTTGTAAAAGCATGACAACTCTCTGTTTAGGTTAACTATATATAGTTGCGATGTCTAATTTATGATAGTTGTCGTGTGTAATCAAACTATAGTTACCGTGTGTGATTAACTATTTGCCATATATGGTTAAACAATAATTGATATGTGTGTTTATCTAATTGCCATGTATGATCCAACCATAGTTGTCACGACAACAGGGGCGGTCACCATACCCGCGTGCGACGGGCGAGTACTAGATGATGCGACCAGACCGAGTGACCAGCGATGCAGAAGCTGCGACAGGCAAGCCAGAGGTTGGAGACGCGGTGAACGTGCACCCCAACGTCGGACTACACCCCACGGTGGGAAATTTGCTGGAACCGGCCCACCTCAGGTGTTACAACCACGACAAATTTTGCTAAAACCGACGAGCCTCAATGCTGCAAACTGCGTTGGTTTTTGCTAATACCAGTCATGGCGAGGCGGCGGTGACGATGATTTTGCTACAAAGGTAGTTGGTTTTTGTTACTACTTGCAACGACAATTCCGACAATCATCCATGTTGTTCATGTGACCCATGACAGCGGCAGCCACGATTTCTTAGACATCCATCGTCGACTTTTGCTACAGCGCGTCGCTTTTATGCTACAAACGACATCTCGTTTTGCTATAACCCATAATTGGCATCTTTTTTTTGCTACAACCAGGTCACTGTTTTGCTACAACTGACAACCACAAAGCTACAAATCGGTGAGCGCTTGGCTACGTGGCGACGGGCGGCGGCATCAGCTAGCTATTGTTTTTGCCAGAATCGGCAGATTTATTTGCTACAACCAGGTGACATTTTGGTTGCTACCAGCAAATCAAGGGAGAGTGCATCTTTGCGAGCTCCTCATCGGGGTGCGCGGTCAGCAACCATCGCCACAGGAAGGCTAAATTTTGTGTTTTGACCCTTTTCGCAAACTTATTCGAGATCTGACCCTAGCTTGAAAATTTTTCGAGATCTGCAAATTTTGCTACCGTCAGGGACCATGGCGGTAGGGTATAGCTTTCCAAGGACTGGCGGTAGGATTGCATGCCCTACCGCCAAAAACCTTCTAAGTATTGAACACGGTGCGTGCTTTCGTCACCGTAAGCACCTTGGCGGTAGGGTTGTGCAGCCTACCGCCCGTTTGGCGGTAGGATGTTAGACCCTACCGCCATGGACTCTGACGGTAGCAAAAGTGTCAGATCTCTAAAAAATTTCAACCTAGGGTCAGATTTTGAATAAGTTTTAAAAAAGGGTCAAAACATAAAATTTAGCCCCACAGGAGTTGCGGCCGTCGCAATGGAGGGTTACAACCGGGGCACATACTGTTGTACGCTCGGGAGAAACGGAGAAGACGACGGTCGTAAGGGCGGTCACCGGCGGCGAAGGCAGCCACATGCGGGCGGTGCTTCGAGGTTGGGTCTGTCGCTCGTCCATGGCGGGGATATTGAAACTTTTTTTTCTCAAAAGGGAAGGCATCAGGGGAAGAAAGAACAAGACGAAGTAATAAAATCAACGGCCCGCATGCACCAGATGAGACGACGCGCAGGCGACCCGCGGAAATTCGGACCGGCCGGCTGGTGCCTAGCGCGCGCCAAGAACACAAGTGTTTGCCTAGTCCCAGCAAATTGTCACGTATACATCGCTCCAGGTTCGTGTAACGCACCGGCCGAGAGGGGATTCTGTCCCTTGCATATACGTAATCAATGGAAAGACACGATTCACGGCTTATTTACCTTGGGCACCGATACACTTTTCACAAAATTGCACATATATACCTTTGCTGTTCAAAACAGAGATACTACCGAATCTTCTTTCTAGAAAAATGAAAAAAAGACTTGGAAAAAGACTTTGTCTCTAGTTTCACAAGAAGAAAAAATCGCGGACTAGGGTACGTGTAGGTCCCGGATAATGACCACGATAGACTATATAAGAGCAGGAGCCCTATGATCAAATCCATCAGCCCCCAGAATCGATCCCATCTATACTCATGGCGCTGTCGGGTTCGTCGAGCGTCCTCCAGGGCGGCGCCGCGGCCGTCGGGCTCGCGCCGGGAGGTGGGAGGATGGCGAGGAACGGAGGAGCGGAGGGGCTCCGCCGGGAGCTGCGCGAGATCAAGGCGGGCGTGCGCGACTGCTCGCGGGGCCTGCACCTGCTCACCCTGCAGCTGAACCTGATCGAGGCGCGGGTGCTGGACGACCGCCGCCAACAGGGCGTCGGCAGCCTGGCCGCTCCTCTCGTGACGATGCTCCTCCTATTTCTGATGTACTACTTGTACGTGCCGTTGCACGAGCAAGCGAGCGGCGCCGGTCAGCTTTGAGATCGCCGGCCGGATCTGTTTATCTTTGCTACTATGGCTTCGATCAAAATTCATGGCCGCCGGTGCTGATTGATGAATGCATATGCATGCTTGGTACTAAAATCGTACGCCGCTGTCCACTTTTCGTTGCGCGCGCCCGGTTGTTGTGCAGTTTTTTTTAGGGGAAGTCGTTGTGCAGTTTGGGCGTGTCGCTTCGCTGGTGCGTGGGACCTGCTGCCTGGATATACGTGTCTCTCAGTTTCTCTCGTCGCGTGGCATGCATGCATGGCTCTGTTTTGTTGTTTCTTGTTTGGCGGCTCTCGAGCGCAAGGAAAGTGATCCCGAGTGCCCAATTTGCCCGCTTTTCCGGTGACAGGATGCATGTTTCGAGGGGTGGCTGTTTGTTTTCAATTTCTTCCCGAAAGAAAATCCAATACATTGCCTTTTCTTTTCTTTCAAGAAATACAATCGGAGTTCTGAAAAATATTGCTTTTCTTGGCTGTAAATATATTGTTGTTGGAATCGTTTTTCTTGGCAGAAAAATAATTAAAGTACATAATTCTCAAATGTGGGAAGAGAAAATAATTCATAATAAGGGTGTAACGTATGGATATAATGGATTTGAAAACTACATGAATTCACATCAAACAACTCAAACAAGAAGTTTAGGTGGATGGAAATTTTCCTTCAAAACACAATACATATTTTGATCCCAAATGACTCTTGCACGGTTCATGTGCTGAAATCTGAGATGGGCTCTAGGCGCATATTGCAATTTCTGAAAAATCTCTAAGGGCCCATGTGGGTTATATGGCACTAGGTGTGGTGGGAAGTTTAGTCCCATCCCGAAAGTGGAAAGAGAGTTGGATAGAATTCCATGTAATGATCAATGCATTTTTTTGATTCTATATTATCCGCATGTGTAGAATACTAGCAAGAGAATATCCCTCCTTTTTTATGTAATTGAAATGGTATTGACGAATAACAAATAAACATACTAGTGTTTATTAGTGTCGCATAAAAACCGAAATGGGGCGTGGCCAAGTGGTAAGGCAGCGGGTTTTGGTCCCGTTACTCGGAGGTTCGAATCCTTCCGTCCCAGATTGTTTCTGATGAAACAAACGGTGAAATCAGAGTTGGAGTGGTTTATAAGGGTTTCTCTTCTACATGCTATTGGAGCTTGACAAGAGAAGAGGCCCTCGCGCGCTCCTCCGCCTCGCCTCGCCTCGTCACGACGCGCCGCGGGTTGCGGGAATGAGCCGAGCCGAGCTCACACCTATGCGCTTATTTTTGCCAGTCACTAACAGAGAGGTTCTGACAGCAGGGCCACGATCTGAGACGTCGGATCGTGGGCTGTCACGACTTCGACGTGGGTCAAGCCCACGTCTCTCCACACGGCTGCGTCTATATAAGTGTTGTGTCCCTAACCCTAGCCGCCACGAACAGATCACATACGCCACGCGCATGCCCACCGTCGTTCCTTTCTTTGCTGTTGCCGCGGTGACTCCATCCCGTCCGCGCGTACGGTCGACGGAGAGCAGGTCTCTGAAACCACGCCTATACGGTTCTGTCACGGGGTGAGGCGAATAGGTTTTTGGGCAGCGATTACGCGACTACTCGCTTCCGATCGTCTACTTCCTCTACGTCCGCGTCTCCTTCATCATCACCATGTCCACCGACGCAGACCGTGCCGCCGCCGAGAAAGCTGAAGCCGACAAGAAGGCCGCCGAGGACGCCGCTGCTGCCACCAAAGCCGCGGCCTCTGCATGGCCTCTTTGGAGGGTATAACTCGCTTTATCCCGCTCCTAATTATTTTCATATTAGCGATTACTAGCGGTATGTGTAGATTTGTCTACTGTTTGCTTAGTACGTGCATGTTTAGATCAAAGTCGGTACATCATCAACTTAGTCAATACCATGCTAGTGATTTACTCGTGGATTAATTTAATCGAGAAATTGCCTATTTACTCAACAATCCAAAAACCTATTATGTGTAGGATTTTTTCGGCAAGTGGCTTTGCTGCACGAATCAAACCGGATAAGTTTACTGCACGTATTTTGAGCGTTGTCGGACAAAGACCACTTTATGGCTCACGGCTATGAACGTGTTACGGGTCACCGGTGTGTCCACGGAACGATTGCTCTGAACAGGAGAAGGCGTTGAGGAGGCAACCACCGTGTTTCTCGGAGCAGTTCTTAAGCGTGATCGGAGATAAACCGGTCGACGCATATTTACATGTGCATGTCGCCAAGGACTTGTGGGAGGCGCTCGAATCTAAGTTCGGGGCCGCCCGATGCAGGAGCGAGATGTATATTATAGAGCAGCTCCACGATTACAAGATGGTTGAGAACCGTCTGTCTTTGGAGCAGGCTCATGAGATAATATGCATTGTTAAGGAGCTTGAGCTTCGAAGTGCGCGAAGTTACCGGGCAAGTTTGTCGCGGGTTGCATAATCGCTAAGCTCCCCAATTCTGGAGGAACTTTGCCACCACTCTGAAACATCGAGGCGTGAATTCTCTGTGGAGGATGTCATTGGCCATCCGAGTGTCGAGCAGAATTCAAGGGCAAAGGACTGACGGAAAAGGGCGAAGGGAATTTCGTCGCCAACATGGTGAACCAGAAGAACTTCAACTCCCACAAGCCCAAGGGAAAGAACGGTGTCCAACACAATACCGACTTTAAGAAGAAGGGTAAGAAGACCTTCAAGAAGAATAAGAAGGATGAGGGTTGCTTTACTTGTGGTTCGGTTGAACATTGGGCCAACAAGTGCCCAAACAAGTATAAGAAGTCAGGACAGGACCCCAAGTCTGTCAACATGATTGTGTGCAACAATGAGAATGGTGCATCTGGGTACGGTAATTTATTTATCGCTTTTTCAGTGTTTCACCTACCGATTGGTGGGTGGACACAGTGCAAGTGTTCATGTGTGTCTTGACATTTCATTGTTCACTTCTTACCAGGTCACAGGTCACGGGTCCGTATTGATGGGGAATGGCGCGAGTGCTTCTGTTCATGGTGTTGGCACGGTCGATCTGAAGTTTACTTTGGGAAGGATCGTGCAGCTAAAGAACGTGCAGCATGTCCCCGCCATCAAGAGGAACCTCGTTAGTGGCTCCCTTCTATGTAGAGAAAGGTTTAAGTTGGTTTTCGAGTCTAATAAATTAGTTGTTATGAAATATGGACTTTTTGTTGGAAAAGGTTATGAGAGCGGAGGGGTGTTCCGCCTTTCCCTCGCAGATTTTTGTAATAAAGTCGTGAACCATATTCATTCGAATGTTAATGAATCTGAAGTTCGACATTCACGTCTTTGTCACATTAGTTTCGGTGTTATGACGCGGCTAGCCAAGTTGGATTTAATCCCGAGTTTCACTTTAGCCAAAGGTTCTAAGTGCCTATCATGTGTGCAAGCTAAGCAACCTCGCAAGCCTCACAAGGCCGCGGAGGAGAGACACTTGGCACCATTAGAACTCATACATTACGATCTTTGTGAGATGAATGGTGTGTTGACTAAAGGCGGAAAGAAATACTTCATGACATTGATAGATGATTCCACTAGATATTGCTCTGTATATCTGTTAAATCTGAAGATGAGGCTCTACACTACTTTAAAATCTATAAGGCAGAAGTTGAGAATCAACTTGAAAAGAAAATTAAACGAATCCGGTCGATCGCGGTGGAGAGTACTTCGATCGAAGTTTGATTCCTTCTATGAACACGACATTATTCATGAGAGGACGCCTCCCTATTCTCCCAGTCAAACGGGGTTGCCGAGCGGAAAAACCATACTCTAACCGATCTGGTTAACGCCATGTTAGATACATCGGGTTTATCCAAGGCATGGTGTGGGGAGGCTATATTGACGGCATGTCATGTCCTGAATAAAGTTCCGACAAAGGATAATGAGATCACTCCCTATGAGAAATGGGCAAAGAGAAGGACAACATTCTCATACTTGCGTACTTGGGGCTGTTTGGCGAAAGTCAATGTGCCGATCCCCAAAAAGCGTAAGCTTGGATCCAAGACTGTGGACTGCGTTAATTTGGGCTACGCTAAGAACAGCGTTGGCTATAGATTTCTAGTAGTGAAATCTGAGGTACCTGGCCAGAAGGTCGGTATAATTGTCGAGTCTAAGGACGCTACATTCTTTGAGGATATTTTTCCCATGTGAGATATGCAAAGCACTTCTAGACAGGAATCTGAGGAGACTCCTGAGCCTGCCATTCCTATGGAATATTATGAACGAACACATGATGAAAATCTTGAGGAGGATGACGAGGAAACTCTTGGTAGGGGCAAGAGACAAAGGACTGCAAAGACCTTTGGTGATGATTTCTTCATGTACCTCGTGGATGATACTCCCACTTCTATTTCAGAAGCGTATGCCTCTCCAGAAGCTGACTACTGGAAGGATGCGGTCCGTAGCGAGATGGATTCCATCATGGCTAACGGGACATGGGAGATCACTGAGCGTCCCTATGGTTGCAAACCATTGTGATGTAAGTGGGTGTTCAAGAAAAAGCTTAGGCCGATGGTACGATTGAAAAGTACAAGGCTAGGCTTGTGGCCAAGGGCTATGACCGTAAAGAAGAGGAAGATTTCTTCGATACTTATTCACTGTGGCTAGGCCGACCACCATTCGAGTATTACTCTCGTTGGCGGCCTCACATGGTCTTCTCGTCCATCAAATGGATGTCAAGACGGCTTTTACGAATGGAGAGCTAAATGAGGAAATCTACATGCAATGACCGGATGGCTTTGTGATAGATGGTCGGGAAAGAAAGGTGTGTAGGTTGCTGAAATCTTTATATGGCCTGAAGCAAGCACCTAAGCAATGGCATGATAAGTTTAATACAACTCGACATCTGTTGGCTTCGTTGTTAATGAAGTCGACAAATGTGTATACTATCGCCATGGTGGGGGCGAAGGAGTTATACTGTGCTTGTATGTTGATGACATACTGATATTCGGAACCAACCTCAAAGTCATTGAGGAGGTTAAGTCGTTGCTGTCTCAGAACTTTGAGATGAATGATCTTGGTGTGGCTGATGTTATCTTGAACATCAAGCTACTGAGTGATAATGGGGGTGGGATCACACTCCTGCAATCCCATTATGTTGAGAAGGTGTTGAGTCGTTTTGGATATTCGGACTGCACACCATCTCAAACATCATATGATCCTAGCGTGTTGATTCGAAAGTCCAAAGGCATGGCTAAAGATCAAATGAGATATTCTCAAATCATTGGTTCACCGATGTACCTAGCGTTAACGAGGCGACATCGCGTTCTGTGAGTGAACTGAGCCGATTTGTTTCAAACCGGGTGATGTACATTGGCATGCTGTTGAAAGAGTTATGCGCTATCTGAAAGGTACTATGAATTATGGACTTCACTATACCGAGACCCGTCGGTACTTGAAGGGTATAGTGATGCTAATTGGATCTCGATGTCGATGAGATGAAGGCCACAACAGGGTATATGTTTACCCTTGGAGGTGGCGCTGTTTCCTGGAAGTCTTGCAAGCAAACGATCTTAACGAGATCGACAATGGAAGCAGAATTAACAGCATTAGACACTTCTGGTGTTGAAGCAGGATGGCTTCGACATCTTTTGATGGACCTGCCACTGGTTGATAAACCGGTTCCGGCTATCCTTATGAACTGTGATAATCAGACTGTCATCACCAAGGTGAAGAGTTCAACGGACAACATGAAGTCCAACAAACATATAAGAATGAGATTAAAAGCTGTCAGAAAATTAAGAAACTTTGGAGTAATAGCGTTGGACTATGTCCATACGGCTAAGAACTCGCGAGATCCCTTTATTTAAAGGGCTATCACGTGTAGTGATAGATAGTGCATCAAGGGAGATGGGTATGAGACCCACATGAGTTACCATGGTGGTAACCCAACCTATGTGATCGGAGATCCCGTGAAGTAGGACACAGGAAAACAAGCCGGTGGTGAATCGAGGAGAGTAACTTTACTAACCCACTCCATTGGAGATGCAATACTCTCGGAAAGCTGTATGGAAGGATGACTACTGTCTTAATGTGTTCCAAGGCTTATATGTATAAGCAAGATGCTATCCTCTGAGCGATCTTTGGAGGAACATACCTATGTGAGCCCAACCGCTAGTCACGGTCTATGAGATTGGGGTGATCTCTAGTAAGCTTATGAATAGGCCAGGAGTGTGACTTATATGCTCCACCCGAGGGGTCAGCCTTCGGCAGCCCAGTACTAGTAAGACATGGGGTGAAACTTCTTTACGCCTAAACCCGACAATTCAAGGCATAGTCCATTGTTCAGTTGTGAAGGAGTGTAGCTACTTGCTCTAGGTGAAGCTCAACCTTAACAGGTCTTCATTGAAACACTAGTATATCAAAACAGTATTTGGAACAGAGGACACAATGGGCCCTCGAGATCTGGTGGGGGATTGCTGAAATCTGAGATGGGCTCTAGGCCCATATTGCAATGTCTGAAATATCTCTAAGGGCCCATGTGGGTTATATGGCACTAGGTGTGATGGGAAGTTTAGTCCCACCCTGGAAGTGGAAGGAGAGTTGGAGTGGTTTATAAGGGTTTCTCTTCTACATGCTATTGGAGCTTGAGAAGAGAAGAGGCCCTCGCGCGCTCCTCCCACGCCGCCCGCCTTGCCACGCCTCGCCTCGCCTCGCCTCGTCACGACGCGCCGCGGGTTGCGGGAATGAGCCGAGCCGAGCTCACACCTATGCGCTTATTTTTGACAGTCACTAACGGAGAGGTTACGGCAGCCAGGCCACGATCTGAGACGTCGGATCGTGGGCTGTCACGGACTCGGACGTGGGTCAAGCCCATGTCTCTCCACGCGGCTGCGTCTATATAAGTGTGTTGTGTTCCCTAACCCTAGCCGCCACGAACAGATCACATCTGCTCACGTGCACGCCCACCGTCGTTCCTTTGCTGTTGCTGCCGCCGGTGACTCCATCCTGTCCGCCGCGTACATGGTCGACGGGAGAGCAGGTCTCCGAAACCACGCCCTTCTGGGTTCTCAGACGGGTGAGGGGCGAATAGGTTTTGGGCAGCGATTACGCCGATCGCCGCTTCCGATCGTTTACTTCCTCTACATCCGCGTCTCCTTCATCATCACCATGTCCACCGACGCCGACCGTGCCGCCGCCGAGAAAGCTGAAGACGACAAGAAGGCCGCCGAGGACGCCGCTGCTGCCACCAAAGCCGCGGCCTCTGCATGGCCTACTGGAGGGTATAACTCGCTTATCCCGCTCCCGATTATTTTCATATTAGCGATTACTAGCAGATGTGTAGATTTGTCTACTGTTTGCTTAGTACGTGCATGTTTAGATCAAAGTCGGTACATCATCAACTTAGTCAATACCATGCTAGTGATTTACTCGTGGATTAATTTAATCGAGAAATTGCCTATTTACTCAACATCATGCGACCTCCCGGAGATGGACTGCAACATGTTTTATATGAGATTGTCCATAGCAAGCCCTCACCCCCTTGTGAAAGTTTCCAGAAGATTCCTAACGAGTTACCTTGAGCAGGTCCTAACATTGTCCAACACCCAACGATGGATGACATCAAAGGTAAATCCATCACTAGTTTGAAAATCGCTGAACAAAGGATGGGTGAGGCTAGTCATGGTGGGAGTAACTTAGCTAGCGGGTTAAGACAAATTTGCTTATGTGGCATGTATTTAATGAGGAGAGATGTGTTTACAGTAACATAATATGTTACTGTAACACAACGTTTCCCAAGAGGAGATTAGTCTACAAGCTAATAAATGAAGTCATCTATGACACTAATACTATATTACTTTGCACTATGGAGATAGTAACTTATACTGGTGTCATATATATGCATGGCACTATTATAAGTTACTCCCCACTATGACCAAATGTTGGCGGCTTCTTCATGTTAATCAACACATGTGCTGGAATGGTGCTTCGCGACCACCTCAGCAGCGTAATTGTCCCTCCTTGCAGACATCTCCACACATGCCATGATGTATGATAGCTCTCAAACGTATCTATAATTTTACTTATGGACAACACTTAAATTCTACCGGATGATTTTCTCGAAAGATCCGTGGTCCCAGTCCCACACACGTCTGTGCCCACATTGCTCAGACAACACGAGATAACCTAGCCATGGACGGGCGCAATGCGAAGAGCCTCGGTTGCTGTGAGCGGACGGCGACCACCATGTGTTGCCAGATAGCGACCGCCCCATGCCTTCTCCCACCCCGACTGGCGGAGTTGTTGCTACTGCGAGGGGCGCCGCTGCGCTACAAAGGTGGGATGACCCCTCGCAGCAGGCAGGTTGCGACCCGCCTTGTAGCACCAGTTGGCCATGGATCTCGCCTGGGCGGCAAAGCTCATGGTGCTGCAAAGCGATGTCCGACGCAACGCGCTCGTGGTGCTGTCGGCATCCTACGCAACATGCTCCGCATCGGTGCTGCTGCTCCAATGAAGTGCGTTGAGGCTGCAACGGAGCGTCGCGCGGGTCATTGAAGCTCCGTCGGGGCTGCAATGAAGCGTGTCGGAGCTGCATTGCAGTGCCACGGGGCCGTTGAAGCTTGTCGGGGGTTGCAATAAGCGTCGTCGGTACTTCGCGCCGCGCGTTTCTGCCAAGGAAGTTGTTGCGCTGAAGCTTTTTTGCCTCGCTCGGCGTTGCCATTTGAGCAGCACCCGGATGGCTCCTCGGTGCTGCGATGCAGCGGTCGCTAGCGGCTTCAGTGCAGCGAGGTCGCCGACATGTGCAGATGCTGGATGGATGCGCATGGTGGATGGTAGAACAGAGGAGGAAGACGATGACTCCTTTGGTTGCGATCGTACAACCACAATCCGTCAGATCGGACGACTGGCTAGGCGGTTTAATTTTGTAACAAATGAGCCGATTGATTTGTAGTAGCCGCCGCTTTTATATCAAAATGCATTGTATTGGCTTGAGTTCATATCATTTTCTGGACTAACCTATAAATGCAGTGCCGTGAGCCGGTTATTTTTTTATGTTGTTTTTGGACTTCTTCAAAGAAATAGTTTTTCGGGATGGAAAAATTCGGGAAAGAATACCACCAAAAAATTCAGATCATGACTCTTCTCACGGACATCGTAGCCACAGGAGGGGGGCCCATGGGCCACCCCCGGCTCTCTGGCAGGGTGGAGACCGTAGAGTGGGGCCGTGTGGGCCCCACGGAGGTCGCCTCCACCGCCTCTTTTCATCGCCTCCTTTATATACCCCAAAAAGTATCATCATATTTGTCAAGGAATTTCACACTTTTGTGTTCCGCGGCAGTCTAGAGGCTTGTTCTGATACTCGGATGGAGGGGGAATCCATCATCAGAGCTATCTTCACCGACCTTGCTTCCTTTGTGACCATGTGTGAGTAGTACGTACTGAAGGAAATATGCCCTAGAGGCAATAATAATTTGTTATTTATATTTCCTTATATCATCATAAATGTTTATTATTCATGCTAGAATTGTATTAACCGGAAACTTAGTACATGTGTGAATACATAGACAAACAGAATGTCCCTAGTATGCCTCTACTTGACTAGCTCGTTAATCAAAGATGGTTAAGTTTCCTAACCATATACATGTGTTGTCATTTGATGAACGGAATCATATCATTAGAGAATGATGTGATGGACAAGACCCATCCGTTAGCTTAGCATAATGATCGTTTAGTTTTATTGTTATTGCTTTCTTCATGACTTATACATGTTCCTCTGACTATGAGATTATGCAACTCCCGAATACCGAAGGAACACCTTGTGTGCTATCAAACGTCACAACCTAACCGGGTGATTATAAAGATGCTCTACAGGTGTCTCCGAAGGTGTTTGTTGGGTTGGCATAGATCAAGATTAGGATTTGTCACTCCGTGTATCGGAGAGGTATCTATGGGCCCTCTCGGTAATACTCATCACTATAAGCCTTGCAAGCAATGTAACTGATGAGTTAGTTACGATATGATGCATTACGAAACGAGTAAAGAGACTTGCCGGTAACGAGATTGAACTAGGTATGATGATACCGACGATCGAATCTCGGGCAAGTAACATACCGATGACAAAGGGAACAACGTATGTTGTTATGAGGTTTGAAAGATAAAGATCTTCATAGAATATGTAGGAGCCAATATGAGCATCCAGGTTCCTCTATTGGTTATTGACCGGAGATGTGTCTCTGTCATGTCTACATAGTTCTCGAACCCGTAGGGTCCGCACGCTTAATGTTCGATGACGATTTGTATTATGAGTTGTGTGATTTGATGTACGGAAGTTTGTTCGGAGCCCCGGATGAAATCACGGACATGACGAGGAGTCTCGAAATGGTCGAGACATAAAGATCGATATATTGGACGATGTTATTCGGACACCGGATGAGTTCCGAGAGGTACCGGATAATTATCAGAGTGCCGGAGGGTTATTGGAACCCCTGGGGGAACTAATGGACCTTGATTGGCCTTAGTGGGGAGAGAGGAAGGGCCATAATGGGCTGCCCCCCCCCCTTGGGTCTGAATTGGACTAGGGGAAGGGGGCGCACCCTACAGGGCCGTCCGGCCTCCCCCTCCCCTCCTTTATATACGCGGACAGGGGGGCACCCTAGGATACACAAGTTTCTCTTAACCGTGTGTGGTGCCCCCCTCCACAGTTACACACCTCGGTCATATCGTCGTAGTGCTTAGGCGAAGCCCTGCGCCGGTAACTTCATCATCACCATCACCACGTTGTCGTGCTGACGGAAATCTCCCTCGTCCTCAACTGGACCAAGAGATCGAGGGACGTCATCAAGCTGAACATGTGCTGAACGCAGAGGTGCCGTACATTCGGTGCTTGGATCGGTTGGATCGCGAAGACGTTCAACTACATCAACCGCGTTACTAAACGCTTTCGGTCTACGAGGGTACGTGGACACACACTCTCCCCGCTCATCGCTATGCATCTCTCACTAAATTTCAAGGTACAAGTGTTCTCCCTGAGTATGCACCATTGCTACAGTTCGTCGTGCCAAGACACCACGTGATGATCGGGTGTGATAAGCTCTACGTTCACATACAACGGGTGCAAGCCAGTTTTGCACATGCAGAATACTCGGGTTAAACTTGACGAGCCTAGCATATGCAGATATGGCCTCGGAACACTGAGACCGAAAGGTCGGCGTGAATCATATAGTAGATATGATCAACATAGTGATGTTCACCATTGAAAACTACTCCATCTCGCGTGATGATCGGACATGGTTTAGTTGATTTGGATCATGTGATCATTTAGATGACTAGAGGGATGTCTATCTAAGTGCGAGTTCTTAAGTAATATGATTAATTGAACTTTAATTTATCATGAACTTAGTACCTAATAGTATTTTGCATGTCTATGTTGTTGTAGATCAATGGCCCGTGCTACCGTTTTGAATTTAATGCGTTCCTAGAGAAAGCTAAGTTGAAAGATGATGGTAGCAATTACATGGACTGGGTCAGTAACTTGAGGATTATCCTCATTGCTGCACAGAAGAATTATGTCCTGGAAGCACCGCTAGGTGCAAGACCCGATGCAGGAGCAACTCCAAATGTTATGAACGTCTGGCAGAGCAAAGCTGATGACTACTCGATAGTTCAGTGTGTCATGCTTTACGGCTTAGAACCGGGACTCCAACGACGTTTTGAACGTCATGGAGCATATGAGATGTTCCAGGAGTTGAAGTTAATATTTCAAGCACATGCCCGCATTGAGAGATGTGAAGTCTCCAATAAGTTCTACAGCTACAAAATGGAGGAGAATAGTTCTGTCAGTGAACATATACTCAGAATGTCTGGGTACCACAACCACTTGACTCAACTGGGAGTTAATCTTCCTGATGATAGTGTCATTGACAGAGTTCTTCAATCACTGCCACCAAGCTACAAAAGCTTCATGATGAACTATAATATGCAAGGGATGGATAAGACAATTCCTGAGCTCTTCGCAATGCTAAAGGCTGCGGAGGTAGAAATCAAGAAGGAGCATCAAGTGTTGATGGTTAACAAGACCACTAGTTTCAATAAAAAGGGCAAAGGGAAGAAGGGGAACTTCAAGAAGAACGGCAAGCAAGTTGCTGCTCAAGTGAAGAAGCCCAAGTCTGGACCTAAGCCTGAGACTGAGTGCTTCTACTGCAAAGGGACTGGTCACTGGAAGCGGAACTGCCCCAAGTATTTGGCAGATAAGAAGGAGGGCAAAGTGAAAGGTATATTTGATATACATGTTATTGATGTGTAACTTACTAATGCTCGCAGTAGCGCCTGGGTATTTGATACTGGTTCTGTTGCTCATATTTGCAACTCGAAACATGGGCTACGGATTTAGCGAAGATTGTCTAAGGACGAGGTGACGATGCGAGTGGGAAATGGTTCCAAAGTCGATGTGATCACCGTCGGCACGCTACCTCTACATCTACCTTCGGGATGAGTTTTAGACCTTGATAACCCACAAGTATAGGGGATCAATTGTAGCCTCTTTCGATAAGTGAGAGTGTCGAACCCAACGAGGAGCTAAAGGTAGAACAAATATTCCCTCAAGTTCTATCGACCATTAATACAACTCTACGCACGCTTGACGTTCGCTTTACCTAGAACACGTATGAAACTAGAAGTACTTTGTAGGTGTTGTTGGATAGGATTGCAAGATAATAAAGAGCGCGTAAATAAAAAGTAGGGGCTGTTTAGATGAAGACACAACTAAGTTAGTTTTAGTAGAGAGTTTTTTTTTCACAAGAGAGTTATTTGACCCTAGGCAATCGATAACTAGACCGGTAATCATTATTGCAATTTTATTTGAGGGAGAGGCATAAGCTAACATACTTTCTCTTCTTGGATCATATGCACTTATGATTGGAACTCTAGAAAGCATCCGAGTACTAAAGATCATTAAGGTAAAACCCAACTATAGCATTATAAGGCATCAAGTCCTCTCTACTCCCATACGCAAACAACCTACTTACTTGGGTCTGTGCTTCTGTCACTCACGCCACCCATCATAAGCAAATCCTGAACATATTGCAAACCCTATAGCAGGCATCCCTCACGCTTGCGCGACACGGAGAGCACCATAGGACAGCACCAATAATAAAACATGCAACTCAAACCAATCACGATCATCAATTAACCCATAGGATAAAACGGATCTACTCAAACATCATAGGATAGCCATACATCATTGGGAAATAATATATAGCGTTGAGCACCATGTTTAAGTAGAGATTACAGCGGGTAAAAGAGGGGTTACACCGCTGCATAGAGGGGGGAAGAGTTGGTGATGACGGCGGTAAAGTTGTTGGTGTAGATTGCGGTGACGATGATGGCCCCGGCGGTGTTCCGGCGCCACCGGAGAGAGGGGGAGAGAGCCCCCCTTCTTATTCTTCTTCCTTGACCTTCCCCCTAGATGGGAGAAGGGTTTCCCTCTGGTCCTTGGCTTCCATGGCGGCTGAGCCCCTGCGAGATTGGATCTCTCTCTCTCTCTCTCTCTCTCTCTCTCTCTCTCTCTCTCTCTCTCTCTCTCTCTCTCTCTCTCTCTCTCTGTTCCCTTCTGTTTCTGTGCTCCCTGATTCTGCGCTTTCACCGTTTCGTAAATTCCCGGAGATCCGTAACTCCGATTGGGCTGAAATTTGGACACGATTTTTTTCGATATTGGCTTTCTTGCGGCAAAAGAAGGGCACCAACCGCCTTACGGAGTGGCCACGAGGGCCCAGGGCGCGCCCTACCCCCTAGGGTGTGCCCATCACCCTCGTGGGCCCCTCGGGCATTGTCTCGTGTTGATTCTTTTTCCCAAAAATCACATATATTCCAAAATAAATCTCCGGAAGTTTTTATCGCGTTTGGACACCGTTTGATATGGATTTTTTGCAAAACAAAAAATATGCAACAAACAGGAACTGACACTGGGCACTGGATCAATATGTTAGTCCCAAAAATAGTATAAAAAGTTGCCAAAAATATGTAGAACTTGTAGAATATTGGCATGGAACAATAAAAAATTATAGATACGACGGAGACGTATCAGCATCCCCAAGCTTAATTCCTGCTCGTCCTCGAGTAGGTAAATGATAAAAAAGATAATTTTTGATGTGGAATGCTACCTAGCATAATCTTGATCACATAATCTAATCATGGCTTGAATATTAAGACACGAGTGATTCAAAGAAATACTTATCATTTGACATTAAGACACAATAACACTTCAAGCATACCAATAAAGCGATCATGTCCTTTCAAAATAACATGGCCAAAGAAAAATATCCCTACAAAATCATATAGTCTGGCTATGCTCCATCTTCACCACACAAATATTTAAATCATGCACAACCCCGATGACAAGCCAAGCAATTTTTCATACTTTTGATGTTCTCAAACCTTTTCAACTTTCATGCAATACATGAGCGTGAGCCATGGATATATCACTATAGGTGGAATATAATATGATGGTGGAGGTTGTGTGGAGAAGACAAAAAGGGAGAAAGTCTCACATCGACGCGACTAATCAACATGCTATGGAGATGCCCATCAATTGATGTCAATGTGAGGAGTAGGGATTTCCATGCAACAGATGCACTAAGAGCTATAAGTGTATGAAAGCTCAAACTAGAAACTAAGTGGGTGTGCATCCAAATTGCTTGCTCATGAAGACCTCGGACATTTGAGGAAGCCCATCATTGGAATATACAAGCCAAGTTCTATAATGAAAATTCCCACTAGTATATGAAAGTGATAACTCAAGATACTCTCTATATGAAGAACATGGTGCTACTTTGAAGCAAAAGTGTGGTAAAAGGATAGTAACATTGCCCCTTCTCTATTTTTCTCTCATTTTTTTTGTTTTTTTCCTGTTTTTTGGTGGGCTTCTTTGGCCTCTCTTTTTTTTATTTGGGCTTCTTTGGCCTCTTTTTTTTAAAAGTATGGAGTCTCATCCTGACTTGTGGGGGAATCATAGTCTCCATCATCCTTTCCTCACTAGGGCAATGCTCTAATAATGATGATCATCACACTTTTATTTACTTACAACTCGATATCTAGAACAATATGACTCTATATGAATGCCTCTAGCAGTGTACGAGGATGTGCGATGATCTAGCATAGCAAAGATATCAAAAAACGGACAAGCCATGAAAATATCATGCTAGCTATCTTACGATCATGCAAAGCAATATGACAATGAACGCTCAAGTCATGTATCTGAAGATGATGGAAGTTGCATGTCAATATATCTCGGAATGGCTATGGAAATGCCATGATAGGTAGGTATGGTGGCTGTTTTGAGGAAGATATAAGGAGGCTTATGTGTGATAGAGCGAATCATATCACGGGGTTTGGATGCACCGGCGAAGTTTGCACCGACTCTCGAGGTGAGAAAGGGCAATGAACGGTGATACGTCTCCGTTGTATGTACTTTTCCAAACACTTTTGCCCTTGTTTTCGACTCTAACTTGCATAATTTGAATGGAACTAACCCGGACTGACGCTGTTTTCAGCAGAATTGCCATGGTGTTATCTTTGTGCAGAAACAAAAGTTCTCGGAATGACCTGAAACTCCACGGAGATTATTTTTGGAAATAATAAAAAATACTGGCAAAAGAATCAAGGACAGGGGCCCACACCCTTTCCACGAGGGTGGGAGCGCGCCTAGCCCCCTGGGCGCGCGCCCCTGCCTCGTGGGCCCCCTGGAGCTCCACCGACCTCAACTCCAACTCCATATATTCGTGTTCCGGGAGAAAAAAACCAGAGAGAAGGATGCATCGCGTTTGACGATACGGAGCCGCCGCCAAGCCCTAAACTCTCTCGGGAGGGCTGATTTGGAGTCCGTTCGGGGCTCCGGAGAGGGGAATCCGTCACCATCGTCATCATCAACCATCCTCCATCACCAATTTCATGATGCTCACCGCATGCGTGAGTAATTCCATCGTGAGGCTTGCTGGACGGTGATGGGTTGGATGAGATTTATCATGTAATCGAGTTAGTTTTGTTAGGGTTTGATCCCTAGTATCCACTATGTTACGAGATTGATGTTGCTATGACTTTGCTATGCTTAATGCTTGTCACTAGGGCCCGAGTGCCATGATTTCAGGTTTGAACCTATTATGTTTTCATGAATATATGTGAGTTCTTGATCCTATCTTGCAACTCTATAGTCACCTACTATGTGTTATGATCCGCAACCTCAAGTGACAATAATCGGGACCACTCCGGTGATGACCGTAGTTTGAGGAGTTCATGTATTCACTATGTGTTAATGCTTTGGTCCGGTACTCTATTAAAAGGAGGCCTTAATATCCCTTAGTTTCCAATAGGACCCGCTGCCACGGGAGGGTAGGACAAAAGATGTCATGCAAGTTCTTTTCCATAAGCACGTATGACTATATTCGGAATACATGCCTACATTACATTGATGAATTGGAGCTAGTTCTATGTCACCCTATGTTATGACTGTTACATGATGAACCGCATCCGACATAATTCTCCATCACCGATCCAATGCCTACGAGCTTGTCACATATTGTTCTTCGCTTATTTACTTTTTCGTTGCTACTGTTACAATCACTACAAAACCCAAAAATATTACTTTTGCTATCATATCAAGCATTACTATCATACTACTTTGCTACTAAATACTTTGCTGCAGATATTAAGTTATCCAGGTGTGGTTGAATTGACAACTCAGCTGCTAATACTTGAGAATATTCTTTGGCTCCCCTTGTGTCGAATCAATAAATTTGGGTTGAATACTCTACCCTCGAAAACTGTTGCGATCCCCTATACTTGTGGGTTATCAAGGCTATTTTCTAGCGCCGTTGCCGGGGAGCATAGCCCTATTCTTTGAGTCACTTGGGATTTAATATCTACTGGTCACTAGGAAGAACTTGAAAGACGAGAAAACTAAAATTTATCCCTCAACTACGAGGGGAGGTAAGGAACTGCCATCTAGCTCTGCACTTGATTCACCTTCTGTTTTGAGTAAACTTGCGACACCTAAACCTGCTTCTGCTATTAATTCTGATATGTCGCATGTTTTTGATGATGCCACTTCTGCTATGCATGATACTTACGATGAAACTACTTGTATGCTTGATACTACTGTGCCACTCGGTGAATTTCTTGATGAACAACTTGCTAGGGCTAGAGAGAATAAAATTATTGAAACTGATAATATTGATGAAAGTGATGATGAAGACTCTCCCCCTAGATATGAATTGCCTGTTGTGCCTGAGGGTTATGTTATGGATGAAGAAACTGCTAGAGACTTTCTTGCTTGCAATGATAGAAGTGATCTTAAGAAATTATTAGCTAAGCTGAAACAAAAAACTTTGAATGCTAGAATGAAATATGATCCTGCTTATGCTACTTCACCTATCTTTGTTACTGATAAGGATTATGAATTCTCTATTGATCCTAATATAATTACTTTGGTTGAGTCTGATCCTTTCTATGGCTATGAATCTGAAACTGTTGTGGCACATCTTACTAAATTAAATGATATAGCCACCCTGTTCACTAATGATGAGAAAACTCGCTACTATTATATCCTTAAAATGTTTCCATTCTCATTAAAGGGTGATGCTAAGATATGGTTTAATTCTCTTGATCCTAGTTGTGTCTGTAGTCCCCAGGATATGATTTATTACTTCTCTGCTAAATATTTCCCTGCTCATAAGAAACAAGCTGCTTTAAGGGATATATATAATTTTGTGCAAATTGAAGAAGAGAGTCTCCCACAAGCTTGGGGGAGGCTTCTCCAATTACTTAATGCTTTGCCTGATCATCCTCTCAAGAAAAATGAAATACTTGATATCTTTTATAACGGACTAACCGATGCTTCCAGAGACCACCTGGATAGTTGTGCTGGTTGTGTTTTTAGGGAAAGAACTGTTGATCAAGCTGAAATTCTATTGAATAATATGTTGACTAATGAAAATAATTGGACACTTCCTGAACCAACTCCTAAGCCAACTCCGAAGAAAAGGGGTATTCTATTTCTCAGTCCTGAAGATATGCAAGAGGCAAAGAAATCTATGAAGGAAAAAGGTATTAAAGCTGAAGATGTTAAGAATTTACCTCCTGTTGAAGAAATACATGGTCTTAATTTACCGCCTGTTGAAGAAATACACGGTATTAATTCATCACCTATTGAAGAGATTCATGGTCTTGATAACCCGACACAGGTAATAAAGGTAAATTATCTCTATAGATATGATGAAGCTGAAATCCCTCCTACTAAATTTGCTAGCCAATGCTTAGATGAGTTTGATAATTTTATGGTTAAGCAAGAAAACTTCAATGCTTATTTTGGTAGAGAATTAATACACAATGATTATATGATTGAACACTTGAGTGATTATATGTCTAGAGTTAAAGGTGAACTTAAATTCATTAGTAAACATGCTTCTATGGTTGCCACTCAAGTAGAACAAGTACTTAAAGCTCAGAATGATTTTCTCAATGAATTGAATAGTAAGAATAATGACTTTGCTGTTAGAGTTGCAACCAGAGGAGGTAAAGTGACTCAGGAACCTTTGTATCCTGAGGACCACCCTAAGAGAATTGAGCAGGATTCTCAGAGAAATAATTTAGATGCACCTAGTCCTTCTAAAAAGAAGAAAAAGAAAAATGATAGGACTTTGCATGCTTCAAGTGAACCTGTTGTTGACACACCTAAGAATCCTAATGATATTTCTATTTCTGATGCTGAAACACAATCTGGTAATGAACATGAACCTAGTGATAATATTAATAATGATGTTCATGATGATTCTCAACCTAGCAATGATAATGATGTAGAAATTGAACCTGCTATTGATCTTGATAACCCAAATCAAAGAATCAACGTTATGATAAGAGAGACTTTGTTGCTAGGAAGCACGGTAAAGAAAGAGAAACTTGGGTTCAAAAACCCATGCCTTTTCCTCCCAAACCATCCAAGAAAAAGGATGATGAGGATTTTGAGTGCTTTGCTGAAATGATTAGACCTATCTTTTTGCGTATGTGTTTGACTGATATGCTCAAAATGAATCCTTATGCTAAGTACATGAAAAAAATTGTTACTAATAAGAGAAAGATACCAGAAGCTGAAATTTCCACCATGCTTGCTAAATATACTTTTAAGGGTGGAATACCAAAGAAGTTAGGAGATCCAGGAGTACCCACTATACCATGCTCCATTAAAAGAAACTATGTTAGAACTGCTTTATGTGATCTTGGAGCCAGTGTTAGTGTTATGCCTCTCTCTTTATATCGTAGACTTGATTTGAATAAGTTGACACCTACTAAAATATCTTTGCAAATGGCTGATAAATCAACTCCTATACCTGTCGGTATTTGTGAGGATGTGCCTGTTGTGGTTGCAAACGTTACTATTTTAACGGACTTTGTTATTCTTAATATTCCCGAGGACGATAGTATGTCTATTATTCTTGGAAGACCCTTTTTGAATACTGCAGGGGCTGTTATTGATTGCAACAAAGGCAATGTCACTTTTCATGTTAATGGTAATGAGCATACGGTACACTTTCCGATGAAGCAACCTCAGGTCCATAGTATCAATTCTATTGGAAAAATTCCATCAATTATTTTTGGAGGTTTTGAATTTCCTTTACCTACTGTCAAGAAGAAATATGATATTCTTATTATTGGGGATGTGCATATCCCCGTTGAGGTAACATAGTGTTATTCGAAACTTCTCCGGTTCCATGTTATTCGGAATGAGTTTGTTAACAAGACTTGATCAACCTTGTTAGTGGATTCCTTTTGATGAGCATGAGATGGATGAAGTTAGAAAACACAACCTTTTGTACCCTCCTTTTACTTTCTGTTATTTAGAATAAATAAAGTGAAAATAGTATTTTCTGTCTGTTTTCTGATTTATCTGTGCAATAAAAAATACCCCGAAAATAAAAGTTCTCCAAATGCCCTGAAATTGAAATACGATTTTTCTGGAATATCTGAGAATACCTGGCACTGAAAACACAGCAGGGGGAGCAAGCACCTAGCCATGAGGGTCCAGGGCGCGCCCCCTGCCTCGTGGGCCCATGGTGGCTCCCCTCCACTTATTCCTGCACCCACACACTCCTTCTTCCTCCCAAAAAAATCACCAACCAGCTCAAGCACGAGTTCTAGCTCATTTTGCTGTGATTTTCGATCTCCTTGCTCAAAGCACCTCTCACAAAACTGCTTTGGGGGATTGTTCCTTGGTATGTGACTCCTCCAATGGTCCAATTAGTTTTTGTTCTAGTGCTTTATTCATTGCAAATTTGTGCTGCCTAGGTGACCATGTTATTGAGCTTGCATGCAAATTTATATGGTTCCAAGTATTTCTAATGCATGATTTAGTCTCTAGGCACTTGTGGGAGTAGTTGCTATCAATTTTGTTGAGTTCGGTTCACTTTTATTTTGAAGTTACTAAAAATTTCAGAAATTTTTCAGAGGAAGAAATATGTTTAGGAAAATGTACCAAGGTGGCCCTTCAAGGAAGCAAGGACCCGAGGCTACTTAATGCGCGACGCCGACGATGAACCACCAAGGGAAGCTCAAGTGCGGGCTTGTGAATGGCCTTCAAAGGACTTCATGGATCGAGCAGGAATCAAGGAAGAATTTAATGCCTATGTGCGTAATGCTAATCTTGTGAGCTTTGAGGCAGATAAGTGCCGTCAGTACCACTATCTCACTGATTCCTTTGTGAGGATGTTTGAATTTTCATCATCACGCAATTCTCAAACTGTCCTGTTTGATCTTTATGAAAATTCTTATACTATGGATTTAGAGGATTTTAATACTGCTTGCAAGCTTCCACAATGGGGTAGTACTAGTGAACCTCGCAAATCTGAGTTTATATATTTTCTTGCTAGTATAACTGTGGGGGAGTCTAGAGATATAACACAAGCTACCATAGGGAGCATTCATTTTCCTACTATACATTATTTTGCTCTCTTCATAGGTAGGTGCGTAAATGGTAAGGATGAAGCATGTCACATGTGTGTCCTTGATCTTAGTGTTCTCAGGAGTGCTATATTAGGAGATAAACATTATAATTTTGGAGTCATTGTTGCACGTAGGTTGCATAATAATAGATTTAATGGAGATTTCTTTGGTGGAATTTATGCAACCCGTTTAGCTAATTTTCTTGATATACCTATTCGTGATTATGATATGGAATTTCCTCCTTCTTATCTGGATTTTAATGCCATGGTTCACCATTGGTTTGTTGAGAGGAATGAACCGCCTCTCCAGTACCGACTAATCTTTGACAGGCGTCACGCCGTCAATATTGTCCTCCCTGCTCCTACTCTCTTTGACTTTCAGGCAAGGGGGATATATTTTATAACCAGGGAGGAGGCAGATGAGTACGAGAGGAGGACAAGGGCAGCTCGCCTCCAAGCTGCAGCCCACGATGCAATAGCCGATGCATCTCAGTACGACCCCAACTATAACTTTGGATATCCGCCAGGCTAGCCGTGGCAATAGACCAACTTAGGCCAAAAGCCTAAGCTTGGGGGAGTACGTATTACCCACCGACATTACATTTATGTTCACACACTCATGCTTGTTGTCGGTGCTCATACTTTTTCACTGTAATATCCATGCTAGTTTATTTTGTTTTTCTCGCTTTCTTCTTGTGTGCTTGAAAAACATTAAGAAAACCCAAAAAAAATTAGTAGTAGCCTTTAGCTAGTTTACATTTCTTGCTATAGAGGTAATAATTAAAAGAAAACCAAAAAAAGATTTCCCGTTCTTCTTTTGCTTGTTGGGAGCTTTCCCATGTAAATAGTTTTATTTCTTTTCTTTTCTTTGGGGGTCGAGAGGAGAAGTCCATAATGAAAATGTTGAAGTGGATCTTATATGCATTATTTTTGATTTAACCAAGAGCCCATATTACCTTGTCTTCTCCTGTTTATTGAATGCTTGCAGATTCCAGCTTAGTTCAATGCACGTGCACTATTATTATTATACACGTCGTTCAGTCGTGCAAGTGAAAGGCAATTATGACGATATATGATGGACTGTAACATCCCAAATTTCCCATTTGGAATGTTTTACAATTATAGCTAAGCATCTATGCATTATTGTTTGAATTGAGTGACATTTGAATTATTTCAGAGGCTTTTGGGTTTGTTGGACTTTGAATTCAAATTGGCGGTTGAATTTGCTTCAAAACAATGCACGACAAATACTTGAGAAAAAGTATGAGAGGAGTAAACATGACACTCCAAAAATGTCAGAAGAAAAGTTTTGCCAAAAAGATTGAATTCAAATTTGATTTTATTTGGGATTTCTAGAAAATGTTTTTTTTGAAGTTTGAGTTTTGCCCCTGGAAAAATGTCCGAGTTGTAGGGTAAATTCCCCTGATAATATTGATATATATATATATATGTCCTTTATAAAAATATATATATTTTATATATTCCCTCCTCTCCCTAATTCAAAAAAGGAAAAAGAAAAAACCCAGGCGCCGGCCAGAATAGCCCGGCTTGACCAATGAGGCAGCCCACCATGACGGTAGCAGCTGACCGGGCCTTGCCCGGCAGCCCGAGCCGGCCTTGAATCCCTCCCCTCGGTCGCCCGCTCGCTCTCCTCTCCCCTCTCTCACCGATCGTCATTACCCCTTCTCTTTCCCTCGCCCACGCCTCGCCACGCCAGGCGCGTCCGCCGCCGCCCGTCGCCCGCAATCTTCACGGGATCGCGATCCCGAGTCGCCCCACCCCAAGTTGGTGCCCTATAAATACCCTCGCCCTCCTCCTCGAACCCCCCAAAAACCCGAGCCCAAAACCCTCCGCAGCTCGCACCCTCGTCGAACGCATCTCGCCGCCGCTGCCTCGGTTCGCCGCCGTTTCCGTCACCGGTGAGCCATCCCTCGACTTCCAAGCCACTCCACCCGAACCGCCCCTTCCTCCCGCACCCCCCTGACATTCTCTCCTTGCCCAGGAGCCCTCGACGTCGTCGCCCCGAGCTTGTCCGCCGCCCGCCGGAGCCGGAGCTCACCCGAGCTCGTCCCGATCATCCCCCTCATCCCCGAGCTCCAACGACTCCACCTCGACCTCCTCGAGCCGCCGCCTCACTTTGGCCGCCTCCGCCGTCGCCCGAACCACCGAACCGCTGCGCCGTCGCCGAAACGCCGTCGTCCGTCGCCGTCGTCGCCACCATGATAAGTCGCCGGAGCCGCCCACCACCGCTCGATCTAAAACCTAGGGCTTAGATTAGACTAGCGAAGGGTACATTTTATTTTAAAAAGGCGGTTTAATTACGGTTTTTTGGTTTAGTTAGCGGTTTAGTTAGACCGGCCCGATCGGTTTATTCTCTGTTAACCTCGGGCACACATTAGTTATATATCGCTCGAAGCGTTAGATAGGCCCGGTAGCGCCAGTTTTTCTTTTTAGTTATTTTTTTCGTTTCTGTTTTTAACAGAATAGTTTCAGTTTTGTAAAATCCATATCTCTTAGGTTACTTAATATTTTTAGTTGATTCTTTTTTTGTTAGTTTGCAAATTTGTTGTAGTTTCTGTAGAAAATATGTTTAGCCATGTTTAAATTATTAGAAATTGTTTTATTTTAGTTTTATGCAGATTAGTATTTCTGCTATAAAATGAGTTAGGATTATTTTATTTTAGTGATTCTTTTGGTCACTGCTTTGTTTTGACCTTGCCTAGCAGTAGGAATTTATTTGGGTATTTTATATTTAATAAAAAATAGTTTTAGTCAAAATCATGTGTTTCTTGTTTATTTAACTAGCTACTGTTTTCCGATTGTTCTATTTAGTAAATAATTTTATTTTACCTATGTTATAGTTTATTTTAGATTAGTTTCTGTAGTTTTAGAACATGAACTTTTACTTACAGAAAATAAAAAGTTTATTTTATTTTCTTGTTAGTTGTTGGCTTGGATTTCTTGAGTTTTCTTTGGTTTTGGTTCGATTGTTTTGTGTGTTTTATGTTAGCATGCTGTTATGTTAGCGATTGTATGTTTATATGATTGTTGTTTGTTTGGTAGAATTTCCGAGTCTGAAGCCTGCTATCACGAGTCCCTAACTTTCGAAGACCGTCAGCCAGGCAAGTCATTTGATCATGCTCTCTTTTACAATACCTATGATTTTATTGCATTAGAATTATACCTCCCCACCATGCATGCAGTAGGAGAATTTTTAAGTTATGTTCTTGAGTAGTATCATGAGGTAGGATGAAACCAATTCCCCTTGTTACGGGGCGGGGACGAAGTAGTTTATTTTGCTATGCTCGTGAAGCGGGGTTGGTTGAGTGATTCATAAGGGAGATGTGAGAGTCAAGATGATGACAACCCCATGACTTGAGCTCAAGATGGACTTCAAAATTCACTCTTGGGTGGAGGACGGTTGACGGGCACCTGGAGAAACCAGCGGCTGGCGGGATGCATGGAGAAGCGCCATGACATCTTGCGGAAAGCTTCACCCAGCCACGAAGAGGCGGATGGATACCCCATTGACCGGAAGCTTACCTGTGCAGCTTGGTCGACCCTAGGCGTGACTCTGGCTGGACGGTGCTACGAGATGTAGAAGAACGGTAGGATTGGATGGGCACCGGTAGTGGCCCAGAGGAACTCTATGGAAGACCCTGTTTCGTTCGTCCCGTCTTCAAACACCAGGCAGTGCGAAGACTTAAAGGAGGAGCGATTCTTGCGGGTAATGTGCGCAAACCTCTGCAGAGTGAAGATCTAATCGGTTAGCCGTGTCCCCGGTTACGGACAATTTGAGCCTCTGGAACTTGGAGTATTTCAGATATCTCAACACCGAACTTAATAAATTAATTGAGGGGGTTATTTAAAATTGGGAATGAGATATTGGTTGGCGGAACCATCTTAATAACTACCAACATTTTGTAGTATTTGCAACCAAGTCCTCGTTGTAGGGAAAAACTGGCTTTTTCGCCAAACAATAAAACTTAGAGCACCACAGCCAAATTGCATATAGTGTTAGTAGTTTTCATTGTTGTTCTCTCTGCATGACTTGCCGGCATATTCAAAATGCTGACTTACACGGATGCAACGTCTTATGTTGCCGAGGAGTTTTCCGATCAGGAGTGAGGCTACGATCCACGCTTGGCGATTGCCCTATGGAGTCGGATGGACTCGCTATTCGCCTACGCTTCCGCAGCTTTATTTAGTTTATTCTCATGAGTTGGCCTTCGGCCGAACTTATTCTATTGTAATAAAGACTCGATATGAGAATCGTGTAATAAATTCAGGTGTGATTGAACTTTGAATCTTTTCATCAATGTACTGTGTGTGCCAGCATGATCTTGGGATGGTACAGCTACACAGAGACTTGACCGATTTTGGGTCGGGTCGCTACATGGACTGATTGAGATGAGAGAAGCTGGTATGAACTCGACCTCTCTTGTTTTTGTAAATATGATTAGTTCATCGTTCCTGATTCAGCCTATTATGAATAAACATGTTTGCAATGACAATTAGAGATTATAGTTGCTTATGCCATGCTTAATTAGCTAGGAGTTTATAATGGTTTACCTTGCGTGCCAACATGCTATTAAAATGGTTGTGATGTGGTATGATGGGGTGGTATCCTCCTTTGAATGATTTAAGTGACTTGACTTGGCACATGTTCACGCATGTAGTTGAAACAAATCAACATAGTCTCCACGATATTTATGTTCATGGTGGATTATATCCTACTCATGCTTGCACTCAATGTTCATTAATTTTAATGCATGTTCATGACTGTTGTCGCTCTCTATTTGGTCGCTCCCCAGTCTTTTTCTAGCCTTCACTTGTACTAAGCGCCTGTGCATCCAATCCCTTGAACCCCAAAGTTATTCCATATGAGTCCACCATACCTTCCTATATGCGGTATCTACCTGCCGTTCCAAGTAAATTTGTATGTGCCAAACTCTAAAACTTCAAATGAAATTCTGTTTTGTATGCTCGAATAGCTCATGTATCAACTAGGGCTGCCTGTATCTTTCATGTTAGGCGGGTTACACTCAAGAGGAGTGGACTCCGCTCCTCACTCACGAGAAAATGGCTGGTCACTGGGATGCCCAGTCCCATGCTTTATGCAAATAAAATCAAAATAATTGCAAACAAAACTCCCCCGGGACTCTTGTTAGTTGGAGGCACTCGTTGTTTCGAGCAAGCCATGAATTGATGCTTGTTCATGGAGGGGAGTATAAACTTTACCATTCTGTTTGGGAACCGCCTATAATGTGTGTAGCATGGAAGATATCGCCATCTCTTGGTTGTTATGTTGACAATGAAAGTATGCCGCTCAAAATATTATTTACCTCTATTTCAAAACCGAGCTCTGGCACCTCTACAAATCCCTGCTTCCCTCTGCGAATGGCCTATCTATTTACTTTTATGTTGAGTCATCACCCTCTTATTAAAAAGCACCTTTGGAGAGCACCACTGTCATTTGCATCCATTACTATTAATTTATATTGGGTATGACTATGATTGGATCTCTTTTACCATGAATTGCAATGTCTAGTCAGTCCTTGATCTTTAAAAGTGCTCTACATTTATGTTTTGTAGTCTCAGAAAGGGCTAGCGAGATACCATCTTGTTATATCATATCATGATTGTTTTGAGAAAGTGTTGTCATCCGAGATTTATTATTATTGCTCGCTAGTTCATTATGCCATTGATATGAGTAAACATGAGACCTAAGTGTTATCGTGAATATGGTTAGTTCATAATCTTTGCTGAAAACTTGAATGTTGGCTTTACATATTTACAACAACAAGAGCAAACCGAGTTTGTAAAAGGTTTTCTTTATCACTTTCAGTTTATCAACTGAATTGCTTGAGGACAACCAAAGGTTTAAGCTTGGGGGAGTTGATACGACTTTTCCAAAGATTTTGCCCTTGTTTTGGACTCTAACTTGCATGATTTGAATGGAACTAACCTGGACTGATGCTGTTTTCAGCAGAATTGCCATGGTGTTATCTTTGTGCAGAAACAAAAGTTCTTAGAATGACCTGAAACTTCACGGAGATTATTTTTTGGAAATAATAAAAATACTGGCGAAAGAATCAAGGCCAGGGGGCCCACACCCTTTCCACGAGGGTGGGAGGCGCGCCGCCCCTGTATGCGTGCCCCCCATCTCGTGGCCCCCTGGAGCTCCACCGACCTCAACTCGAACTCCATATATTCGTGTTCGGGAGAAAAAAACCAGAGAGAAGGATTCATCGCGTTTTACGATACGGAGCCGCCGCCAAGCCCTAAACTCTCTCGGGAGGGCTGGTCTGGAGTCTGTTCGGGGCTCCGGAGAGGGGGATCCGTCTCCATCGTCATCATCAACCATCCTCCATCACCAATTTCATGATGCTCACCGCCGTGGGTGATTAATTCCATCGTAGGCTTGCTGGACGGTGATGGGTTGGATGAGATTTATCATGTAATCGAGTTAGTTTTGTTAGGGTTTGACCCCTAGTATCCACTATGTTCTGAGATTGATGCTGATGTGACTTTGCTATGCTTAATGCTTGTCACTAGGGCCTGAGTGCCATGATTTCATATCTGAACCTATTATGTTTTCATGAATATATGTGAGTTCTTGATCCTATCTTGCAAGTCTATAGTCACCTACTATGTGTTATGATCCGCAACCCCAAGTGACAATAATCGGGACCACTCCGGTGATGACGTAGTTTGAGGAGTTCATGTATTCACTATGTGTTAATGCTTTGGTCGGTACTCTATTAAAAGGAGGCCTTAATATCCCTTAGTTTCCAATAGGACCCGCTGCCACAGGAGGGTAGGACAAAAGATGTCATGCAAGTTCTTTTCCATAAGCACGTATGACTATATTCGAATACATGCCTACATTACATTGATGAATTGGAGCTAGTTACATGTGACCCTATGTTATGATCATTACATGATGAACCGCATCCGCATAATTCTCCATCACCGATCCAATGCCTACAAGCTTTTCACATATTGTTCTTCGCTTATTTACTTTTACATTGCTCTTGTTACAATCACTAGAAAACCCAAAAATATTACTTTTGCTACCGTTATCAAGCATTATCATACTACTTTGCTACTAAATACTTTGCTGCAGATATTAAGTTATCCAGGTGTGGTTGAATTGACAACTCAGCTGCTAATACTTGAGAATATTCTTTGGCTCCCCTTGTGTCGAATCAATAAATTTGGTTTGAATACTCTACCCTCGAAAACTGTTGCGATCCCCTATACTTGTGGGTTATCAGACGGTACCGAAGAGGCTAGCAATGATGGAAGGGTGAGAGTGCGTATAATCCATGGACTCAACATTAGTCATAAAGACTCACATACTTATTGCAAAAGTATAGAAGCTATCAAAACAAAGCATTAGACGCATGCTCCTAGGGGGGTAGATTGGTAGGAAAAGACCATCGCTCGTCCCCGGCCGCCACTCATAAGGAAGACAATCAATAAATAAATCATGCTCCGACTTCATCACATAACGGTTCACCATACGTGCATGCTACGGGAATCACAAACTTCAACACAATTATTTCTACAATCCACAATTACCCACTAGCATGACTCTAATATCACCATCTTTATATCACAGAACTATTGCAAGGAATTAAACATATCATATTCAGTGATCTACAAGTTTTATGTAGGATTTTATGACTAACCATGTGAATGACCAGTTCATGTCAACTCTCTAAATAGATATAAGTGAAGCAAGAGAGTTTAATTCTTTCTACAAAAGATATGCCCACGCTCTAACAAATATAAGTGAAGGAATAGAGCATTCTACAAATGGCGGTTTTCTATGTGTAGGGAAACAGGCAATCCAAACTTCAAATGATATAAGTGAAGCACATGAAGTGTTCTATAAAGCCATACTCAAAAGATATAAGTGAAGTGCAATGAGCGTTATATAAATCAACCATGGACTATCTCATACCAGCATGGTGCATCAAAGAAAATTGAAAACTAAATACAAAAGACGCTCCAAGATTTGCACATATCACATGAACGAAATGAAACCGAAAACATACAAATACTTGTTGAAGAAAGATGGGATGCCTTCCGGGGCATCCCCAAGCATAGACACTTGAGTCTCCTTGAATATTTACTTGGGGTGCCTTGGGCATCCCCAAGCTTGAGCTCTTGCCTCTCCTCCTTCTCTTCATATCGAGACCTCCTCGATCTTTGATCACTTCATCCACACAAAACTCAACAGAAAGTTCGGTAAGATCCGTTAGTATAATAAAGCAAATCACTACTTTAAGTCCTATTGCAAACCAATTCATATTTTGTTTTTGCATTGTAGCTACTGTAATATAACTTTTCCAAGGCTTAATCCTGGTACGTCTCCAACGTATCTATAATTTTTGATTGCTCCATGCTATTATATATTCTGTTTTGGATGTTTAAAGGGCTTATTTATACACGTTTATACTATTTTTGGGTCTATTCTATTAACCCAAGGCCCAGTGCAAATTGCTGTTTTTTTGCCTATTTCAGTGTTTCGTAGAAAAACAATATCAAACGGAGTCCAAACGGAATGAAACCTTCGGGAGCGTGATTTTTGGAACAAACATGATCCAGAGGACTTGGAGTGGACGTCAAGCAATCAACAAGGAGGCCACGAGGCAGGGGGCGCGCCCTCCACCCTCATGGGCCCCTCGTGGCTCCACCAACCTACTTCTTCCTCCTATATATACCTACGTACCCCGAAACCATCGAGGAGCACCACGAAAACCTAATTCCACCACCGCAACCTTCTATACCCGTGAGATCCCATCTTGGGGCCTTTTCAGACGCTCTGCCGGAGGGAGCATAGATCACGGAGGGCTTCTACATCAACACCATAGCTTCTCCGATGATGTGTGAGTAGTTTACCATAGACCTTCGGGTCCATAGTTATTAGCTAGATGGCTTCTTCTCTCTCTTTGGATCTCAATTCAAAGTTCTCCTCGATCTTCTTGGATATCTATTCGATGTAACTCTTTTTGCAGTGTGTTTGTCGAGATCCAATGAATTGTGGGTTTATGATCAAGATTATCTATGAACAATATTTGAATCTTCTCTGAATTCTTTTATGTATGATTGGTTATCTTTGCAAGTCTCTTCAAATTATCAGTTTGGTTTGGCCTACTAGATTGATTTTTCTTGCAATGGGAGAAGTGCTTAGCTTTGGGTTCAATCATGTGGTGCTCGATCCCAGTGACAGTAGGGGAAACGACACGTATTGTATTGTTGCCATCGAGGATAAAAAGATAGGGTTTATATCATATTGCATGAGTTTATCCCTCTACATCATGGCATCTTACCTAATGTGTTACTCTGTTCTTATGAACTTAATACTCTAGATGCATGCTGGATAGCGGTCAATGTGTGGAGTAATAGTAGTAGATGCAGGCAGGAGTCGGTCTAGTTGTCGCGGACGTGATGCCTATATACATGATCATGCCTAGATATTCTCATAATTATGCACTTTTCTAACAATTGCTCGACAATAATTTTGTAACATCCCAAATTTCCTATTTGGAATGTTTTACAATTATAGCTAAGCATCCTATGCATCCTGTTTGAATTTGAATGCCATTTGGAGTTTCAGGGAAATCTTGAGTTTTGAATTTGAATTCAAAACTTTGGCATGTGGGAAACATTTCAAAAACTAAGCCTGATTAATACTTGATCAAAAGTATGAGAGGAGTAAACATGACACTCCAAAAACATCAGAGGAAAACATTGCCAAAAGATTTGGATTCAAATCTGAATTTTATTTGAATTTGAAAGAAATGGATTTTTATAAAGTTTGGTTTTTGCCTTTGGAAAAATGTTCAAATGAAAGGGAATATTCCCCTGATCATTTTGGTATATATATACCCTATATAAAATATTTATAGTTATTGTTTTATTTCAGTTTTGTTTTATTAAAAAAATTCAGAAAAGATAAACCCCAGGCGCCCGGCCAGCCACCCAGCCCGGCCAGTGCCCGCACCCAGCTGCCCGGCCAGTGCCCACTTTGCCAGGCAGCCCGAGCCGAGCCCAGCTCACCCCTTTTGAACCCGTTGGCCTCGGCCACCCGCTCGACCCCACCTCCCTCTCTCTCTCTGACCGCCGGGCCCACGCCCATCTTCTTCCCCCCCCCCACGCCTCACCGACGCCCCCCCGGATCGCCGGATCCCGAAGGATCCGGGCTCCCGATCCGATGCCGATCGCTCAAGCGAGGGCGACCCCAGCTATAAAAGCCGTTGCCCCTGCACCCCATTCCCCCTAGCCTCATGGAGCCCTCTCTCTCTCTCCCGAAAGCACGCCAGAGACCCGAGCTCTCGCCGCCGCCAAAGTCGCCGCCGTCGACGCCCTAGGCCACCCGACCACCCCGACCCCACGAAGCCTCACTGAGCTCCCCGCACCAAGACGGGACTCCCAGACCTCCACGATGCTCAAGCCTTCGACGCACTCTCACCGCCCGCCGCCCGTCACGGACTCCGGTAAGCCACCGGAGAACTCCCTCCCCCGTCCGATCTCAAACGGACGGCCACGATTAGAACCCCCGAAGGGGTATTCTTTTTTTAAAAGAACCGGCCGGTTCGTTCGGTTTATTAGTTAGGGCTTTAGTATTTAGCCAGCCCGTTTTTAGTTTTAACCCGAGGCCCATTTAGGCTATTTGACGCTCAGGGCACAGTATAGGCCCATTAGGCTATTTTCTTTTATTTTGATTTTCTGTTTTAGCAGAATAGTTTCTGTTTTAAAAATTTATATCTTTTATTCTGTTTATTATTTTTAGATGATTCTTTTTTGTTGGATTGCAAATTTTATGTAGTTTCTGTAGAATATATATTTAGCTATGTTAAAAATAATTAAAAATGCTTTAATTTAGTTTTAGTCAGTATAGTAAATCTGCTATAACTTGAGTTATAAAAATTATTTTTGCATGATTCTTTTGCCCCAACTTTATTTTGGCATTGCCAAACCATAGGAATTAATTTGGGTATTTTAGGATAATTAAAGAAATTAGTTTAAGCAGAATCCTATTAATCCTAATTAATTAGCTAGCTCCTGTTTTCCTATTATTTTAATTAGTAAATAAATTTATTTTTAACTTGTGATTGATTATTCTAGGATAGTTTCTGTCACTCCAATAGATGAACTTTTATTTATAATTAATAAAAATTTTAATTTATTTTTCTTAATAGAAATTGGGTTAGGCCTAATAGGAGTTTCTTAATAGCTTTTAAATTAATTCATTTTGCTCCTAGTTGCTTAGTGATTCCTTTTCTGTTTAGTTAACCTAAAACCATGATTAGGTTGTGTTAGAAATTTTTTGTTATATCAAAACTATTTCTAGCTATTGTTTGAAGTAGGAAACTTGAGTTGATTTTCTTTGAGTTTTCCTTTTGATTTTGACTTGGTTGTTTTGGTGAGTTATGTTACTTTCGTTATGTTATTGTGTTAAGTGTTGTTATGCTTATTGTGTTCATTGTTTGTCTCGGTAGAGTTTCCTGAGTGCTTGAAGCTTGCTACTCTGAGTCCTTAGCTCACGAAGATCGTCAAGAAGGCAAGTTTTGATCATGTTATTCTATACCTATGTTTTTGTGCATTAGTAATTGTCACCACCCCACCATGCATGCAGTAGTGAAATCTTGAAGTCATTAAACTTGAGTAGTATCATGTGGTAGGATGAACCAATCCCTTGTTACCATGACCCGGAATGAAGTAGTTTACTTTGCTATGCTCAGAGACGGGTTTTGGGTTGAGTGAAATTCATAAGCAAGATGTGAGAGTCAATGATGATGACAACCCCATGAACTACAATGATCAAGAAGGACTTGGAAAATCACTCTTTGGGTGGAGGGCGGTTGTGGGCACCTGGAGAACCAGTGGTGGCGGGATGCATGGAGAAGTGCCATGACATCTTGCGGAAAGCTTCACCCAGCCACGAAGAGAAGGATGGATGCCCCATGACCGGAAGCTTACCTGTGCAGCCGCAAGCCATTATGGGCTCTGGCTGGGTTGACCCTAGTAGTGACGCTGGCTGGACGGTACTACGAGATGTAGAAGAATGGTAGGATTGGATGGGTACCGGCAGTGGCCAGAAGAACTCTTTGGAAGACCCTGTTTCATTCGTCCCGTCTTCAAACACCATGAAGTGCGAAGACTTTAAAGGAGGGAATGATTCTTGCGGGGAAAGTGCGCAAACCTCTGCAGAGTTGAAAGATCTAATCGATTAGGCTGTGTCCCTGCTACGGACATTTGAGCCTCTGGAACTTGGAAGTATTCGGATATCTCAACACTAAAACTAATGAATTAATTTGAGGGGTTTATGACTTAATAATTTGGGAACGAGATTTTGGTTGGCGGAACCATCTCAATAACTACCAACTATTTGTAGTAATTTGCAAATAAGTCCACTGTAGTAGGATAAAATTGGCTTTACGCAAAATGATGAAACTTAGAGCCCCACAGCCAAAATGCATATAGTGTTAGTAATTTTATTATTGTTATTCTTCATGACTTGCCGCTTATTCCAAAAGCTGACCTACATGGCTGCAACGTCTTATGTTGCGTAGGTATATTCGATCGGGAGTGAGGCTACGCTCCGCTTGGCGATTGCCCTTTGAGTCGGATGGACTCGCTTTACTTCGACGCTTAGTAGCATTAGTAGTTTATTTCTCATGAGTTGGCCTTGAGCGAATTTATTCCCTTGTAATAAAGACTCTATATGAGAATCGTGTAATAAAATTCAGGTGTGATTGAACTTTGATTACTTTATCGATGTCTTGTGAGTACCCGGCATGATCTTGGGATGGTACAGACACAGAGACTTGACCGATGTTGGGTCAGGTCGCTACAGAGATGGTATCAGAGCACACGCTGACCGTAGGATCGTAGCCCCTAGGATCGGAAAGCCATAAGTAGAGACCATTTACTTTAAATTCTTTTTATTCTGTAATTCCCCCCTGTTCAATTCTGACTCTTCTCCTATTTTCAACATTCTAGATGGCCGCGAGTTCACCCCGGTTTGCTACGGAGTTACGCCAGCCCGACGAGACGATGCCCTTCGGAAGAAAGCTGGTCCAGATGGTGAAGAAGCTGAAGATAGCTCGCCCTCGATCACCGGAAGCCAACCAATGCACTTCCGAGCGGACACCGCTTCTGATTGAGGTGCATATCCTGGGGAGAACCTTCGGGGACACACGAGCCTATTGATTTTGAGTTCACCGAGTTCAACTGGATCATCGGAAGGGACGTGGCGATCTATCGAGCACTTGGACATCTCCGAGAGGAGTATAGGGCGAGCTCGATCACTCGAGACCTCGCCATGGTTTCTCGCAGGGCAAGGAATGGAGATATCATCCGCATCGTCGAGGACGACTCCATTCTCTCTTATGTCCAGGGACTTGGAGTGTCTTCTCGTGAAGCGGAGATTCAGACTTCGCCGTAACTTCGAAGACACACAGGAGGCTTTTGTTCCGTGAACTGAATCGGAGGAGAAGGCACGCGCAGACTTCCTTGGCCATGAGGAAGAAATGACGGACTTCATGGAGAAAGTCGACGACCTGAAGATGAAGCTTGCTGCAATAGAGGAAAAGATGGACTTGGGAGAGGACCTTTATCCGAGCGGAGATGAAGGACCCCTCGTGAGCAATGATCAGGATTTTGAAGGGAGTACCACTGAAGGAAGCCACAAGAGGAGGCGCCACTGACGAGGACTTTTTAGTCGACCACCATGTTATCTTTTACCTTTTCGCCGATCGCTTAGGCCGATATTTTCCTTCGTTTAGTCATGAGCTTTTGTAATCGAGTTTGAACCATGTTTGAATGGAATGAATAAATGATTGGTGTGTTACATGATTGTGCATTCATATGGGTAGTGTTATTTCTCATAGACCCTTGTTCTATTCTAATTTTCTCATCCACTCCAAAAACACGGATGCCTCCGAGACGTGACCTTTGGTTTCCGGGAGCTCACCCAAATGCTCCAACAGAGAATGCACTTATGCAGCTCCTTATCCGTAATCGAACAACAACACCAACAATCCTCCGCCACCACCCCTGTGGACAACTTGACTCGATTCACGAGGTTGAATCCGCGGTGTTCTCTAGTAGCACTGAGCCGATTGTGGCTGATGATTGGCTCCGCAAAGTCGGAAGGGAGCTAATCACCGTTGGATGCACTGATGCTGAGAAGGTGCGCTTTGCCGCGCATCAACTTGATGGACCTGCAGCTTCTTGGTGGGAGAACTACACCGCCACTTATCCCATTGGTGCCATCACACGGGATCAATTCCAGGAGGCCTTCCGCACCTCTCATGTCTCAGCTGGAGCCATGAGTCTGAAGAAGCGTGAGTTCCGCAACTTACGCCAGGGGAATCGTACTGTGGCACAGTACGTGGATGAATTCAGCAAGCTTGCTCGCTATGCCCTCGATGATGTGGCCACAGATGCCGCATAAAACAGGAGAAGTTCCTTGAGGACTCAATGATGAACTGGGCATGCAGCTTATGGTGGCCACCTTCGCCAACTACTGTGGATCGGTAGACAAGGCCATCATACTTGAAGGCAAGCAACAGCAGATCGAAGCCGCAAGCGGAAGTACAGTGGGGAAGCACAACTCGGGGAGCTCGTGAAGCCCGTTATGCACCATACTCAGGAGGGCACACCCATCATAACCATGGAGGTCATAACCATGGAGGAAATGGGAACAACCGCAGCCAGGACAACAAGTCAGGCCATGGCAATGGCAATGGTAATGGTAATGGCAATCAGCATCGTTCTGCCCCGGCTCCGAAGGATCTGAGCCACATCACCGCTTCAAGTGCCGTAAGACAGGGCACTATGCCATCGACTGCCGGAGGCCAAGCGGAGGAATGGAAATGGCAATGAAGGCTCGGCGAAGAGGCCCAATCCGTTCCCTCGTGCTCGGGTGAACCACATCGGCGTGGAGGGCGTCTATGATCAGCCAGACAATCGTGGTTGGTAAGTTTTATTGAATTCACGTTCAGTTTTGGTTCTCTTTGATTCTGGTGCAACACATTCATTCATATAAAGGGTAGTTGTGGAAAAGTACGGGTTGCCCACTAGAACCCTTAGAAGCGCCCTTCGCGTCAGATCCGCAGGAGGAGAAATGATGGCGAGTGAGGTGTCATGCAACCCTCAACATCGGGAACCATAAATTTCCGCAGATCTCATAGTGTTGGAAACCCGGACCTTGGATGTAATCCTAGGCATGGATTGGTTGTCAAAGTTCGAAGGGAACATAGATCGTGCCCAAGAAGTCTATTCCGCTCACCACCCCGAGCGTAAGAGGATTAAGTATGTAGCGAGCACGGCCGGATGAAGAATCATGTGCATTCCCTCACGGGAGTTGTTCAGAGGAAGTGCCGAGTGCAAGATTTTCCGATGTGTTTCGGAGGAATTACCAGAATGCCACCGGACAGGGACATTGAATTTCGATCGAGCTATTGCAGCACAACCCCAATATCCAAGAGACCTTATCGGATGCCACCGAATGAGTTGAAAGAGATCAAGGATCAAATTAATGAGTTATTGGAGAAAGGATATATTCGTCCAAGCTCGTCACCTTGGGGAGCCCCAGTTCTTTTGGTAGAGAAGAAGGATGGAAGTTTGAGGATGGTTGTGGATTATCGTGCATTGAACGAGGTGACCATCAAGAACAAGTACCCTCTGCCAATGATTAATGATTTGTTTGATCAGCTAGTAGGAGCCAAGGTATTCTCTAAGATCGATCTTGATCGAGGTATCATCGATTAAAGATCCGTGAAAAGGATATACCCAAAACAGCGTTCACTACCAGGTATGGTTTATATGAGTATACCGTCATGTCATTTGGATTGACTAATGCTCCTGCGTACTTCATGAACTTGATGAACAAGGTGTTTATGGAATATCTGGACAAGTTTGTCGTGGTGTTCATCGATGATATATTGATTTTCTCCAAGAGCGAGGAAGAGCATAAAGAACATTTGCGTCTAGTTACGGAGAAACTTGAGAACATCGGTTGTATGCCAAGTTCAGCAAATGTGAATTTTGGCTGAAGGAAGTTGGATTCCTCGGACATGTTATCTCGGAGAAGGAATAGCAGTTGATCCCGCCAAGGTTGAATCAGTCACCGATTGGCGATCACCCACCTCAGTCAAGGAGATCCGCAGTTTTCTCGGACTCGCAGGATATTATCGGAGGTTCATTGAGAACTTCTCGAAGATTGCCAAGCCCATGACTGAGCTGTTGAAGAAGGAAGACAAGTATGTTTGGACCAAGGAATGTGAAGCGGTTTTAGGAATTGAAGAAGCGGTTGGTCACAGCCCCAGTGTTGATATTGCGGACATACACAAGGAATACCAGGTCTATTGTGGCGCTTCTCGTCAAGGACTCGGAGGAGTATTGATGCAGGAAGGCAAGGTTGTAGCTTATGCCTCCGGACAGCTACGGCCTCATGAGATGAATTATGCCACACATGATTTGGAGTTAGCGGTAGTAGTGCATGCACTCAAGACTGGAGACATTTCCTCATCGGAAATCGTTGTGATGTTTACAGGATCACAAGAGCTTGAAGTATATTTTCACGCAGAAGGAATTGAACCTCAGGCAGAGGAGATGGCTAGAGTTGATCAAGGACTACGACATGAGATTGCATTACCACCCCGGTAAGGCTAATGTTGTAGCAGATGCGTTGAGCCGTAAGAGTTACGTGAATACTCTTACAGCAGGAGGATTACCCCAGGAGTTAGTCGATGACCTCAGAGATCTCCGACTGGAGATAGTTCCGAGAGGATTTGTTGCAACTCTGGAAGTACAGTCCACTTTGGCCGAAAGGATTCGTGAAGCCCAGAAGTCGGACAAGGAAATTGATGAGATAAAGCAAAAGATGGATGAAGGAAAAGCTAAAGGATTCCGTAAGGATGAACATGGAACTATATGGTTTGAGGATCGTATCTATGTGCCCAATGATCCCGAGCTCAGGAAGCTAATTCTTCAGGAGGCTCATGATTCACCGTACTCGATCCACCCCGGCAACACCAAGATGTACCTGGATTTGAAGCAAAGTTTCTGGTGGACTGGTATGAAGAAGGATATTGCCGAGTACGTAGCAGTATGCGATGTTTGTCAACGTGTAAAGGCAGAACATCAGAAGCCAGCAGGGTTACTTCAACCTTTGCCGATTTCCGATTGGAAATGGGAGAAACTTGGTATGGACTTCATCACAGGATTACCCTGGACCCGTTCAGGTTATGATTCTATCTGGGTAGTGGTTGATCGTTTGACCAAGGTAGCTCACTTCATTCCCGTGAAGACTACCTATACCAGTGCTAAGTTGGCCAAGATATACATGACCAGGATCGTATATGCGCATGGAGTTCCGAGGAAAATCGTGTCGATAGAGGAACGATTTACCTCAAAGTTTTGGAAGCGATTGCATGAAACTTTGGAGTGCGAGGCTGGAATTGAGTACAGCTTTTCATCCGCAGCAGATGGATGGACCGAGAGAGTCAATCAGATTACGGAGGACATGTTGAGAGCTTGTGTGCTAGACTATGGGTCTAGCTGGGATGATAATTTGTCAGACGCAGAGTTCTCATACAACAACAGCTATCGATCCGGTTTGAAGATGGCCTTCGAAGCTCTATACGGAAGGAGGTGCGAACACCATTCTTTGTGGGATAGTGTTGGAGATCGATCACTTTTCGGTTCCGATCTTATCAAGGATTCGAAGAGAAAGTCAAGCTGATTCGAGACGGGCTCAAGATAGCACGATCGAGACGGAAGAGTTATGCCGACGATGGCGCAAGGAAGTGACTTACGAAGTGGGAGACCGAGCATATCTTCGTGTGTCTCCACCCGTGGAATCAAGAGGTTTGGAGTCAAGGGAAAGTTAGCACCCGATTCATTGGCCCTACAAAATCCTCGAGCGTCGGGGAGAGGTTGCTTACAAGTTGGAATTGCGGAAGGATTGTCCGGAGTTCATGATGTCTTCCATGTTTCTCGGTGAAGAAGTGTCATGCCGACATGGCCGATGTTCCGTTGAGAGACACAGTGCCCCTAGAGGCCATACAGCTTGACGTGATCGACTTACAAGGAGAAACCCGTCGAATTCTTGAGGCTGCAAGCGAGTCACCCGCAAACAAGGTCATCAAGTTTTGCAAGGTCGTGGAGTCACCACACCAAGGAAGAAGCCACAGGGAGCGCCAAGAAGACCTTCTTGAGATCACCCACACCTATTTGCTAGCCAACCCGAATCTCGAGGGCGAGATTCATCTTAAGGTGGGTAGGTTTGTAACATCCCAAATTTCCTATTTGGAATGTTTTACAATTATAGCTAAGCATCCTATGCATCCTGTTTGAATTTGAATGCCATTTGGAGTTTCAGGGAAATCTTGAGTTTTGAATTTGAATTCAAAACTTTGGCATGTGGGAAACATTTCAAAAACTAAGCCTGATTAATACTTGATCAAAAGTATGAGAGGAGTAAACATGACACTCCAAAAACATCGAGGAAAACATTGCCAAAAGATTTGGATTCAAATCTGAATTTTATTTGAATTTGAAAGAAATGGATTTTTATAAAGTTTGGTTTTTGCCTTTGGAAAAATGTTCAAATGAAAGGAATATTCCTGATCATTTTGGTATATATATACCCTATATAAAATATTTATAGTTATTGTTTTATTTCAGTTTTTGTTTTATTAAAAAAATTCAGAAAAGATAAAACCCCGGGCGCCGGCCAGCCACCCAGGCCCGGCCATTGCCCGCGCCCAGCCCCCAGTAGGCCCACTGCGAGCCAGCCGAGCCGAGCCGGCCCAGCTCACCCTCCCCACTTTTGAACCCCGTTGGCCTCGGCCACCCGCTTGACCCCACCTCCCTCTCTCTCTCGACCAGGGCCCACGCCCATCTTCTTCCCCGCCCCACGCCTCGTCGCCATGCATGGATCGCCGGATCCAGAAGGATCCGGGATCCCGATCCGATGCCGATCGCCCCCCGAAGCGAGGACGACCCCTGGCTATAAAAGCCGTTGCCCCGCACCCCATTCCCCTAGCCTCGCGGAGCCCTCTCCCTCTCTCTCCAGAAACGCCGGAGACCCGAGCTCACCGCCGCCAAAGTCGCCGCCCGTCGGCGCCCTAGGCCACCCGACCACCCCGACCCCAGAAGCCTCACCGAGCTCCCCCGCACCCGCACGGCGACTCCCCGGACCTCCCCGACGCTCGAAGCCTTCGACGCACTCTCACCGCCGCCGCCGCCGTCGCCGGACTCCGGTAAGCCACCGGAGAACTCCCTCCCCCGTCCGATCTCAAACGGACGGCCACGATTAGAACCCCCGAAGGGGTATTCTTTTTTTAAAAGAACCGGCCGGTTCGTCCGGTTTATTAGTTAGGGTTTTTAGTATTTAGCCAGCCCGTTTTTAGTTTTAACCCGAGGCCCATTTAGGCTATTTGACGCTCAGGGCACAGTATAGGCCCATTAGGCTATTTTCTTTTATTTTGATTTTCTGTTTTAGCAGAATAGTTTCTGTTTTAAAAAATTTATATCTTTTATTCTGTTTATTATTTTTAGATGATTCTTTTTTTGTTGGATTGCAAATTTTATGTAGTTTCTGTAGAATATATATTTAGCTATGTTAAAAATAATTAAAAATGCTTTAATTTAGTTTTAGTCAGTATAGTAAATCTGCTATAACTTGAGTTATAAAAATTATTTTTGCATGATTCTTTTTGCCCCAACTTTATTTTGGCATTGCCAAACCATAGGAATTAATTTGGGTATTTTAGGATAATTAAAGAAATTAGTTTAAGCAGAATCCTATTAATCCTAATTAATTAGCTAGCTCCTGTTTTCCTATTATTTTAATTAGTAAATAAATTTATTTTTAACTTGTGATTGATTATTCTAGGATAGTTTCTGTCACTCCAATAGATGAACTTTTATTTATAATTAATAAAAATTTTAATTTATTTTTCTTAATAGAAATTGGGTTAGGCCTAATAGGAGTTTCTTAATAGCTTTTAAATTAATTCATTTTGCTCCTAGTTGCTTAGTGATTCCTTTTCTGTTTAGTTAACCTAAAACCATGATTAGGTTGTGTTAGAAATTTTTTGTTATATCAAAACTATTTCTAGCTATTGTTTGAAGTAGGAAACTTGAGTTGATTTTCTTTGAGTTTTCCTTTTGATTTTGACTTGGTTGTTTTGGTGAGTTATGTTACTTTCGTTATGTTATTGTGTTAAGTGTTGTTATGCTTATTGTGTTCATTGTTTGTCTCGGTAGAGTTTCAGAGTGCTAAGCTTGCTACTCTGAGTCCTTAGCTCACGAAGATCACAAGAAGGCAAGTTTTGATCATGTTATTCTATACCTATGTTTTTGTGCATTAGTAATTGTCACCACCCCACCATGCATGCAGTAGTGAAATCTTGAAGTCATTAAACTTGAGTAGTATCATGTGGTAGGATGAACCAATCCCTTGTTACCATGACCCCGGGACGAAGTAGTTTACTTTGCTATGCTCGTGAAGCGGGTTTTGGGTTGAGTGAAATTCATAAGCAAGATGTGAGAGTCAATGATGATGACAACCCCATGAACTACAATGATCAAGAAGGACTTGGGAAAATCACTACTGGGTGGAGGGCGGTTGTGGGCACCTGGAGAACCCAGTGGTGGCCGGGATGCATGGAGAAGTGCCATGACATCTTGCGGAAAGCTTCACCCAGCCACGAAGAGAAGGATGGATACCCCATGACCGGAAGCTTACCTGTGCAGCCGCAAGCCATTATGGGCTCTGGCTGGGTTGACCCTAGTAGTGACGCTTGGCTGGGCGGTACTACGAGATGTAGAAGAATGGTAGGATTGGATGGGTACGGCGGTGGCGGAAGAACTCTTTGGAAGACCCTGTTTCATGCGTCCCGTCTTCAAACACCATGAAGTGCGAAGACTTTAAAGGAGGGAATGATTCTTGCGGGGAAAGTGCATAAACCTCTGCAGAGTTGAAAGATCTAATCGATTAGTTGTGTCCCGATGCTACGGACATTTGAGCCTCTGGAACTTGGAAGTATTCGGATATCTCAACATAAAACTAATGAATTAATTTGAGGGGTTTATGACTTAATAATTTGGGAACGAGATTTTGGTTGGCGGAACCATCTCAATAACTACCAACTATTTGTAGTAATTTGCAAATAAGTCCACTGTAGTAGGATAAAATTGGCTTTACGCATAAAATGATGAAACTTAGAGCCCCACACCAAAATGCATATAGTGTTAGTAATTTTATTATTGTTATTCTTCATGACTTGCCGACTTATTCCAAAAGCTGACCTACATGGCTGCAACGTCTTATGTTGCAGAGGTATATTCGATCAGAGTGAGGCTACGCTCCGCTTGGCGATTGCCCTTTGAGTCGGATGGACTCGCTTTACTTGACGCCTTAGTAGCATTAGTAGTTTATTTCTCATGAGTTGGCCTTGAGCGAATTTATTCCCTTGTAATAAAGACTCTATATGAGAATCGTGTAATAAAATTCAGGTGTGATTGAACTTTGATTACTTTATCGATGTCTTGTGAGTACCGGCATGATCTTGGGATGAATGCAGAACCACGGAGACTTGACCGATGTTGGGTCGGTCGCTTCTGAAGATGGTATCAGAGCACACGCTGACCGTAGGATCGTAGCCCCTAGGATCGGAAAGCCATAAGCAGAGACCATTTACTTTAAATTCTTTTTATTCCGTAATTCCCCCCTGTTCAATTCTGACTCTTCTCCTATTTTCAACATTCTAGATGGCCGCCGAGTTTACCCCAGTTTTGCTACCGGAGTTCTTCCAGCCCGACGAGACGATGCCCTTCGGAAGAAAGCTGGTCTAGATGGTGAAGAAGCTGAAGATAGCTCTGCCCTCGATCACCGGGAAGCCAACCAATGCACTTCCGACGGACACCCGCTACAGGATTGAGGTGCATATCCGGGGAGAACCTTCGGGGACACACGGAGCCTATTGATTTTGAGTTCACCGAGTTCAAGCTGGATCATCGGAAGGGACGTGGCGATCTATCGAGCACTTGGACATCTAGAGGAGAATCTGAGGCGAGCTCGATCACTCAGACCTCTCGCCATGGTTTCTCGCAGGGCAAGGAATGGAGATATCATCCGTGCCGTCGAGGGCGACTCCATTCTCTCTTATGTCCGGGACTTGGAGTGTCTTCTCGTGAAACGGGAGATTCAGACTTCGTAGTAACTTCGAAGACACACAGGAGGCTTTGTTCCGTGAACTGGGCTGGAGGAGAAGGCACGCGCAGACTTCCTTGGCCATGAGGAAGAAATGACGGACTTCATGGAGAAAGTCGACGACACGAAGATGAAGCTTGCTGCAATAGAGGAAAAGATGGACTTGGGAGAGGACCTTTATCCGGCGGAGATGAAGGACCCTCGTGAGCAATGATCAGGATTTTGAAGGGAGTACCACTTGAAGGAAGCCACAAGAGGAGGCGCCAGCGATGAGGACTTTTAGTCGACCACCATGTTATCTTTTACCTTTTAAATCGATCAGTTAGGCCGATATTTTCCTTCGTTTAGTCATGAGCTTTTGTAATCGAGTTTGAACCATGTTTGAATGGAATGAATAAATGATTGGTGTGTTACATGATTGTGCATTCATATGGGTAGTGTTATTTCTCATAGACCCTTGTTCTATTCTAATTTTCTCATCCACTCCAAAAACACCAGATGCCTCAGGGGCGTGACCTTTGGTTTCCGCGGAGCTCACCCGGCTGCTCCAACAGCCAGAATGCACTTATGCAGCTCCTTATCGAGAATCGAACAACAACACCAACAATCCTCCGCCACCACCCCTGTGGACAACTTGACTCGATTCACGAGGTTGAATCCGCCGGTGTTCTCTAGTAGCCTTGGCGATTGTGGCTGATGATTGGCTCCGTAAAATCGGAAGGGAGCTAATCACCGTTGGATGCACTGATGCTGAGAAGGTGCGCTTTGCCGCGCATCAACTTGATGGACCTGCAGCTTCTTGGTGGGAGAACTACACCGCCACTTATCCCATTGGTGCCATCACACGGGATCAATTCCAGGAGGCCTTCCGCACCTCTCATGTCTCAATTTGGAGCCATGAGTGCGAAGAAGCGTGAGTTCCGCAACTTACGCCGGAGAATCGTCTTGTGGCACAAGACGTGGATGAATTCAGCAAGCTTGCTCGCTATGCCCCGATGATGTGGCCACAGATGCCGCAAAAGCGGGAGAAGTTCCTTGAGGACTCAATGATGAGCTGGGCATGCAGCTTATGGTGGCCACCTTCGCCAACTACCGTGGAGGTAGACAAGGCCATCATACTTGAAGGCAAGCAATGACAGATCGAAAGCATAGCGGAAGTACAGCCGGGGAAGCACAACTCGGGAGCTCGGCGAAGCCCGTTATGCACCATACTCGGAGGGCACACCCATCATAACCATGGAGGTCATAACCATGGAGGAAATGGGAACAACCGCAGCCAGGACAACAAGTCAGGCCATGGCAATGGCAATGGTAATGGTAATGGCAATCAGCACCGTTCTGCCCCGGCTCCGAAGGATCTGAGCCACATCACCGCTTCAAGTGCGGAAGGCAGGGCACTATGCCATCGACTGCCGGAGGCCAAGCGGAGGAATGGAAATGGCAATGAAGGCTCGTGAAGAGGCCCAATCCGTTCCCTCGTGCTCGGGTGAACCACATCGGCGTGGAGGGCGTCTATGATCAGCCGGAACAATCGTGGTTGGTAAGTTTTTATTGAATTCACGTTCAGTTTTGGTTCTCTTTGATTCTGGTGCAACACATTCATTCATATCAAGGGTAGTTGTGGAAAAGTACGGGTTGCCCACTAGAACCCTTAGAAGCGCCCTTCGCGTCAGTTCCGCAGGAGGAGAAATGATGGCAGGAGTAGGCTGTCATGCAACCCTCAACATCGGGAACCATAAATTTCCCGCAGATCTCATAGTGTTGGAAACCCAGACCTTGGATGTAATCCTAGGCATGGATTGGTTGTCAAAGTTCGAAGGGAACATAGGCGTGCCCAAGAAGTCTATTACGCTCACCACCGGAGGCGAAGAGGATTAAGTATGTAGCCGAGCACTGACCAGATGAAGAATCATGTGCATTCCCTCACGGGGAGTTGTTCGGGAGGAAGTGCCGATGGTGCAAGATTTTCCGATGTGTTTCGGAGGAATTACCAGAATGCCACGGACGGGGACATTGAATTTCTGATCGAGCTATTGCCCGGCACAGCCCCAATATCCAAGAGACCTTATCGGATGCCACCGAATGAGTTGAAAGAGATCAAGGATCAAATTAATGAGTTATTGGAGAAAGGATATATTCGTCCAAGCTCGTCACCTTGGGAGCCCAGTTCTTTTGGTAGAGAAGAAGGATGGAAGTTTGAGGATGGTTGTGGATTATCGTGCATTGAACGAGGTGACCATCAAGAACAAGTACCCTCTGCCAATGATTAATGATTTGTTTGATCAGCTAGTAGGAGCCAAGGTATTCTCTAAGATCGATCTTCGATCAGGGTATCATCAGTTAAAGATCCGTGAAAAGGATATACCCAAAACAGCGTTCACTACCAGGTATGGTTTATATGAGTATACCGTCATGTCATTTGGATTGACTAATGCTCCTGCGTACTTCATGAACTTGATGAACAAGGTGTTTATGGAATATCTGGACAAGTTTGTCGTGGTGTTCATCGATGATATATTGATTTTCTCCAAGAGCGAGGAAGAGCATAAAGAACATTTGCGTCTAGTTACGGAGAAACTTGAGAACATCGGTTGTATGCCAAGTTCAGCAAATGTGAATTTTGGCTGAAGGAAGTTGGATTCCTCGGACATGTTATCTCGGGAGAAGGAATAGCAGTTGATCCCGCCAAGGTTGAATCGGTCACCGATTGGCGATCACCCACCTCGATCAAGGAGATCCATGATTTTCTCGGACTCGCAGGATATTATCGGAGGTTCATTGAGAACTTCTCGAAGATTGCCAAGCCCATGACTGAGCTGTTGAAGAAGGAAGACAAGTATGTTTGGACCAAGGAATGTGAAGCCGGTTTTGAGGAATTGAAGAAAGCGGTTGGTCACAGCCCAGTGTTGATATTGCGGACATACACAAGGAATACCAGGTCTATTGTGGCGCTTCTCGTCAAGGACTCGGAGGAGTATTGATGCAGGAAGGCAAGGTTGTAGCTTATGCCTCCGGACAGCTACGACCTCATGAGATGAATTATGCCACACATGATTTGGAGTTAGCGGTAGTAGTGCATGCACTCAAGACACAGAGACATTTCCTCATCGGAAATCGTTGTGATGTTTACACAGATCACAAGAGCTTGAAGTATATTTTCACCTTGAAGGAATTGAACCTCGAGGCGAGAGGAGATGGCTAGAGTTGATCAAGGACTACGACATGAGATTGCATTACCACCCGGTAAGGCTAATGTTGTAGCAGATCGTTGAGCCGTAAGAGTTACGTGAATACTCTTACGGCGGAGGATTACCGAGTTAGTCGATGACCTCGAGATCTCCATTGGAGATAGTTCGAGAGGATTTGTTGCAACTCTGGAAGTACAGTCCACTTTGGCGAAAGGATTCGTGAAGCCCAGAAGTCGGACAAGGAAATTGATGAGATAAAGCAAAAGATGGATGAAGGAAAAGCTAAAGGATTCCGTAAGGATGAACATGGAACTATATGGTTTGAGGATCGTATCTATGTGCCCAATGATCCCGAGCTCAGGAAGCTAATTCTTCAGGAGGCTCATGATTCACCGTACTCGATCCACCCCGGCAACACCAAGATGTACCTGGATTTGAAGCAAAGTTTACGGTGGTGGTATGAAGAAGGATATTGCCGAGTACGTAGCGATGTCGATGTTTGTCAACGTGTAAAGCGAGAACATCGAAGCGGCAGGTTACTTCAACCTTTGCCGATTTCCGATTGGAAATGGGAGAAACTTAGTATGGACTTCATCACGGGATTACCTGGACCCGTTCAGTTATGATTCTATCTGGGTAGTGGTTGATCGTTTGACCAAGGTAGCTCACTTCATTCCGTGAAGACTACCTATACCAGTGCTAAGTTGGCCAAGATATACATGACCAGGATCGTATATGCGCATGGAGTTCGAGGAAAATCGTGTCGAGATAGAGGAACGCAGTTTACCTCAAAGTTTTGGAAGCGATTGCATGAAACTTTGGAGTGCGAGGCTGGAATTCAAGATGCAGCTTTTCATCCATGAGCGGATGGACAGACCGAGAGAGTCAATCAGATTACGGAGGACATGTTGAGAGCTTGTGTGCTAGACTATGGGTCTAGCTGGGATGATAATTTGCCGTCTGTGAGTTCTCATACAACAACAGCTATCGATCCGGTTTGAAGATGGCCCCTTCGAAGCTCTATCACGGAAGGAGGTGCGAACACCATTCTTTGTGGGATAGTGTTGGAGATCGATCACTTTTCGGTTCCGATCTTATCAAGGATTCGAAGAGAAAGTCAAGCTGATTCGAGACAGGCTCAAGATAGCACAGATCGAGACGGAAGAGTTATGCCGACGATGGCGCAAGGAAGTGACTTACGAAGTGGGAGACCGAGCATATCTTCGTGTGTCTCACTTCGTGGAATCAAGAGGTTTGGAGTCAAGGGAAAGTTAGCACCCGATTCATTGGCCCTACAAAATCCTCGAACGTCGGGGAGAGGTTGCTTACAAGTTGGAATTGCCGGAAGGATTGTCCGGAGTTCATGATGTCTTCCATGTTTCTCAGCTGAAGAAGTGTCATGCTGAGGGAAATACTTACGCTACTTTGCTGCATCACCCTTTCCTCTTCAAGGGAAAACCAACGAAGTGCTCAAGAGGTAGCAAGAAGGATTTCTGACGCTGTTGCCGGGGAGTCTACGCACCAGTCAAGACATACCAAGTACCCATCACAAACTCTTATCCCTCGCATTACATTATTTGCCATTTGCCTCTCATTTTCCTCTCCCCCACTTCACCCTTGCCGTTTTATTCGCCCTCTCTTTCCGTTCGCCTCTTTTTCGCTTGCTTCTTGTTTGCTTGTGTGTTGGATTGCTTGCTTGTCATGATGGCTTAAGATAATACTAAATTGTGTGATTTTGCCAATACCAACAACAATGATTTTCTCAGCACTCCGATTGCTCCTCTTACCGGTGCCGAATCTTGTGAAATTAATGCTGCTTTGCTGAATCTTGTCATGAAAGATTAATTCGCCGGCCTTCCTAGTGAAGATGCCGCTACCCATCTAAATATCTTTGCTTATTTGTGTGATATGCAAACGAAGAAAGATGTGGACAATGATATTGTTAAATTGAAGCTATTTCCCTTTTCGCTTAGAGATCGTGCTAAAACTTGGTTTTCGTCTTTGCCTAAAAATAGTATTGATTCTTGGAACAAGTGCAAAGATGATTTTATCTCTAAGTATTTTTCTCCCGCTAAGATCATCTCTCTTAGAAACGATATTATGAACTTTAAGCAACTTGATCATGAACATGTTGCACAAGCTTGGGAGAGAATGAAATTAATGATACGTAATTGCCCTACACATGGTTTGAATTTATGGATGATTATACAAAAAATTATCTTTGGATTGAATTTTGCTTCTAGAAATCTTTTAGATTGACATGGGAGGCACTTTTATGAAAATCACTTTAGGAGAAGCTACTAAACTCCTAGATAATATTATGGTTAATTATTCTCAATGGCACACTGAAAGATCTACTAGTAAAAAGGTGCATGCAATTGAAGAAATTAATGTTTTGAGTGAAAAGATGGATGAACTTATGAAATTGTTTGCTAATAAAAGTGTTTCTTCTTATCCCAATGATATGCCTTTGTCTACTTTGATTGAGAATAATAATGAATCTATGGATGTGAATTTTGTTGGTAGGAACAATTTTGGCAACAACGCTTATAGAGGAAACTTTAATCCTAGGCCGTATCCTAGTAATCCCTCTAATAATTATGGTAGTTCCTACAACAACTCTTATGGAAATTTTAATAAGATTCCCTCTGATTTTGAGACTAGTGTTAAAGAATTTATGATTTCTCAAAAGAATTTGAATGCTTTGCTTGAAGGAAAATTGCCTAAGATTGATGAGTTGGCTAGGAATGTGGATAGAATTTCTCTTGATGTTGATTATTTGAAACTTAGATCTATTCCACCAAAGCATGATATCAATGAGTCTCTCAAAGCCATGAGAATTTCCATTGATGATTGCAAAGAAAGAACCGCTAGGTTGCGTGCTAAAAAAGATTGCTTTATGAAAGCGTGTTCTTCTAGTTTTCATGATAATAAGGATGAAGATCTAAAAGTGATTGATGTGTCTCCTATTAAATATTTGTTTTGCAATATGAATCTTGATAATGATGGGACTGGAGATGAGTCAACTTTAGTTAAAAGGCGTCCCAATGATTCGGTGTGTTTAGATCTTGATGCAAAATTTGGTAATGAATCCACCCGGATCCCAAGGTATATCAAAGCCAAATTGAATCAACAATAATTTGTAATTTAGTAGTGATCAAAAGTAACATATATCAAGCAATGACGAAGTCTAACTCTCTTCCTATGCATCGGCATGTCATACAAGAACAGTTCATGCACATCAAGTAAAGGCCAATACATAGCATAAGCAGTTTCTTGCAATTCTATCGTGTTGGAAACATAAAGAGGCGGAGATGTAGTTCCTCTCTAATAATAATTGCAAGTAGGAGCAGCAAGCACATGCATATTATAGTCATCAAAATTATCATGTGCAGCGGTAAAAGGCAACCCTCAATATAATCCTTAATAAGTGCAAACTTCTCTGATATAGTGTAGTCGGGAGAATTCAAAAAGATAATAGGACTATCATGTGTGGGTGCAATAGCAACAATTTCATGTTTAACATAAGGAACTATAGCAAGTTCATATCCATAAGCATAATTCATATTGGCATCATGGCCACAAGCATAACAAACATCAAGTTCATCAAAAAGGGATATTTCAAAAGAATCAACGGGATCATAGCAATTATCATGGCATTCATCCTTCCGTAAGAACGATGGGACATTAAATAATATATGAGTTGGAGAGTTACTCTCATTAGAAGGCGGGAACGGGTAGCTAATCCGATCTTCCTCCTTTTGTTCTTCGCTCTCCTCATCATCTTTATCTTCCAACGAGCTCACATTTTCATCAATTTCTTCTTCCATAGACTCCTACAAAATATTAATCTCTTCTCGGACAGCGGAGACTTTCTCAATAAATTCATCAATGTCATAATTGTATTTATAATTCTCATAGCAATATTTTAGGATAGCTAAATTTTCAGGTCTATAAACTGAATCATCAAAATCTTCAAACTCTTTAAACAAAGATTCTATTTCACATGCACCCTTAAAAGCAACAAATTCTTCTATTCATTCCACATCATAGTAATCATATATACCATTAGCATAAGAAGCCAAGGTTTTATCATCATTAAATTTGCATGAAAAGGGAAGGGGTGGAGCCTTCATCCTAGAGCAACAAGTATAATCATATCTCAAGCATAGTTGCCGAGTATACCAATGCAACACATGAAATTGATCCCATAATAGTTTCCCTTTTTGAGTCAAGCGATAATCCCTAAAGTATTCACGTTGATCCAACGTGTCTCCCATTACATAATTGAATGGGGTTTTCTCAGGATTATTAAAGTAGTGCATGATATCTTTCACATAATGAGCATCGAGGGTTTTAGGAGCTTCCCCATATCCATGAGTAGCAAGTACACCTAATTCTTTTTGGTATTTCGTGTTCCATATCCATAACTAAAGATATAGAACAACTTAGAACAGAAAATAAAAACTCCTTAGTGATAAAGCAAACAAGCACACATGAGAATATTCACCCCACGCTATTGCTCCCAGGCAACGGCGCCAGAAAAAGGTCTTGATAACCCACAAGTATAGGGGATCAATTGTAGCCCCTTTCCATAAGAGTGTCGAACCCAACGAGGAGCTAAAGGTAGAACAAATATTCCCTCAAGTTCTATCGACCACCGATACAACTCTACGCACGCTTGATGTTCGCTTTACCTAGAACAAGTATGAAACTAGAAGTACTTTGTAGGTGTTGTTGGATAGGATTGCAAGATAATGAAGAGCGCGTAAATAAAAAGTAGGGGCTGTTTAGATGAAGACACAACTAAGTTAGTTTTAGTAGAGAGATTTTTTTGTCACAAGAGAATTATTTGTCCCTAGGCAATCGATAACTAGATCGGTAATCATTATTGCAATTTTATTTGAGGGAGAGGCATAAGCTAACATACTTTCTCTTATTGGATCATATGCACTTATGATTGGAACTCTAGCAAGCATCCGCAACTACTAAAGAGCATTAAGGTTAAACCCAACCATAGCATTATAAGTCATCAAGTTCTCTTTACTCCCATACGCAAACAACCTACTTACTCGGGTATGTGCTTCTGTCACTCACGCCACCCACCATAAGCAAATCATGAACATATTGCAAACCCTACAACGAGGATCCCTGACGCTTGCGCGACACGGAGAGCACCATAGGACAGCACCAATAATAAAACATGCAACTCAAACCAATCACGATCATCAATTAACCCATAGGAAAAACGGATCTACTCAAACATCATAGGATAGCCATACACCATTGGGAAATAATATATAGCGTTGAGCACCATGTTTAAGTAGAGATTACAGCGGATAAAAGAGGGGTTACACCGCTGCATAGAGGGGGGAAGAGTTGGTGACGACGGCGGTGAAGTTGTTGGTGTAGATTGCGGTGACGATGATGGCCCCGGCGGTGTTCCGGCGCCACCGGGAGAGAGGGGGGAGAGCCCCCGTCTTCTTCTTCTTACTTGACCTTCCCCCTAGATTGGAGAAGGGTTTCCCCTCTGGTCCTTGGCTTCCATGGCGGGGGAGGGGTGGGAGCCCCTGCGAGATTGGATCTCTCTCTCTCATTGTTCCCTTCTGTTTTCTGCGCTCCCTGATTCTGCCCTTTCACCGTTTCTTAAATTCCCGGAGATCCGTAACTCCGATTGGGCTGAAATTTGGACACGATTTTTATCCAGATATTGGCTTTCTTGTGGCGAAAGAAGGGCAGTAACCGCCTTACGGAGTGGCCACGAGGGCCCAGGGCACGCCCTACCCCCTGGGGCGCGCCCCTCACCCTCGTGGGCGCCTCGGGCTTCATCTCGTGTTGATTCTTTTTCCCAAAAATCACATATATTCCAAAATAAATCTCCGAAAGTTTTTATCGCGTTTGGACTCCGTTTGATATGGATTTTCTGCGAAACAAAAAACATGCAACAAACAAGAACTAGCACTGGGCACTGTATCAATATGTTAGTCCCAAAACTAGTATAAAAAGTTGCCAAAAGTATGTAGAACTTGTAGAATATTGGCATGGAACAATCAAAAATTATAGATACAACGGAGACGTATCAGACCTGAATAATTGTTTTTTGGTGCCAGCGTTAAGGATGAACATTATATCTGGATCTTGTTTGATGCTAGATGGTTATTCATTTAAATCAGAGAATAATGGTTATTCTATTTATGTGAGTAATATCTTTTATGGTCATGCACCCTTGATGAGTGGTCTATTTTTTTTGAATCTCGACAGTAGTGATACACATATTCATAGTATTGAAGCCAAAAGGTATAAGTTTAATAATGATAGGGCAACTTATTTGTGGCACTGTCGTTTAGGTCATATTGGTGTAAAGCTAATGAAGAAATTCCATGCTGATGGGCTTTTGGAATCACTTGATGCTTGCGAACCATGCCTCATGGGCAAGATGACTAAGACTCCGTTCTCTGGAACAATGGAGCGAGCGACAGACTTGTTGGAAATAATACATACTGATGTATGCGGTCTGATGAGTGTTGAGGCTCGCGGAGGGTATCGTTATTTTCTGACCTTCACAGATGATTTGAGGAGATATGGGTATATCTACTTGATGAAACATAAGTCTGAGTTTGTAAAGTTCAAAGAATTTCAGAGTGAAGTGGAAAATCATCGTAACAAGAAAATAAAGTATCTATGATCTGATCGTGGAGGAGAATATTTGAGTTATGAGTTTGGTCTTCAGTTTAAACAGTGGGGAATAGTTTCGCAACTCACGCCACCTGGAACACCACAACGTAATGGTGTGTCCGAACGTCGTAACCGTACTTTATTGGATATGGTGTGATCTACGATGTCTCTTACTGATTTACCGCTATCATTTTGGGGTTATGCTTGAGAGACGTCTGCAATCACGTTAAATAGGGTACCATCTAAGTCCGTTGAGACGACACCATATGAGTTGTGGTTTAGCAAGAAACCTAAGCTGTCATTTCTTAAAGTTCGGGGATGCGATGCTTATTTGAAAAAGCTTCAACCTGATAAACTCAAACCGAAATCGGAGAAATGTGTCTTCATACGATACCCAAAGGAGACTGTTGGGTACACCTTTTATCACAGATCCGAAGGCAAGATATTCGTTGCTAAGAATGGATCCTTTCTAGAGAAGGAGTTTCTCTTGAAAGAAGTGAGTGGGAGGAAAGTAGAACTTGATGAGGTAATTGTACCTTCTCCCGAATTGGAAAGTAGTTCATCACAGAAATCAGTTCCAGTGATTCCTACACCAATCAGTGAGGAAGCTAATGATAATGTTCATAAAACTTCAGAGCAAGTTACTACTGAACCTCGTAGGTCAACCAGAGTAAGATCCACACCAGAGTGGTACGGTAATCCTGTTCTGGACGTCAAGTTACTAGACCATGACGAACCTATGAACTATGAGGAAGCGATGATGAGCCCAGATTTCGCAAAATGGCTTGAGGCCATGAAATCTAAGATGGGATCCATGTATGAGAACAAAGTGTGGACTTTGGTTGACTTGCCCGATGATCGGCAAGCCATAGAGAATAAATGGATCTTCAAGAAGAAGACTGACGCTGACGGTAATGTTACTGTCTACAAAGCTCGACTTGTTGCAAAAGGTTTTCGAAAATTTCAAGGAGTTGACTACGATGAGACCTTCTCACCCGTAGCGATGCTTAAGTCTGTCCGAATCATGTTAGCAATTACCGCATTTTATGATTATGAAATTTGGCAAATGGATGTCAAAACTGCATTCCTTAATGGATTTCTTAAAGAAGAGTTGTATATGATGCAACCAGAAGGCTTTGTCGATCCTAAAGGTGCTAACAAAGTGTGCAAGCTCTAGCGATCCATTTATGGACTGGTGCAATCCTCTCGGAGTTGGAATATATGCTCTGATAGTGTGATCAAAGCATATGGTTTTAAACAGACTTTTCGAGAAGCCTGTATTTACAAGAAAGTGAGTGGGAGCTCTGTAGAATTTCTAATATTGTATGTGGATGACATATTGTTGATTGGAAATGATACAGAATTTCTGAATAGCACAAAAGGATACTTGAATAAGAAATTTTCAATGAAAGACCTCGGTGAAGCTGCTTACATGTTGGGCATCAAGATCTATAGAGATAGGTCAAGACGCTTAATTGGATTTTCACAAAGCACATACCTTGATAAGATTTTGAAGAAGTTCAAAATTGATCAGTCAAAGAAAGGGTTCTTGCCTGTGTTACAAGGTGTGAAGTTGAGTGAGACTCAATGCCTGACCATTACAGAAGATAGAGAGAAAATGGAAGTCATTCCCTATGCTCAGCCATAGGTTCTATCATGTATGCAATGTTGTGTACCAGACCTGATGTGTGCCTTGCTATAAGTATAGTATGGAGGTACCAAAGTAATCCAGGAGTGGATCACTGGACAGCGGTCAAGAACATCCTTAAATACCTGAAAAGGACTAAGGATATGTTTCTCGTATATGAAGGTGACAAAGAGCTAGTCGTAGATGGTTACGTCGATGCAAGCTTTGACACTGATCCGGACGATTCTAAATCGCAAACCGGATAGGTATTTTTATTAAACGGTGGAGCTGTTAGTTGGTGCAGTTCTAAACAAAGCGTCGTGGCGGGATCTACATGTGAAGCGGAGTACATAGCTGCTTGGAAGCGACAAATGAAGGATGCGGATGAAAGAGTTCATTTCCGATCTAGGTGTCATACCTAGTGCATCGGGACCAATGAAGATCTTACGTGACAATCTTTGGTGCAATTGCCTTGGCAAAGGAATCCAGATTTCACAAGAGGACCAAGCACATCAAGAGACGCTTCAATTCCATCCGGGACCAAGTCCGGTGGGAGACATAGAGATTTGCAAGATACATACGTGTCTGAATGTTGCGAACCCGTTGACTAAGCCTCTTCCACGAGCAAAACATGATCAACACCAAGACTCCATGGGTGTTAGAATCATTACTGTGTAATCTAGATTATTGACTCTAGTGCAAGTGGGAGACTGAAGGAAATATGCCCTAGAGGCAATAATAAAGTTGTTATTTTATATTTCCATATATCATGATAAATATTTATTATTCATGCTAGAATTGTATTAACCGGAAACTTAGTACATGTGTGAATACTAAGGCAAACAGAGTGTCACTAGTATGCCTCTACTTGACTAGCTCTTTAATCAAAGATGATTAAGTTTCCTAACCATAGACATGTGTTGTCATTTGATGAACGAGATCATATCATTAGAGAATGATGTGATGGACAAGACCCAACCGTTAGCTTAGCATAATGATCATTTAGTTTTATTGCTATTGCTTTCTTCATTACTTATACATGTTCCTCTGGCTATGAGATTATGCAACTCCCGAATACCGAAGGAACACCTTGTGTGCTATCAAACGTCACAATGTAACTGGGTGATTATAAAGATGCTCTACAGGTGTCTGTGAAGGTGTTTGTTGGGTTGGCATAGATCAATATTAGGATTTGTCACTCCGTGTATCGGAGAGGTATCTCTGGGCCCCCTCGATAATGCTCAACACTATAATCCTTGCAAGCAATGTAACTGGTGAGTTAGTTATGGATGATGCATTATAGAACGAGTAAAGAGACTTGCCGGTAATGAGATTGAACTAGGTATGATGATACCAACGATCGAATATCGGGCAAGTAACATACCGATGACAAAGGGAACAACATATGTTGTTATGCGGTTTGACTGATAAAGATCTTTGTAGAATATGTAGGATCCAATATGAGCATCCAAGTTCCGCTATTGGTTACTGACCGGAGATGTGTCTCGATCATGTCTACATAGTTCTCAAACCCGTAGGGTCCGCACGCTTAACGTTCGATGACGATTTGTATAATGAGTTATGTGATTTGATGTACGGAAGTTTGTTCGTAGCCCCGGATGAGATCACAGACATTACGAGGAGTCTCGAAGTGGTCGAGACATAAATATTGATATATTGGACGATGTTATTCGGACACCGGATGAGTTCTGAGAGGTACCGGATAATTATCGGAGTGCCCGAGGGTTATCGGAACCCTCGGGGGAACTAATGGGCCTTAGTGGGGAGAGAGGAAGGGACACAAGGGGCTGCCCCCTGGGTCCGAATTGGACTAGGGGAAGGGGGCGACGCCCCCCTTTCCTTCCCTTCCCCCTCTCCCTTCCTTCTTCCCCTTTTCCTCCAGGTGAAATCCTACTAGGACTTAAAGTCCTAGTAGGACTCCCCTCTCCTGGCACGCTCTACATGGCCGGCCGGCCTCCCCCTCCCCTCCTTTATATGCGGGGGCAGGGGAGCACCCTGGGATACACAAGTTTCTCTTAACCGTGTGCGGTGCCCCCCTCCACAGTTACACACCTCGGTCATATCATCGTAGTGCTTAGGCGAAGCCCTGTGTCGGTAACTTCATCATCACCGTCACCACGCCATCGTCTTGTGGAACTCTCCTCGTCCTCAAGCTGGATCAAGAGATCGAGGGGCGCCATCGAAGCTGAGCGTGTGCTGAACGCGGAGGTGTCGACGTTCGGTGCTTGGATCGGTTGGATCGCGAAGACGTTCGACTACATCAACCGTGTTACTAAACGCGCTTCCGCTTTGGGTCTCACGAGTGCGTGGACACACTCTCCCCGCTCGTTGCTATGCATATCCTAGAGAGATCTTGTGTGATCGTAGATAATTTTTTTGAAATACTGCGTCCCCCAACACGGACTCCTTGGACTATGAGTCCATATAAGTAGCTAGATGACATCTTCTCTTCCTTAATATTCAAAGCAAAGATCTCATGTGTTGCCCTGCATGATTGAGATCAATCCCATATAATTCTTGTTGTGTTTTTTGCAGTGCGATGAATTGTCACTTTATGATCGGATATACTCATGACTTCTTTTGATATTCCTTGTTGCATGATTTATATACACATATGTTCTCCGATTTTATTATTCTTGCACTAAGAGGGAGTTGCGTATGTTGGTTCGGTTTGGTCTTGCAAATAAACTAGTGTAACATCCCAAAGTTCTAAATTTTGGAATGTTATAAACAAATAGATAGATTTGATTGATTGTTTGATTGATTGACTGAAAGTGAGTGAATTCGAAACTTTTTGAAAGTTAAATGAGAGGGAATAAAAGGACTTTCCCAAACTTTCATTTTGCTTTTATGATCTTGAGAATTCAAATTCTTTTCATCACAAAATCTCGGAGAGAAGATGACATAACTTCTTCCATTTATTTAAATGACAAGGGTGTTGAAAATATTTGAATTTCATTTGAGAATATTTCCAATTACGGAACTTTATGCAACTCAATGATTTTCACGGCGAAGATAAAATGACTTCTTCAAAACAAATGAAATATGAGTTGGGAGTTTCAAAGAATTAAATTCAAAGTTCTTTGAATTTATTTTCAATTTGGAGTTATTTGAGTTTTATTCAAATTATTTTTCTCCAAAAATAAAATATATGGAAAATAGGGTAACATGATTCCCTACATCAGAAAATTGGAGAGAAATTAATTTGAAGTCATTTTGGTATTTTTAAAATGATTTTTGTTGGATTTTATTGGACCAGAAGCACTCTTTGCTTTATTTGAATTTGTGTGAATTTTATTTAATGCTATAGAAATGTCCATGTTGTAGGAAATCTTTTTCTGAAAATTTCGATATATTATATGCCTATATTATATTTTATTTTGGTGGTTTGTTCTAATTTTGTTTTCTGGAAAATGTTTACAAAAAAAAACGTCCCTTGAACTAGGTGACTCCCGGCCAGCGGCCCGACTCGCGCCGCCTTGCCCGTCGTCCCGACTCCTCCGAGTCCCGTGGCCATGCTTGCCTGCCACGCCACCGCCTCCCCAGCCTTTAAAAGCAGGCCCACGCCTCGACTCCCTCTCTCCTCGCTCGCCGCCCGCCGCCCAAATCGTCGCCGCCCGTCGAGATCCGCCAAGCGCCGCTTGAAACCTCCACCCTCGCCTATGCCCACTGCCGCCACCACTGCACGCCGCCAACAAGACCTCCCGTGCTCTCCGCCGTCCTCGACGAACGCCGAGCTGCCGCCCACCTCGCCGGGAGTACGTAGCCTCGGGAGAGCTGCCGGCTCACGAAAACCGCCAAACCGCCGTGGACCGGTAAAACCCGCTAAAGAACCGCCCGGTTTTTCTTTATTATTCTAGATCAGTTTTTGTTTTTTTTGAATAGTTTAGTTTGCGAGCGTTCATTAGTTAGGGTACGGTAGTGAACGAGTTCGTTCATTAGCTTTCTGTAGCGGGCGTTCGCCCGTTAGATTTTTTTCTTTTTCTTTTTATTTTAGTCAGGGACCTATCCGTAATTAGTTTCTTTACCGTTTAGCCCCTGATTTTCAAACGTTCGTAACTTTTTGCCCGTTTGTCCAAATTCAACGAAACCAACGCCCACTTCTTCGTTATGATCTCCTCTATCTAGTAATCCAACTCAAAGATGTTTTTGAAAGTTTTTAAATTTTAATTCAAACAGATTTGTATTCAAACTTCGTCTGATCATAACATGAGTTTCGTAGCTCTATTTGAGTTGATTCTTTTTGCAAATCGAAGCTCTTGACCTAAACTTTCTGATAAGGCCAAATTCACATAATTTTGGTACTATTAGAAATTGTTTTATGTTGCAAGAGTTATTTGCTTGGTTTTTATGTTTTCCGAGTTGTTTCTTCGTTCGGTCCGATGTTTTGAGTGATTGCTTATGTGTGGCTACTATTGCTTGCTTACGATAGATTGACCGATGTGTAACGAGTAGATCTATCAAGAGTTTTGAGTGTGAATCATCTTCATCAACTTTGCAGGCAAGTAACACTTTGATCATACTCTTTTCATACCCAGTTTTTATGCATTAGCTTCAACCCTCAAACATTGCATGGTTAGGATGTCATTAATTTGTGGGTTGGGAAGTAGATGATGAGGTAGGAACCTATTGCCCTGTTACTATCAAACCCTTGGGAGTTACTTCTACGTGTTGCTTATATTGCTATGCTATGCTCGTAGACGTGGTTGGGTTTGAGAGTTATTCATGACAGATGTGAGATTGTTAATTAATGGTTAACTTAAGGTGGCAACTTTAATACACATCCTGGTGGATCGAGGCACTGGGGAACCCAGTGTTGTCTGTTTTATTTTGGAAATCCCGAGGTACCCGCGTGATCTTCCTATGGACCGCCACCAGGCTCAAAGGAACTGAGATTATTCATGCTAGAAACTTCCGTGTGCAGCCACAAGCTATTATGGGCTCTAGCATAGTTGAGTAAGTTACGTGAAGCTCTTGAAGAGGTAGATCAGCAGGTAGTGGGTTTTGTAGGTTTGGTATGGTCTACCGGAGTAGATAGTTAATGTTTACGAAAGATCGTGTCTCGGTCATCCATTTCTCAAACACCATGCGGTCACGAGAAATCAACGGAGGCGATCGAGTCTTGTGGAGAAAAGTGCGCAAACCTCTGCAGAGTGTACAATCTAATCATGGTTAGTCGTGTCCCCAGTTATGGACAATTCTGAGTATCTAGTACTTGAGTATTCACATGTATCTCATCACTCTAAATTAATATTGCTGGGATCTTAATTATTTTAATTGGGATTGAGTTGGGGTTATACCTTCTCAATGATGTTTCAACCACCATGATAGTTAAATTAAAATTTATTCCTTTGATATAGGGAAAAATTGGCTTTATGCAAAACTGTATCCATAGAGCTTTCCACCAGCCATATATGCATGTAGTATAGGCTTATCATTCCATTATTCTCTATGTGTTACATTGCCAGCATATTCCATGTGCTGACCCGTTTTCGGGCTGCAACTTTTCATGTTGCAGACTTTTCAGATGACGAGTAAGTGATACGTTAGGGTTACGATTTCTACACTCAACCTTGCCGTTGGTGTTGATGGGAATCCACAACCTTGTTACTTCCGCTATTTGAATTGAGGTAATAGTATTTACGCTACTTTATACATGTGATTTACCTTTGTTATAAATCCTCGAGTACTGTGTGTGTCAGCATACCGATCCAGGGATGACACTTAAGCACAGAGACTTGATCCATTCGGGTCGGGTCGCTACAAGATGGTATCGAGCACATGTTGTTGTAGGGGACGTGACCATAGATAATGGCAAGCCCATAGGAAAGATTTTTCTCTACAACTTCATTTTCAAAATGATCTTTTACCTCTCTTCTCTTCTGAGCTTATTCAAAAAATTCCTTTTAGTGAGATTATACCCCTTTCCCCTTTTTGACCACGAAGATTCAGCTGATGGGATCACTCCAAGAAGTACAATATATTGAACAACTAAGACCCTTTATAATGAAGAGGATTTTTCCGAGCATTATAATGTTGGAAACTACAACGGTTGAAGACTCTATAGAATTTCCGGATTTGTATGACCTAGGAAGGCACCCCTTATGGAACTTGGCAGACTATGGAAGCTGTCAATACCCGAGATCCAGGTGTATCGGAGAAAGACCGGAACATGGAGCATAGAACTCAAAGTTTTGTCAAGAAACCCTAAGGCAGGAGATATCAACTATGGAATGAAAACTCATGGCAGTAACATGGGCATAGACATGGCTAACCATGGTGTTATTGCCCGCCTATGCTATTGTCACCATGCGGAGTTAAGCGTGCAAATGCATGGAAGGATTGGATGGTAGAAGGCTGATGGAGCACCTATCAGCAAGATGAAGTTTTAACCTTAGCCGGTGTATCACCAGGATCTGGATTGTTACATCAAGAAGTTAAGATGGACCTACAAGAAGCGATTTGATAAGGAAGCGTTAGTGAAGAACTCGGGACCCGAAGCTGAAAGTAGCCAAGCTAGAGGAGCCAAACCTTGAGACATCAAAGATTAAATCGAGGCCCGAAGGACGATGGGATCATGGTTCATGTCGAGGTTGATGAAATTCAGAAGTTGGAACGTAACTCCGAAATATTGAAGGGCGCCACGAGAGACTTTGCGACAACAGAGATGATCTGGCAAAAGAACTTGAGTAGGACAAGCATGATCGGAAGAAGCCATCGGAGACATGAACAAGAATCGAAGAGTTTGATGACTTTGAAGATTTATTGACTATTAGAAGCCCAAACCCCTATTATATACCTGCGTTAGATGCGACGATTGTGAGCTGTCATTTGTTTGATGTTTTTCCGATAGCCACAAATAAAATCTGTCTTTTCAAAACTTTTGTTTGTATTGTGTGTATCCCTCTCTATCTCTCTTATCCCACCCCAAAACCCATGGACCCCATAGAGGATGAATGGTGATGAGCTTGTATTGTATGGACCAATGAGTCAATTGGAGACAGACCAATGGATTCAGAACATGGAGGATCACATGAAGAATATGAAGGAAATATGCCCTAGAGGCAATAATAAAGTTATTATTTATTTCCTTATTTCATGATAAATGTTTATTATTCATGCTAGAATTGTATTAACCGGAAACATAATACATGTGTGAATACATAGACAAACAGAGTGTCACTAGTATGCCTCTACTTGACTAGCTCGTTAATCGAAGATGGTTATGTTTCCTAACCATAGACATGAGTTGTCATTTGATTAACGGGATCACATCATTAGGAGAATGATCTGATTGACATGACCCATTCCGTTAGCCTAGCACTTGATCGTTTAGTATGTTGCTATTGCTTTCTTCATGACTTATACATGTTCCTATAACTATGAGATTATGCAACTCCCGTTTACGGAGGAACACTTTAGGTACTACCAAACGTCACAACGTGAATCTGCGTGATTATAAAGGAGTACTACAGGTGTCTCCAAAGGTACATGTTGGGTTGGCGTATTTGAGATTAGGTTTTGTCACTCCGATTGCTCGGAGAGGTATCTCTGGGCCTTCTCGGTAATACACATCAGATAAGCCTTGCAAGCATTGCAACTAATAAGTTAGTTGCGAGATGATGTATTACGGAACGAGTAAAGAGACTTGTCGGTAACGAGATTGAACTAGGTATTGGATACCGACGATCGAATCTCGGCAAGTAACATACCGGTGACAAAGGGAACAACGTATGTTGTTATGCGGTTTGACCGATAAAGATCTTCGTAGAATATGTAGGAGTCAATATGGGCATCCAGGTCCCGCTTATTGGTTATTGACCGAGAATAGTTCTAGGTCATGTCTACATAGTTCTCGAACCCGTAGGGTCCGCACGCAACAAGGTTTCGCGATAGCGGTTATATTATGAGTTTATGAGTTTTGATGTACCGAAGGAGTTCGGAGTCCCGGATGAGATCGGGGACATGACGAGGAGTCTCGAAATGGTCGAGACGTAAAGATCGATATATTGGACGACTATATTCGGAGTTCGGAAAGGTTCGAATGATTCGGGTATTTTTCGGAGTACGGAGAGTTACGGGAATTCGCCAGGAGAAGTATTGGGCCTTATTGGGCCCTGCGGGAAAGAGAGAGGGGCTGCCTAGGGCAGGCCGCGCGCCCCCCCATGGCCTAGTCCGAATTGGACTAGGGGGAGGGGCCGCACCCCCTCCTTCCTTCCCTTCTCTCTTCCCCTTCCTTGTCTCCTACTCCTAATATATGGAAGGACTCCTAGTTGGACTAGGAAAGGGGGAATCCTACTCGGTGGGAGTAGGACTCCCTGGTGCGCCTCCTCCTAGGCCGCCACCTCCCTTGCTCCTTTATATCACAGGGCAGGGGGGCACCCCATGACACACAAGTTGATCTACGGATCGTTCCTTAGCCGTGCGGTGCCCCCTCCACCATATTCCACTTCGGTCATATCGTCATGAGCTTAGGCGAAGCCTCGCTACCGGTGAAGTCATATCGTCATGAGCTTAGGCGAAGCCCTGCGCCGGTGAAGTCATATCGTCATGGAGCTTAGGCGAAGCCCCGCGTCGGTGGAGCATCATCATCGCTACCACGCCGTCGGCCGACGGAACTCATCCCGACACTTTGCTTTGGATCGGAGTCCGGGGATCGTCATCGAGCTGAACGTGTGCGTAACTCGGAGGTGCCGTGACGTTCGGTACTTGGATCGGTCGGATCGTGAAGACGCACGACTACATCAACCGCGTTGTTATAACGCTTCCGCCACGGTCTCACGAGTGCGTGGACATACACTCTCCCCTCTCGTTGCTATGCATCACCATGATCTTGCGTGTGCGTAGGAATTTTTTGAAATTACTCGTTCCCCAATGATGGCATCCGAGCCTAGGTTTTTATGGTTTGATGTTTTGCACGAGTAGAACACAAGTGAGTTGTGGGCGATACAAGTCATCTTGCCTACCAGCATGTCATACTTTGGTTCAGCGGTATTGTGAGATGAAGCGGCCCGGACCGACATTACGCGTACGCTTACGCGAGACTGGTTTCACCGTTACGAGCACTCGTGCTTAAAGTTGGCTGGCGGGTGTCTGTCTCTCTCACTTTAGTTGAACCGAGTGTGGCTACGCCCGGTCCTTGAGAAGGTTAAAACGGAGTCTATTTGACAAAGTATCGTTGTGGTTTTAATGCGTAGGTAAGAACGGTTCTTGCTCAGCCCGTAGCAGCCACGTAAAACTTGCAACAACAAAGTAGAGAACGTCTAACTTGTTTTTGTAGGGCATGTTGTGATGTGATATGGTCAAGACGTGATGCTATATTTTATTGTATGAAATGATCATGTTTTGTAACCGAAGTTATCTTCAACTGGCAGGAGCCATATGGTTGTCGCTTTATTGTATGAAATGCAAACGCCTGTAATTGCTTTACTTTATCACTAAGCGGTAGCGATAGTCGTAGAAGCAATAGATGGCGAAGCGACAACGATGCTACGATGGAGATCAAGGTGTCGCTACGGTGGCGATGGTGATCACGACGGTGCTTCGAGATGGAGATCACAAGCACAAGATGATGATGGCCATATCATATCACTTATATTGATTGCATCTGATGTTTATCCTTTATGCATCTTATTTTGCTTTGATTGACGGTAGCATTTTAAGATGATCTCTCACTAAAATTATCAAGTAGTGTTCTCCACGAGTATGCACCGTTGCCAAAGTTAAATCGTGCCGAGACACCACGTGATGATCGGGTGTGATAAGCTCTCACGTCCATCTACAACGGGTGCAAGCCAGTTTTGCACACGCAGAATACTCGAGTTATACTTGACGAGCCTAGCATATGCAGATATGGCCTCGGAACACGGAGACCGAAAGGTCGAGCGTGAATCATATAGTAGATATGATCAACATAAGATGTTCACCATTGAAAACTACTCCATCTCACGTGATGATCGGTTATGGTTTAGTTGATTTGGATCACGTGATCACTTAGATGACTAGAGAGATGTCTGTCTAAGTGGGAGTTCTTAAGTAATATGATTAATTGAACTTAAATTTATCATGAACTTAGTCCTGGTAGTATTTTGCAAATTATGTTGTAGATCAATAGCTCGCGTTGTTGCTTCCCTATGTTTTTATATGTGTTCCTAGAGAAAATTGTATTGAAAAATGTTAGTAGCAATGATGCGGATTGGATCCGTGATCTGAGGTTTATCCTCATTGCTGCCTGAAGAATTATGTCCTTAATGCACCACTAGGTGGCGGACCTATTGCAGGAGCAAATGTAGACGTTATGAACGTTTGGCTAGCTCAATATGATGACTACTTGATAGTTTAGTGCACCATACTTAACAGCTTAGAATCGGGACTTCAAAGACGTTTTGAACGTCATGGACCATATGAGATGTTCCAGGAATTGAAGTTAATATTTCAAGCAAATACCCGAGTTGAGAGATATGAAATCTCCAACAAGTTCTATAGCTAAAAGATGGAAGAGAATCGCTCAACTAGTGAGCATGTTCTCAGATTGTCCGGGTACTTCAATCGCTTGAATCAAGTGGGAGTTAATCTTCCAGATAAGATAGTGATTGACAGAATTCTCTAGTCACCAACACTAAGTTACTAGAACTTCGTGATGAACTATAGTATGCAAGGGATGACGAAACGATTCCCGAGCTCTTCGTGATGTTGAAATCGGCGAAGGTAGAAATCAAGAAAGAGCATCAAGTGTTGATGATTGACAAGACCACTAGTCTCAAGGAAAAGGGCAAAGGGAAGAAGGGAACTTCAAGAAGAACGGCAAGCAAGTTGCTGCTCGAGTGAAGAAGCCCAAGTCCGGACCTAAGCACGAGACTAAGTGCTTTTGCTGCAATGGAACTGGTCACTAGAAGCGGAACTACCCCAAGTATTTGGCGGATAAGAAGGATGGCAAAGTGAACAAAGGTATATTTGATATACAGATTATTGATGTGTATTTTACTAGTGTTCGTAGCAACCCCTCGGTATTTGATACTGGTTCGGTTGCTAAGAGTAGTAACTTGAAACGGGAGTTGCAGAATGAACAGAAACTAGTTGAAGGGGAAGTGACGATGAGTGTTGGAAGTAGTTCCAAGATTGATATGATCATCATTGCACACTCCCTATACTTTCGGGATTAGTGTGGAACCTAAATAAGTGTTATTTGGTGTTGAGCATAAATATGATTTGATCATGTTTATTGCAATACGGTTATTCATTTAAGTAAGAGAATAAATTGTTGTTCTGTTTACATGAACAAAACCTTATATGGTTACACACCCAATGAAAACGGTTCATTGGATCTCGATCATAGTGATACACATATTCATAATATTGAAACCAAAAGATGCAAAGTTAATAATGATAGTGCAACTTATTTGTGGCATTGCCGTTTAGGTCATATTGGTGTAAAGCGCATGAAGAAACTCCATGCTGATGGATTTTTGGAATCACTTGATTATGAATCATTTGATGCTTACGAACCATGCCTTTTGGGCAAGATGACTAAAACTCCGCTTCTCCGGAACAATGGAACAAGCTCTTGACTTATTGGAAATAATACATACCGATGTATGCGATCCAATGAGTGTTGATGCTCGTGGCAAGTATCGTTATTTGCTGACCTTCACAAGATGATTTGAGCAGATATGGGTATATCTACTTGATGAAACACAAGTGCGAAACATTTGAAAAGTTCAAAGAATTTCAGAGTGAAGTGAAGAATCATCGTAACAAGAAAATAAAAGTTTCTACGATATGATCGCAGAGGAAAAATATTTGAGTTACGAGTTTGGCCTTGATTAAAACAATGTGAAATAATTTCACTACTCACGCCACAGAACACCACAGCATAATGGTGTGTCCGAACGTCAGAACCACACTTTATTGGATATGGTGCGATCTATGATGTATCTTACCGATTTACCACTATCGCTTTTGGGGTTATTCATTAGAGACATCTTCATAAACGTTTAATAGGGCAACATCAAAATCATTTGAGACGACAAAGTATGTACTATGTTTTAACAGTAAACCTAAGCTGTCATTTCTTAAAAGTTTGGAGTTGTGATGCTTATGTGAAAAAGTTTTCACCTGATAAGCTCAAACACAAATCGGAGAAGTGCGTCTTCATAGAATACCCAAAGGTAACTATTGGGTACACCTTCTATCACAGATCCGAAGGCAAGTTTTTCGTTGCTAAGGTGGATCCTTTCTAGAGAACAAGTTTCTCTCGAAAAGAAGTGAGTGGGAGGAAAGTAAGAGCTTGATAAGGTAATTTGTACCTTCTCCCGAATTGGAAAGTAGTTCATCACGTAAATCAGTTCCAGTGATTCCTACACCAATTAGTGAGGAAGCTAATGATGATGATCATGAAACTTGAGATCAAGTTACTACAAAACCTTGTAGGTCTTCCAAAGTACAGTCCGCACTGCAGTGGTACGGTAATCCTATTCTCGGAAGTCATGTTACTAGACCATGATGAACCTCTGAACTATGAGGAAGTGATGATGAGCCCAGATTCCATGAAATGGTTTGAGACCATGAAATCTGAGATGAGATCCATGTATGAGAACAAAGTGTGGACTTTGATGGAGTTGCCCGATGATCGGCAAGCCATATTATATAAATGGATCTTCAAGAGGAAGACAAATGCTGATAGTAGTATTACTATCTACAAAGCTCGACTTGTCGCAGAAAGGTTTTCGACAAGTTCAAGGTGTTGACTACAATGAGATTTTCTCAAGCTGTAGCGATGCTTAAAGTCTGTCAGAATCATGTTAGCAATTGCCACATTTTATGAAATCTGGCAAATGGATGTCAAAACTACATTCTTTAATGATTTTATTAAAGAAGAGTTGTATATGATGCAACAGAAGGTTTTGTCAATCCTAAAGGAGCTAACAAAATGTGCAAGCTCCAATGATCCATCTATGGACTGGTGCAAGCATCTCGGAGTTGGAATAAACACTTTGATAGTGTGATCAAAGCATATGGTTTTATGCAGACTTTTGGAAAAGCCTGTATTTACAAGAAAGTGAGTGGGAGCACTACAAAGCATTTCTGATAAGTATATGTGAATGACATATTGTTGATCGGAAATAATGTAGAATTATTCTGCAAAGCATAAAGGAGTATTTGAAAGGAGTTTTTCAAAGAAGGACCTCGGTGAAGCTGCGCACAAATTGAGCATCAAGATCTATTGAGATAGATCAAAAAAAACGCTTGATGAGTTTTTTCAATAAGAACATACCTTGTCAAGATTTTGAAGTAGTTCAAAATGGAACAGTCAAAGAAAAGTTCTTGCCTGTGTTGCAAAGGTGTGAAATTGAGTAAGACTCAAATCCCGACCACAATGAGAAAATAGAAAAGAGAATGAAAGTCATTCCCTATGCCTCTACCATAGGTTCTATAAAGTATGCTATGCTATGTACCAGGACCTATTGTATACCTTGCTCTGAATTTTGCAAGGAGTACAATAGTGATCTAGGAGTAGATCCTTTGGACATTGGTCAAGAACATCCTTAGTGAGGACTAAGGAAATATTTCTCGATTATGGAGGTGATAAAAGAGCCCGTCAGAAAGAGTTACATCGATGCAAGCTTTTTACACTGATCCGGATGACTCTAAGTCTCAATCTGGATACATATTATAAGTGGGAGCAATTAGCTAGAGTAGCCCGTGCGAGCATTGTAGACATAGAATATTTGCAAAATACATACGGCTCTGAATGTGATGCACCCGTTGACTAAGCTTCTCTCACGAGCAAAACATGATCATCCCTTAGTACTCTTTGGGTGTTAATCACATAGCGATGTGAACTAGATTATTGACTCTAGTAAACCCTTTGGGTGTTGGTCACATGACGATGTGAACTATGGGTGTTAATCACATACAGATGTGAATATTAGTGTTGAATCACATGATGATGTGAACTAGATTATTGACTCTAGTGCAAGTGGGAGACTGAAGGAAATATGCCCTAGAGGCAATAATAAAGTTATTATTTATTTCCTTATTTCATGATAAATGTTTATTATTCATGCTAGAATTGTATTAACCGGAAACATAATACATGTGTGAATACATAGACAAGCAGAGTGTCACTAGTATGCCTCTACTTGACTAGCTCGTTAATCGAAGATGGTTATGTTTCCTAACCATAGACATGAGTTGTCATTTGATTAACGGGATCACATCATTAGGAGAATGATCTGATTGACATGACCCATTCCGTTAGCCTAGCACTTGATCGTTTAGTATGTTGCTATTGCTTTCTTCATGACTTATACATGTTCCTATAACTATGAGATTATGCAACTCCCGTTTACCGGAGGAACACTTTGGGTACTACCAAACGTCACAACGTAACTGCGTGATTATAAAGGAGTACTACAGGTGTCTCCAAAGGTACATGTTGGGTTGGCGTATTTCGAGATTAGGTTTTGTCACTCCGATTGTCGGAGAGGTATCTCTCGGCCTTCTCGGTAATACACATCAGATAAGCCTTGCAAGCATTGCAACTAATAAGTTAGTTGCGAGATGATGTATTACGGAACGAGTAAAGAGACTTGTCGGTAATGAGATTGAACTAGGTATTGGATACCGACGATCGAATCTCGGGCAAGTAACATATCGATGACAAAGGGAACAACGTATGTTTTTATGCGGTTTGACCGATAAAGATCTTCGTAGAATATGTAGGAGCCAATATGGGCATCCAGGTCCCGCTATTGGTTATTGACCGAGAATAGTTCTAGGTCATGTCTACATAGTTCTCGAACCCGTAGGGTCCGCACGCTAAGGTTTCGATGGCGGTTATATTATGAGTTTATGAGTTTTGATGTACCGAAGGAGTTCGGAGTCCCGGATGAGATCGGGGACATGACGAGGAGTCTCGAAATGGTCGAGACGTAAAGATCGATATATTGGACGACTATATTCGGAGTTCGGAAAGGTTCGAATGATTCGGTATTTTTCGAGTACTGGGAGAGTTACGGAATTCGCCAGGGGAGAAGTATTGGGCCTTATTGGGCCTGCGGGAAAGAGAGGGGGCTGCCTAGGGCAGGCGCGCGCCCATGGCCTAGTCCGAATTGGACTAGGGGAGGGGCCGCACCCCTCCTTCCTTCCCTTCTCTCTTCCCTTCCTTGTCTCCTACTCCTAATATATGGAAGGACTCCTAGTTGGACTAGGAAAGGGGAATCCTACTCCCGGTGGGAGTAGGACTCCCCTTGGTGCGCCTCCTCCCAGGCCGGCCACCCCTCCCTTGCTCCTTTATATACGGGGTAGGGGGCACCCCATGACACACAAGTTGATCTACGGATCGTTCCTTAGCCGTGCAGCGGTGCCCCCTCCACCATATTCCACTTCGGTCATATCGTCATGAGCTTAGGCGAAGCCTCGCGCCGGTGAAGTCATATCGTCATGGAGCTTAGGCGAAGCCTCGCGCGGTGAAGTCATATCGTCGCGGAGCTTAGGCGAAGCCCTGCGTCCGGTGGAGCATCATCATCGCCACCACGCCGTCAGGCCGACGGAACTCATCCCGACACTTTCTTTGGATCGGAGTCCGGGATCGTCATCGAGCTGAACGTGTGCGTAACTTCCGGAGGTGCCGTCGTTCGGTACTTGGATCGGTCGGATCGTGAAGACGCACGACTACATCAACCGCGTTGTTATAACGCTTCCGCTTACGGTCTCACAGTGCGTGGACATACACTCTCCCCTCTCGTTGCTATGCATCACCATGATCTTGCGTGTGCGTAGGAAATTTTTTGAAATTACTACGTTCCCCAACAGAATAACCCTATAGTCAGAAAGGATATGGCCCAGCATGCTCTTCGTTTCTTTGAAACAGGTGCTGTACCAAACCATCAATGGATGGCAAGGAGTAACCGTTTGGGAAGAATTTAAGTTGACTCTGCTAAAGTCTCGGCTTGTGTCCCAGAAGTTGAAGCCTTATGGAAATGATATGGAGAAAGTGCATACAAGCTTTGTGGAGAAATAGGACACAACCATAAACAAAATAAGTACGAATACCCTCATAAGCGGAGGATTACCAAAGGAGTTAGCCGAGGATCTCAGGGAACTTCGGTTGGAGATTGTTCCCAAAGGTTTTGTTGCAGCAATGGAAGTTTAGTCTACATTGTTGGGAAAGATCCGTGAAGCTCAGAAGGTTGACAAAGAGATTGCTGACGTAAAAGAGAGGATGAACAAAGGAAAGGCCAAAGGTTTTCGTAAGGATGAGCATGACACCTTATGGTTCGAGGACCGTGTATATGTGCCCAATAATGCAAAGATCAGGAAGTTAATACTTCAGGAGGCTCATGACTCACCATACTCGATTAAGCCACGAAACACCAAGATGTATTTGGATTTGAAGGAGCATTTCTGGTGGACTGGTATGAAGAAGGATATTGCGGAGTATGTAGTTGTAGGTGATGTATGCCAGAGAGAGTAAGAGCAGAGCATCAGAAGCCAGCATGATTACTACAGCCTATGCCGATACCCGAATGGAAGTGGGATAAGCTTGGCATGGATTTCATTACCGGATTTCCCCGAACCCGATCGGGATATGATTCTATCTGGGTAGTAGTTGATTCGCTTGACCAAAGTGGCTCACTTTATCGGTGAAAACCACCTATACAAGTGAGAAGTTGGCCAAGATATATTTGACCAGGATCGTATGTCCGCTTGGAGTTCCGAGGACCATCGTATCGATAGAGGAACCCAGTTTACTTCAAAGTTTTGGAATCGATTCGTGAAACTTTGGGTACTAGGCTAGAGTTCAAGACAACCTTTCATCCGCAGACGGATGGATAGACCGAGAGAGTCAATCAGATTACGGAGGACATGTTGAGAACGCAGCGCTAGATTATGGATCGATGAGGGATGATAATATACCTTCTGTGAAGTTTTCATACAACAATGATTACCCGGCCGGTTTGAAGATGGCCCCTTTTTAAGCTTTGTATGGGAGAAGGAGCCAGACACCGTTGATGTGGGATGAAGTTGGAGACCGTCTGTTGTTTGGACCAAATGTGATCAAGGATGTCAGAAGAGAATGTTAAGTTGATTCGAGATATACTGAAGGTAGCTCAGTCCAGGCAGAAGAGTTATGCAAACTCAAAAAAAAAAACGCAAGGAGGTAGTCTATGAAATCGGAGACAGAGCATACCTTTGTGTGCCACCTCTGCGAGGAGTTAAACGATTTGGAGTTAAGGGAAAGTTAGCCCCGAGATTTGTAGGACCATACTAAGTTTTGGAGCGTATGGGAGAAGTTACCAACAAGTTGGAGTCACCCGAAGGACTGTCAGAGTTCATGATGTGTTTCACGTTTCCCGCTTGAAGAAGTGCCATGCGAGAGATGGCCAATATTCCCCGTAAGGACGCTTGACCCTGGAAAGGATAATGATGTTCCACGAAGTGGAGTATGGACTTCATAAGTATAAGTTTTTATCTCGGTAAGTGGGATATCCCACGAGGATGAAGAGATGAATTACTATTGGATATAAAGGAGGTATGATGTTGGAAATATGGATCAATGGAAATTCCATGATGAGTCTGAGTAATCATGTCTAGTTTGGTGCAATAGAGGGAAGAAAGACATTACAATTGGATGGATTTTAAGTATGCCAGGAAGTTGGATGTTGGGATAACGATCAGTTGCCCCAAGGATGAGTTCAAGATTTACAAGTGATGAGATGGGCCATAACCCACAGGCCGCAGGACCTGCCAAGAAGCAAGCACACTCTTGCTGAAGGAAAAACCCTGGAAGAAGTTACGATTTTATCGACAGACTTATAGGAGTTTACGCAAAACCTGAGAGTTGTGAAGGAACGATAGATGTTTGTCTGGCTTGCAGAATCTATGGATATATCCGAACTTGGTTCGTCGACAAGAGAAATTCTGCAATGCTTGTGAGGATGTCCGAGTGTTAGAATGCGAGATTCGCTAAACCATGTACAAGGTAATGATTTGGGTGCGGGATGGATTAATCACCATACCGACTTACTCTTATTATTCGCTTTGCTATATGGGATGGTAAATCTGAGTGACTTCCCTATAGTAGAGAGACGCATTTATCAAAACCCTGTTTAAACCTTAGAATGGTATAAGAATTTTCCCCCTTGTACAAGGCAGTTGTTGCCAACCGTAGGAAATATGGTGAGGTTCAACCCAGACCCGTTTTCTGCAGGAGAAACCATAAATTGTTGACCACCATGAGATATCGATAGTTGTTTAGAATTGGCGCCAGACCCGTCAGCTATGAAGACCCAGTTTCGGAATAACCTTACCAAGAGTAAGACAAAAAAATTGATGAAAAGGTTATGCCACTACCGGAAGAGCCCAGAGAAGGAATTGTCCTTACGATCTGAGAAGACCGACACTCTCAGTAATAAGGATGGAGTATATGAGTTTTGATGGAACCGTAACAATGCTTCTAAGGGTGGTAGCACCCGAGACCCCGGAGATGATCGATGGATTTTGAAGGCCCCCAAACCCTAACCTATTTCTTTCTAGCCTCTCCGAATCTCGAGGACGAGATTCATTTTAAGGGTGGTAGTTTTTAACATCCCAAAATTCTAAATTTTGGAATGTTATAAACAAATAGATAGATTTGATTGATTGTTTGATTGATTAACTGAAAGTGAGTGAATTCGAAACTTTTTGAAAGTTAAATGAGAGGGAATAAAAGGACTTTCCCAAACTTTCATTTTGCTTTTATGATCTTCGGGAATTCAAATTCTTCTCATCACAAAACCCTGGAGAGAAGATGACATAACTTCTTCCATTTATTTAAATGACAAGGGGTGTTGAAAATATTTGAATTTCATTTGAGAATATTTCCAATTCTGGAACTTTATGCAACTCAATGATTTTCACGAGCGAAGATAAAATGACTTCTTCAAAACAAATGAAATATGAGTTGGGAGTTTCAAAGAATTAAATTCAAAGTTCTTTGAATTTATTTTCAATTTGGAGTTATTTGAGTTTTATTCAAATTATTTTTCTCCAAAAATAAAATCTATGGAAAATAGGGTAACATGATTCCCTACATCGAAAAATTGGAGAGAAATTAATTTGAAGTCATTTTGGTATTTTTAAAATGATTTTTGTTGGATTTTATTGGACCAGAAGCACTCTTTGCTTTATTTGAATTTGTGCGAATTTTATTTAATGCTATAGAAATGTCCATGTTGTAGGAAATCTTTTTCTGAAAATTTCGATATATTATATGCCTATATTATATTTTATTTTGGTGGTTTGTTCTAATTTTGTTTTCTGGAAAATTTTTATAAAAAACTTTCCTCGGCCAGGGCCAGACTCAGCCAAAGCGGCCCGACTCAGCCGCCTTGCCGTCGTCCCGATCAGGACTCCTCCCGAGTCCGGCCTTGCCTGCCTTGCCACGCCACCGCCTCCCTAGCCTTTCAAAGGCGGGCCCCGACGCCCCGACTCCCCTCTCTCCCCTCGCTTGCCGCCCCGCCGACCAAGTCGCCGCCGCCGGTGAGATCCGCCAAGCGCCGCCGCCCGAAACCGCCACCTCGCCGCCTATGCCCACCGCCGCCACCACTGCACGCCGCCCGCACCTCCGTGCTCTCCGCCTCGACGATCACGGGAGCTGTGCGCCGAGTACGCACGCAGCCTCGCCGGAGAGCTGCCGGCTTTCCGCCGAAAACCGCCAAACCGCCCGGTTTTTCTTTATTATTCTAGATCGGTTTTTGTTTTTTTTTGAATAGTTTAGTTTGCGAGCGTTCATTAGTTAGGGTCCGGTAGTGAATGAGTTCGTTCGTTAGCTTTTCATGGGCGTCGCCGGTAGAGATTTTTTTTCTTTTCTTTTATTTTAGTGGGGACCTATCCATAATTAGTTTCTTTACCGTTTAGCCTACGATTTTCAAACCTTCGTAACTTTTTGCCCGTTTGTCCAAATTCAACGAAACCAATGCCCACTTCTTCGTTATGATCTACTCTATCTAGTAATCCAACTCAAACATGTTTTGGAAAGTTTTAAAATTTGAATTCAAACAGATTTGTATTCAAACTTCGTTTGATCATAACTTGAGTTTCGTAGCTCTATTTGAGTTGATTCTTTTTGCAAATCGTGAAGGAAATATGCCCTAGAGGCAATAATAAAGTTATTATTTATTTCATCATATCATGATAAATGTTTATTATTCATGCTAGAATTGTATTAACTGGAAACATGATACATGTGTGAATACATAGACAAACATATAGTCACTAGTATGCCTCAACTTGACTAGCTCATTAATCAAAGATGGTTATGTTTCCTAACCATAGACATGTGTTGTTATTTGATTAATGGGATCACATCATTAGGAGAATGATGTGATTGACATGACCCACTCCGTTAGCCTAGCACTTGATCGTTTAGTATATTGCTATTGCTTTCTTCATGACCTATAGATGTTCCTGTAACTATGAGATTATGCAACTCCGTTTACAGGAGGAACACTTTGGGTGCTACCAAACGTCACAACGTAATCGGGTGATTATAAAGGAGTACTACAGGTGTCTCCAAAGGTACATGTTGGGTTGGCGATTTCGAGATTAGGATTTGTCACTCCGATTGCTCGGAGAGGTATCTCTGGGCCCTCTCGGTAATGCACATCACATAAGCCTTGCAAGCATTGCAACTAATAAGTTAGTTGCGAGATGATGTATTACGGAACGAGTAAAGAGACTTGCCGGTAACGAGATTGAACTAGGTATTGGATACAGACGATCGGATCTCGGGCAAGTAACATACCGATGACAAAGGGAACAACGTATGTCGTTATGCGGTTTGACCGATAAAGATCTTCGTAGAATATGTAGGAACCAATATGGGCATCCAGGTTCCGCTATTGGTTATTGACCGAGAATAGTTCTAGGTCATGTCTACATAGTTCTCGAACCCGTAGGGTCCGCACGCTTAACGCTACGATGACAGTTTTATTATGAGTTTATAAGTTTTGATGTACGAAGTTTGTTCGAGTCCGGATGTGATCACGGACATGACGAGGAGTCTCGAAATGGTTGATACATAAAGATTGATATATTGGAAGCCTATGTTTGGACGTCGGAAGTGTTTCGGTGAAATCGGCATTTTTGTGAGTACCGGAGGTTACTGAACCCCGGTGACCTAATGGGCCTTAGTGGGCCTAGTGGAGAAACAGGAGAAGGGGCCAAGGCAGGCGCCGCCTCCCCCAAGTCCGAATAGGACAAGGAGGGGGCGCCTCTTCCTTTTCCCCTCTCCTCCTTCCCCCCAAGTCCTAGTCCAACTAGGAAAGGGGGGAGTCCTACTCCCGGTGGGAGTTGGACTCCTCCGGCGCGCCTCCTCCTAGGGCCGGCCGCACCCCCCCTATCTCCTTTATATACGGGGGTAGGGAGCACCCCATAGACACACAAGTTGATCTACGGATCGTTCCTTAGCCGTGTGCGGTGCCCCCCTCCACCATATTCCACCTCGGTCATATCGTCGCGGAGTTTAGGCGAAGCCCTCGCCCGTAGAGAGCATCATCATCGTCACCACGCCGTCGTCAGGTCGACGGAACTCATCCCGACACTTTGCTGGATCGGAGTCCGGGATCGCCATCGAGCTGAGCGTGTGCTGAACTCGGAGGTGCCGACGTTCGGTACTTGGATCGGTCGGATCGTGAAGACGTATGACTACATCAACCGCGTTGTCATAACGCTTCCGCTTACGGTCTACGAGGGTACGTGGACAATACTCTCCCCTCTCGTTGCTATGCCATCACCATGATCTTGCGTGTGCGTAGGAATTTTTTTGAAATTACTACGTTCCCCAACAAATCGAAGCTCTTGACCTAAACTTTCTGATAAGGCCAAATTCACATAATTTTGGTACTATTAGAAATTGTTTTATGTTGCAAGAGTTATTTGCTTGGTTTTGATGTTTTTCGAGTTGTTTCTTCGTTTGGTCCGATGTTTTGAGTGATTGCTTATGTGTGGCTACTATTGCTTGCTTACGATAGATTGTCCGGAGTGTGACGAGTAGATCTATCAAGAGTTTTGAGTGCGTATCATCTTCATCAACTTTGCAGGCAAGTAACACTTTGATCATACTCTTTTCATACCTAGTTTTTATGCATTAGCTTCAACCCTCAAACATTGCATGGTTAGGATGTCATTAATTTGTGGGTTGGGAAGTAGATGATGAGGTAGGAACCTATTGCTCACATTACTATCAAACCCTTGGGAGTTACTTCTACGTGTTGCTTATATTGCTATGCTATGCTCAGAGACGTGGTTGGGTTTGAGAGTTATTCATGACAAATGTGAGATTGTTAATTAATGGTTAACTTAAGGTGGCAACTTTAATACACATCCGGGTGGATTGAGGCACCGGGGAACCCAAAGGTTGTCTGCTTTTATTTTGGAAATCCCGGGTACCTGCAGTGATCTTCCTATGGACCGCCACCTGTGCTCAAAGGGAACTGAGATTATTAATGCTAGAAACTTCCGTAGCAGCCACAAGCTATTATGGGCTCTAGCATAGTTGAGTAAGTTACGTGAAGCTCTTGAAGAGGTAGATCAGCAGGTAGTGGGTTTTGTAGGTTTGGTATGGTCTACCCGAGTAGAGAGTTAATGTTTCGAAAGATCGTGTCTCGGTCATCCGCTTCTCAAACACCATGCAAAGGCGAGAAATCAACGGAGGCGATCGAGTCTTGTGGGGAAAAGTGCGCAAAACCTCTGCAGAGTGTACAATCTAATCATGGTTAGCCGTGTCCCCGGTTATGGACAATTCTGAGTATCTAGTACTTGAGTATTCACATGTATATCATCACTCTAAACTAATATTGCTGGGATCTTAATTATTTTAATTGGGATTGAGTTGGGGTTATACCTTCTCAATGATGTTTCAACCACCATGATAGGTAAATTAAAATTTATTCCTTTGATATAGGGAAAAATTGGCTTTATGCAAAACTGTAACCATAGAGCTTTCCACCAGCCATATATGCATGTAGTATAGGCTTATCATTCCATTATTCTCTATGTGTTACATTGCCATCATATTCCATGTGCTGACCCATTTTCGGGCTGCAACTTTTCATGTTGCAGACTTTTCAGACGATGAGTAAGTGATACGTTAGGGTTACGATTTCTACACTCAACTTTGCTGTTGGTGTTGATGGGAATCCACAACCTTGTTACTTCTGCTATTTGGATTGAGGCAATAGTATTTACGCTACTTTATACATGTGATTTACCTCTGTTATAAATCCTCCAGTACTGTGTGTGTCAGCATACCGATCCAGGGATGACACTTAAGCACAGAGACTTGATCCATTCGGGTCGGGTCGCTACAACTAGCACAATGACAGAAAGTGGAAAAGTCGTGTACTGTATTGTTGCCACTATGGATATAAAAGGTAGTTGTGCAGTTATCTCGGTAAAATATCAGAAGTTAAAACCAATATACCATCAATGCTATGTCACCTTTGACGGTGCTGAAAATCAACAATGCCCTGGGTAGCGTGGAGCATAGCTGGAAGTACTACGAGTAATGCTACATCCACGTAAATAAAGCTACGTGTTTTACGTAGGCAGCCCCATGGATAAGTGTGATTGGAGAAAGGGGGAAGGGGCCCCTGTTGGGTAACTCAGTATTTCAAAAAATTTACCTACGATCACGCAAGATATATCTATGTGATGCATAGCGACGAGCGGGAGAGTGTGTCCACGTACCATCGTAGACCGAAAGCAGAAGCGTTAAGTAACGCGGTTGATGTAGTCGAATGTCTTCACGATCCAACCGATCAAGTACCGAACGCACGACACCTCCGCGATCTGCACACGTTCAGCTCCATGACGTCCCTCGAACTCTTGATCCAACTGAGGTCGAGGGAGAGTTTCATCAGCACGACGGCGTGATGACGGTGATGATGAAGTTACCGACGCACGGCTTCGCCAAAGCACTACAATGATATGACCGAGGTGGAAATCTGTGGAGGGGGGCACCGCACACGGCTAAGATCAACTTGTGTGTCTATGGGGTGCCCCCTCCCCCATATATAAAGGAGGGGAGGAGGAGAGGGCTGGCCCTCATAGGGCGCGCCCAAGGGGGGGAGTCCTACTCCCAATAGGAGTAGGTTTCCCCACCTTCCTAGTTGGAGTAGGAGAAGAAGGAAGAGGGAGAGGGAGAGAAGGAAAGGGGGGTCGGCCCCCACCCCAATTCGGATTGGGCTTGGGGAGGTGCCCTCCACCTGGCCGCCTCCTCCTCTCTTCCACTAAGGCCCAATAATGCCCATTGACTCCCCGGGGGGTTCCGGTAACCTCCCGGTACTCCGGAAAATGCCCGAACTCATCCGGAACCATTCCGGTGTCCAAACATAGCCTTCCAATATATCAATATTTATGTATCGACCATTTCGAGACTCCTCGTCATGTCCATGATCGCATCCGGGACTCTGAACAACCTTCGGTACATCAAAACACATAAACTCATAATACCGATCGTCATCGAACGTTAAGCGTGCAGACCCTACGGGTTCGAGAACTATGTAGGCATGATCGAGACTCATCTCCGGTCAATAACCAATAGCGGAAACTGGATGTTCATATTGGCTCCCACATATTCTATGAAGATCTTTATCGGTCAAACCGCATAACAAATATGTTGTTCCCTTTGTGTCATCGGTATGTTACTTGCTCGAGATTCGATCGTCGGTATCTCAATACCTAGTTCAATCTCTTTACTGGTAGGTCTCTATTTACTCGCTCCGTAATGTATCATCTCGCAACTAACTCATTAGTCACATTGCTGGCAAGGCTTATAGTGATGTGCATTACCTAGAGGGCCCAAAGATACCTCTCCGACAATCGGAGTGACAAATCCTAATCTCGATCTATGCCAACTCAACAAACACCATCGGAGACACCTGTAGAGCATCTTTATAATCACCCAGTTACGTTGTGACGTTTGATAGCACACTAAGTGTTCCTCCGGTATTCGGGAGTTGCACAATCTCATAGTCATAGGGACATGTATAAGTCATGAAGAAAGCAATAGCAACAAACTAAACGATCATCGTGCTAAGCTAACGGATGGGTCTTGTCAATCACATCATTCTCTAATGATGTGATCCCATTAATCAAATGACAACTCATGTCTATGGCTAGGAAACTTAACCATCTTTGATTAACGAGCTAGCCAAGTAGAGGCAGACTAGTGACACTCTATTTGTCTATGTATTCACACATGTACTAAGTTTCCGGTTAATACAATTCTAGCATGAATAATAAACATTTATCATGATATAAGGAAATATAAATAACAACTTTATTATTGCCTCTAGGGCATATTTCCTTCAGTCTCCCACTTGCACTAGAGTCAACAATCTAGTTCACATCGCCATGTGATTTAACACCAATAGTTCACATCATCATGTGATTAGTTCACATCGCCATGTGACTAATACCCAAAAGGTTTTACTAGAGTCAATAATCTAGTTCACATCTATGTGATTAACATTCAAAGAGTACTAAGGTGTGATCATGATTTGCTTGTGAGAGAAGCTTAGTCAATGGGTCTGTCACATTAAGAGCCGTATGTATTTTGCAAAATTTCTATGTCTACAATGCTCTGCATGGAGCTACTCTAGCTAATTGCTCCCACTTTCAATATGTATTCAGATCGGTGTAAAAACTTGCATCGGCGTAACTCTTTACGACGAACTCTTTATCACCTCCATAACCGAGAAAAATCTCCTTAGTCTTCGGAGGATGATTTTGACCGATGTCAAGTGATCCGCTCCTAGATCAATATCGTACCCCCTTGCCAAACCCATGGCAAGGTACACAATAGGTTTGGTACACAGCATAGCATATTTTATAAGACCTATGGTCGAGGCGGAATGACTTTCATTCTCTTTCTATTTTCTGTCGTGGTCGTGTTTTGAGTCTTACTCAACTTTACACCTTACAACTCAGGCAAGAACTCCTTCTTTGACTGATCCATTTTGAACTCCTTCAAAATCTTATCAAGGTATGTACCCATTAAAAAAATATCAAGCGTCTTGATATATCTCTTGATGCTCAATATGTAAGCAGCTTCACCGAGGTCTTTCTTTGAAAAACTCCTTTCAAACACTCCTTTATGCTTTTCAGAAAATTCTACATTATTTCCGATCAATAATATGTCATTCACATATACTTATCAGAAATGCTGTCGTGCTCCCACTCACTTTCTTGTAAATACAGGCTTCGCCGCAAATCTGTATAAACTATATATGCTTTGATCAACTCATCAAAGCGTATATTCCAACTCCGAGATGCTTGCACCAGTCCATAGATGGATCGCTCGAGCTTGCACACTTTGTTAGCACCTTTAGGATTGACAAAACCTTCTTGTTGTATCATATACAACTCTTATTTAAGAAATCCATTAAGGAATGCAGTTTTGACATCCATTTGCCAGATTTCATGTAACATCCCACAATTCTAAATTTTGGAATGTTATAATAAATAAATAGTTTTGATTGTGTGTGATTGATTGACTGAAAGAGAGTGACATTGAAACTTTTTGGAAGTTAAATGAGAGGGAATAAAAGGACTTTCCCAAACTTTCACCTTTGCTTTTATGATCTCCATGAATTCAAATTCTTTTCATCACAAAACCTTGGAGAGAAGATGCCATGACTTCTTCCATTTATTTAAATGAAAAAGGGTGTTGAAAATATTTGAATTTCATTTGAAAATATTTCAAATTCAGAAACTTCAAGCAACTCAATGATTTTCATGAGAGAAGATAAAATGACTTCTTCAAAACATATGAAATATGAGTTGGAAGTTTAAAAAGATCAAATTTAAAGTCCTTTTGAAATTATTTTCAATTTGGGGTTATTTGGTTTTTATTCAAATTATTTTTCTCCAAAAATAAAATATATGGAAAATAGGGTAAAATAATTCCCTACAAAAGAAAATTTGAGAGAAATAAATTTGAATTAATTTTTGTATTTTTAAAATGATTTTTGTTGGGTTTATTGCAACAGTAGCACTGTTTGCTTTATTTAATTTTTTTTGGATTTCATTTGAAGCTAGAATAATGTTCACGTTGTAGAAAATCTTTTTTGCAAATTTTGATATATAATATGCCTATGTTTTGTTTTATTTTATTTGTTTTTAATTTATTTTTTGTTGTGTCCGTAAAAAAAACTCCTCGAACAGTGCCAGGCCGAAGCCCAGCACTGCTCTCTCTCTCTCTCCGCCCCACGGCCAGCAAGCCGAATCGGCCCGTGGCCTCTCTCCCTCGCGCGAACCGCCTCCGCCCGGTCGCCCGATCCCCTCTCGCTCGCCCTGTCTCGCTGATAGCTTGGCCCGCGTCTTCTTCTTCCCCACGATAGGCAGGACTCCTGCCCGAGCACGACGCCGAGCACCGCCGCTCAAATCCTCCCGGGGCGCTGTCTCCATGGCCCCTCTCGCAAGCCCAACCCCCTATAAATACTTCCCAACTCGTCCTCGTCCGATTTTCGCGAAAACCTCGATCTACCGTGCCCTAGGGAGTCCTCCCGATCTCGCCGGAGTTCGTGAAGCTTCGCCGCCTTACCGCGCCTGCACCCGCCCCTTCCGACCACCTCCGCCATCACCATCGATTTCGCCCTTCCACACTGCACCTCCCCGTGCCCTCGGACGAGCCCGAGAACCACCGGAGCCCCTGCACCACCCGCAAATCCCTCACCGGAGAAGCTTTCTGCCGCCGCGCGCCATTGCTCGCCGTCGTCGCCTCTGACCTCCCCAAGACCCGCCCACACCATCGTCGTGCTCCCCTCCCTCCACTACACCTACCCAAGCACTATCCTGAGCCCCAGAACCACCGGAGTGCCGCCCTCGAGCTCTCCCGAGTCGACGGAGCCCGCGAGCACCGCCGTCACCACCTCGCCTCGTCCCGACGTCCCCGAGTCCCGCCGAGACCACCCCCGGACTCACCTTTCTCCGCCGCGTCCGCCTGACCCCTCCGTCACCGCCGACGATCACCGAAAACGTCGCCACCGTCGACCTCAGGAGCTGACCTCTCCGTCGTCTTCGACTCACCGCCGCGGTAAGCCTCGACCGTCCGATCTAGTTTCGACGCTGTAGATTAGATCAGCTAGTTTTTTTTCTTGCAAACTGTTTTTCTTTAAGTAGTGAATGTTCGTTGCTTTAGTCTTTACAGTGAACGATTTCATCACCTAAGCTTCTGTAGTGGACGTTCGTCCGTTAGCTTGCTGTCACGTGGCCAGGGACCCAGTTGCAAATAAGTTTTTTTTACAATTAGCCCCTGGTTTTCAAACCCTCACAACTTTTCAACCGTTTATCCAAATCCAATGAAACCAGCGCTCACTTCTTCGTTATGATCCCCTCTATCCAGTAAAACAACTTAAACATATTTTCGAAAAGTTTAAAATTTGTATTCAAATAGTTTTGTATTTGAACTTCGTTTAATCATAACTTGAATTTCGTAACTCCGTTTGAGTTGATTCTTTTTGCAAATCGAAGCTCTTGACCTGAACTTTCTGATAAGGCCAAATTCACATAATTTTGGTACTGTTAGAAACTGTTTGATGTTGCAACAGTTATTTGCTTGGTTTTGGTGTTCTCCGAATTTTTTTCTTCGTTCTTTCCGATCTTTTGAGTGATTCTTATGTGTGGTTACTATTGCTTGCTCACGATAGATTGACCGGAGTGTGACGAGTAGAACTATCAGGAGTTATGAGTGCGAATCATCTTCATCAACAATACAAGGCAAGTTCACACTTTGATCATATCCCTTTCATACCCAGTTTTTATGCATTAGTTTCACCCTCAAACATTGCATGGTTTGGAATTGATAACATGTGGGTATTGGGAGGGAGTTACTACTACGTTATGCTTATACTTCTATGCTATGCTCGTAGACGTGGATTGGTTTGAGAGAATTCATGAAAGATGTGAGAGATTATTGTTAACTAAGGTTTAACTTAAGGTGGCTACTTTAATACACATCTGGGTGGATTGCTAGGGGCACCACAGGGATATGCTGATGGACTTGCGGACACACAGGGATATACCAGTGTTGTCCTAGGAGATCCTGGGGATATACCGTGTGATCATCCTACGGCCCGCCACCCAGGCTCAAAGCGCTCATAAGATTATTCATGCTAGAAACTTCTGTGTGCAGCCACAAGCCATTACGGGCTCTGGCATAGTTGAGTAAGTTGTGTGAGCTCTCGAAGAGGTGGACTAGAAGATGTAGGGGGATTGTAGGTGTACCGGTCCGCCCGGAGTAGAGAGTAAATGCTCCTGAAAGACTGTGTCTCGTTCATCCCTTTCTCAAACACCATGTAGTGCGACAAAATACAATGGAGGAGATTATTGTGGGGAAAAGTGCGCAAACCTCTGCAGAGTGTACAAACTAATCATGATTAGCCGTGTCCCCGGTTATGGACATCTTGAGTATCTAATACTTGGATTATCATATTGATCTCATCACTCTAAATTAATTTTGTTGGGTTGTTAACTTTTAATTGGGTTGAGTTGGGGATATACCTTCTCAATATTTTCAAATAACTTTGTAGTTAAATAAAATATATTCCTTTGAAGTAGGGAAAAATTGGCTTTTCGCAAAAACTTATAACCTTAGAGCCTCCACCAGCCAAATATGCATGTAGTGATAGCCATTATTCATCATTGCTCTATGGTGTGAATTTTCCAGTACATTCAATGTACTGACCCTTTGTGGCTGCAACGTCTCATGTTGCAGGAATCTTACGACGAGCAAGTGATACGTTAGGGTTACGATTTTTACACTCAACTTTGTCGTTGGTGTTGATGGGAATCCACAACCTTGTTGTTACTTCCGCTATTTTGATTGAGGTAATAGTATTTACTTTACTTTATACATGTGATTTACCTCTTTATAAATCCTCGAGTACTGTGTGTGTCAGCATATCGATCCAGGGATGACACTTAAACACAGAGACTTGACCGTCTGAGGTCGGGTCGCTACAAGATGTTATAAGAGCACATGTTGACTGTAGGACGTGACCACTAGAAAGTGGCAAGCCCATAGGAAAGATTTTTTTCTAAAACTTGATTTTTAAAAAGATCTTTTACGTCTCTTCTCTTCTGATCTTATTCAAATTTTCCCTTTTAGTGAGACCATACCCCTTTCCTGTTTTGACCACGAAGATTCGGCTGATGAGACATACTCCAAGAAAGACAAGATCTCCGACAACTAAGACCACTTCGCTCAAATCTTCCCGGGGCGCTGTCTCCATGGCCCCTCTCGCAAGCCCAACCCCCTATAAATACTTCCCACCTCGTCCTCGTCCGATTTTTGTGAAAACCTCGATCTACCGTGCCCTAGTGAGTCCTCCCGATCTCGCCGGAGTTCGTGAAGCTTCGCCGAGCTTTGCTGCCTTACCGCGCCTCTGATGTCTACTACACAAGCTTCTTCTTGTAGACGTTGTTGGGCCTCCAAGTGCAGAGGTTTGTAGGACAGTAGAAAATTTCCCTAAAGTGGATGACCTAAGGTTTATCAATCCGTGGGAGGCGTAGGATGAAGATGGTCTCTCTCAAGCAACCCCGCAACCAAATAACAAAGAGTCTCTTGTGTCCCCAACACACCCAATACAATGGTAAATTGTATAGGTGCACTAGTTCGGCGAAGAGATGGTGATACAAGTGCAATATGGATGGTAGATATAGGTTTTTGTCATCTGAAAATATAAAAACAGCAAGGTAACTAATGGTAAAAGTGAGCGTAAACGGTATTGCAATGCTAGGAAACAAGGCCTAGGGTGCATACTTTCACTAGTGCAAGTTATCTCAACAATAATAACATAATTGGATCATATAAATATCCCTCAACATGCAACAAAGAGTCACTCCAAAGTCACTGATAACGGAGAACAAACGAAGAGATTATGGTAGGGTACAAAACCACTTCAAAGTTATTCTTTCTGATCAATCCATTGGGCTATTCCTATATGTTTCATAAACAGCCCTAGAGTTAGTAGTAAAATAACACCTTAAGACACACATCAACCAAAACCCTAATGTCACCTAGATACTCCAATGTCACCTCAAGTGTCCGTGGGTGTGATTATACGATATGCATCACACAATCTCAGATTCATCTATTCAACCAACACATAGAACTTCAAAGAGTGCCCCAAAGTTTTTACCGGAGAGTCAAGACGAAAACGTGTGCTAACCCCTATGCATAGGTTCATGGGCAGAACCCGCAAGTTGATCACCAAAAACATACATCAAGTGAATCAATAGAATAACCCATTGTCACCACGGTTATCCCACGCAAGATATACATCAAGTGTTCTCAAATCATTAAAGAATCAATCCGATAAGATAACTTCAAAGGGAAAACTCAATCCATTACAAGAGAGTAGAGGGGGAGAAATATCATAAGATCCAACTATAATAGCAAAGCTCGCGATACATCAAGATCGTGCCAAATCAAGAACACGAGAGAGAGAGAGAGAGAGAGAGAGAGAGAGATCAAACACATAGCTATTGGTACATACCCTCAGCCCCGAGGGTGAACTACTCCCTCCTCGTCATGGAGAGCGCCGGGATGATGAAGATGGCCACCGGTGAGGGATCCCCCCTCCGGCAGGGTGCCGGAACAGGGTCCCGATTGGTTTTTGGTGGCTACAGAGGCTTGCGGCGGCGGAACTCCCGATCTCTTCTGTTCCCCGATGATTTTAGGGTATATTGGTATATATAGGAGGAAGAAATACGTCAGGGGAGCCACGAGGGGCCCACGTAGGTGGAGGGCGCGCCTAGGGGGGTGGGCGTGCCCCCTGCCTCCCTTGTTTCTTTCTTGACGTGCACTCCAAGTCTCCCGGGTTGCTTTCTTTCCAAAAATAACTTCTCCAGAAGGTTTCATTCCTTTTCGACTCCGTTTGATATTCCTTTTCTTCGAAATACTGAAACAAGGGGAAAACAAGAACTGGCACTGGGCTCTGGGTCAATAGGTTAGTCCCAAAAGTAATATAAAAGTGCATAATAAAGTCCATAAACATCCAAAACAGATAATATAATAGCATGTAACAATAAAAAATTATAGATACTTTGGAGACGTATCAGCATCCCCAAGCTTAATTCCTGCTCGTCCTCGAGTAGGTAAATGATAAAAACAAAAATTTTGATGTGGAATGCTACTTGGCATAATTTCAATGTATTTCTTCTTAATTGTGGTATGAATATTCAGATCCGAAAGATTCAAGATAAAAGTTCATATTGACATAAAAATAATAATACTTCAAGCATACTAACTAAGCAATTATGTCCTCTCAAAATAACATGGCCAAAGAAAGTTCATCCGTACAAAATCATATAGTTTAGTCATGCTCCATTTTCGTCACACAAGAATGCTCTCATCATGCACAACCCTGATGACAAGCCAAGCAATTGTTTCATACTTTAGTAATCTAAAAAAAATTCAACCTTCACGCAATACATGAGCGTGAGCCATGGACATAACACTTTGGGTGGAATAGAATATGATGATGGGGGTTATGTGGAGAAGACAAAAAAGGAGAAAGTATCACATCAACGAGGCTAAGCAATGAGCTATGGAGATGCTCATTGATTGATGTTAATGCAATGAGTAGGGATTGCCAAGCAACGGATGCACTAGAGCTATAAATGTATGAAAGCTCAACAAAAGAAACTAAGTGGGTGTGCATCCAACTTGCTTGCTCATGAAGACCTAGGGTACTTGAGGAGGCCCATTGTTGGAATATACAAGCCAAGTTCTATAATGAAAAATTCACACTAGTATATGAAAGTGACAAAACAAGAGACTCTCTATTATGAAGATCATGGTGCTATTTTGAAGCACAAGTGTGGTAAAAGGATAGTAATATTGTCCCTTCTCTATTTTTCTCTCATTTTGTTTTTGTTTTGGGCCTTCTCTTTTTTATGGCCTTTCTCTTTTTTTTCTTTTTTTTATTCCTCACTTGGGACAATGCTCTAGAAAATGATGATCATCACACTTCTATTTATTTACAGCTCAATGATTACAACTCGATACTAGAACAAAGTATGACTCTATATGAATGCCTCCGGTGGTGTACCGGGATATGCAATGAACCAAGAGTGACATGTATGAAAGAATTATGAATGGTGGCTTTGCCACAAATACTATGTCAACTACATGATCATGCAAAGCAATATGACAATGATGAACGTGTCATGATAAACTGAATGGTGGAAAGTTGCATGGCAATATGTCTCGGAATGGCTATGGAAATGCCATAATAGGTAGGTATGGTGGCTATTTTGAGGAAGATATAAGGAGGTTTATGTGTGAAAGAGCGTATCATATCACGGGGTTTGGATGCACCGGCCAAGTTTGCACCAACTCTCAATGTGAGAAAGGGCAATGCTGCAATCAAGAGGCTAGAAATGGTGGAAAGGTGAGAGTGCGTATAATCCATGGACTCAACATTAGTCATAAAGAACTCACATACTTGTTGCAAAAATCTACAAGTCATCAAAAACCAAGCATTACGCGCATGCTCCTAGGGGGATAGATTGGTAGGAAAAGACCATCGCTCGTCCCCGACCGCCACTCATAAGGAGGACAATCAAAGAACACCTCATGTTTCAAATTTGTTACATAATGTTTACCATACGTGCATGCTACGGGACTTACAAACTCCAACACTAGTATTTCTCAAATTCACAACTACTCAAGTAGCACAACTTTAATATCACTACCTCCATGTCTCAAAACAATCATCAAGCATCAAACTTCTCTTAGTATTCAACACACTCATAAGAAAGTTTTTACTAGTCTTGAATACCTAGCATATTAGGATTAAGCAAATTACCATGCTCTTTAAGACTCTCAAAATAATATAAGTGAAGCATGAGAGTTCATCTATTTCTTCAAAATAAAACCACCATTGTGCTCTAAAAGATATAAGTGAAGCACTAGAGCAAACAACAAACTACTCCGAAAGATATAAGTGAAGATCAATGAGTAGTCGAATAATTATGCAACTATGTGAAGACTCTCCCATTTAATAATTTCAGATCTTAGTATTTTATTCAAACATCAAGCAAAGCTAAAGAAAATAAAATGACGCTCCAAGCAAAACACATATCATGTGGTGAATAAAAATATAGCTTCAAGTAAAGTTACCGATGAACGAAGACGAAAGAGGGGATGCCATCCGGGGCATCCCCAAGATTAGGCTCTTGGTTTTACTTTAATATTACCTTGGGGTGCCTTAGGCATCCCCAATCTTAGGCTCTTGCCACTCCTTATTCCATAGTCCATCAAATCTTTACCCAAAACTTGAAAACTTCACAACACAAAACTTAATAGAAAATCTCGTGAGCTCCGTTAGCGAAAGAAAACAAAACACCACTTAAAGGTACTGTAATGAACTCATCATTTATTTATATTGGTATTAAATCTACTGTATTCCAACTTCTCTATGGTTTATAAACTATTTTACTAGCCATATATTTATCAAAATAAGCAAGCAACACAACGAAAACAGAATCTGTCAAAAACAGAACAGTCTGTAGTAATCTGTATCAAACGTATACTTCTGGAACTCCAAAAATTCCAAAATAAATTGGTGGACCTGAGGAATTTGTCTAGTAATCATCTGCAAAAATAATCAACTAAATATCACTCTCCAGTAAAACGTTTTAGCTAATCTCGTGAGCGCTAAAGTTTCTGTTTTTTGCAGCATGATCATAAAGACTTCACCCCTTCCCAAAGGTTCTACTTGGCACAAACACTAATTAAAACATTAAACCACATATAAACAGAAGCTAAATGGATTATTTATTACTAAACAGGAACAAAAAGCAAGAAACTAAAATAAAATTGGGTCGCCTCCCAACAAGCGCTATCGTTTAACGCCCCTAGCTAGGCATGATGATTTCAATGATGCTCACATAAAAGATAAGAATTGAAACATAAAGAGAGCATCATGAAGAATATGACTAGCACATTTAAGTCTAACCCACTTCCTATGCATAGGGATTTTGTGAGAAAACAACTTATGGGAACAATAATCAACTAGCATAGGAAGGCAAAACAAGCATAACTTCAAAACTTTCAACACATAGAGAGGAAACTTGATATTATTGCAATTCCTACAAGCATATGTTCCTCCCTGATAATAATTTTCAGTAGCATCATGAATGAATTCAACAATATAACCATCACATAAAGCATTCTTTTCACGATCTACCGGCATAAAGTTTTTATTACTCTCACATAAGCAAATTTCTTCTCATGAATAGTAGTGGGAGCGAACTCAACAAAATAACTATCTTGTGAAGCATAATCCAATTGAAAATTAAAATCATGATGACAAGTTTCATGGTTATCTTTATTCTTTATGGCATACATGTCATCACAATAATCATCATAAATAGGAGGCATGCTTTCATCATAATAAATTTGCTCATCAAAACTTGGGGGACAAAACATATCATCTTCATCAAACATAGCATCCCCAAGCTTGTGGCTTTGCATCTCATTAGCATCATGGATATTCATAGGATTCATACTAACAACATTGCAATCATGCTCATCATACAAAGATTTAGTGCCAAACATTCTAATGCATTCTTCTTCTAGCACTTGAGCACAATTATAGGAAGCCTTATTTTCACGAAAGACATTAAAAAGATAAAGCATATGAGGCAAACTCAATTCCATTTTTTTTCTTATATAAACTAAGCTAGTGCTAAAACAAGAAAAAAAAGATTCGATGGCAAGATAAATATATACCTTCAAGCACTCACCTCCCCGGCAACGGCGCCAGAAAAGAGCTTAGTTGACGGGGTGTGAGTGCCGCTTACCTAGCCTCCCCGGCAACGGCGCCAGAAACTGCTTGATGTCTACTACACAACCTTCTTCTTGTAGACGTTGTTGGGCCTCCAAGTGTAGAGGTTTGTAGGACATTAGCAAATTTCCCTCAAGTGGATGACCTAAGGTTTATCAATCCGTGGGAGGCGTAGGATGAAGATGGTCTCTCTCAAACAACCCCGCAACCAAATAACAAAGAGTCTCTTGTGTCCCAAACACACCCAATACAATGGTAAATTGTATAGGTGCACTAGTTCGGTGAAGAGATGGTGATACAAGTGCAATATGCATGGTAGATATAGGTTTTTGTAATCTGAAAAATAAAAAAACAGCAAGGTAACTAATGGTAAAAGTGAGCGTAAACGATATTGCAATGCTAGGAAACAAGGCCTATGGTTCATACTTTCACTAGTGCAAGTTCTCTCAACAATAATAACATAATTGGATCATATAAATATCCCTCAACATGCAACAAAGAGTCACTCCAAAGTCACTAATAGCGGAGAACAAACGAAGAGATTATGGTAGGGTACGAAACCACCTCAAAGTTATTCTGTTCGATCAATCCATTGGGCTATTCCTATAAGTGTCACAAACAGCCCTAGAGTTCGTAGTAAAATAACACCTTAATACACACATCAACCAAAACCCTAATGTCACCTAGATACTCCAATGTCACCTCAAGTGTCCGTGGGTATGATTATACGATATGCATCACACAATCTCAGATTCATCTATTCAACCAACACATAGAACTTCAAAGAGTGCCCCAAAGTTTCTACCGGAGAGTCAAGATGAAAAGTGTGCCAAACCCTATGCATAGGTTCATGGGCGGAACCCGCAAGTTGATCCCCAAAACATACATCAAGTGAATCAATAGAATAACCCATTGTCACCACGGTTATCCCACGCAAGACATACATCAAATGTTCTCAAATCATTAAAGACTCAATCCGATAAGATAACTTCAAAGGGAAAACTCAGTCCATTACAAGAGAGTAGAGGAGGAGAAACATCATAAGATCCAACTATAATAGCAAAGATCGCAATACATCAAGATCGTGCCAAATCAAGAACACGAGAGAGAGAGAGAGATCAAACACATAGCTACTGGTACATACCCTCAGCCCCGAGGGTGAACTACTCCCTCCTCGTCATGGAGAGCGCCGGGATGACGAAGATGGCCACCGGTGAGAGATCCCCCCTCCGGCAGGGTGCCGGAATAGGGTCCCGATTGGTTTTTGGTGGCTACAAAGGCTTGCAGCGGCGGAACTCCCGATCTCTTCTGTTCCCCGATGGTTTTAGGGTATATTGGTATATATAGGAGGAAGAAATACGTCAGGGAAGCCACGAGGGGCCCACGAGGGTGGAGGGCGCGCCCAGGGGGGTGGGCGCGCCCCCTGCCTCGTGCCTCCCTCGTTGCTTTCCTGACGTGCACTCCAAGTCTCCTGGGTTGCTTTCTTTCCAAAAATAACTTCTCCAGAAGGTTTCATTCCTTTTCGACTCCGTTTGATATTCCTTTTCTTCGAAACACAGAAACAAGGGAAAAACAGGAACTGGCACTGGGCTTTGGGTCAATAGGTTAGTCCCAAAAGTAATATAAAAGTGCATAATAAAGCCCATAAACATCCAAAACAGATAATATAATAGCATGGAACAATCAAAAATTATAGATACGTTGGAGACGTATCAGCCTCCACCCGCCCCTTCTGACCACCTCCGCCATCACCATCGATTTCCCTTTCCACGCTGCACCTTCCCGTTCCCTCGGACGAGCCCGAGAACCATCGGAGCCCCTGCACCACACGCAAATCCCTCGCCGGAGAAGCTTTCTGCCTCCGACCTCCCCAAGACCCGCCCACACCATCATCGTGCTCCCCTCCCTCCACTACACCTACCCAAACACTATCCTGAGCCCCAGAACCACCGGAGTGCCGCCCTCGTGCTCTCCCGAGTCGCCGGAGCCGGCGAGCACCGCCGTCACCACCTCGCCTCGTCCCGACGTCCCCGAGTCCCGCCGAGACCACCTCCGGATTCGCCTTTCTCCACCGCGTCCGCCTGACCCCTCCGTCACCGCCGGCGATCGCCAGAGACGTCGCCGCCGTCGACCACAGGAGCTGACCTCTCCGTCGTCTTCGACTCACCGCCGCGGTAAGCCTCGACCGTCCGATCTAGTTTCGATGCTGTAGATTAGATCAGCTAGTTTTTTTTCTTGCAAACCGTTTTTCTTTAAGTAGTGAACGTTCGTTGTTTTAGTCTTTATAGCGAACGATTTCGTCACCTAAGCTTCTGTAGTGGACGTTCGTCCGTTAGCTTGCTGTCACGTGGCCAGGGACCCAGTTGCAAATAAGTTCTTTTTACATTTTAGCCCCTGGTTTTCAAACCCTCACAACTTTTCAACAGTTTATCCAAATCCAACGAAACTAGCGCTCGCTTCTTTGTTATGATCCCCTCTATCTAGTAAAACAACTTAAACATATTTTTGAAAAGTTCAAAATTTTGTATTCAAATAGTTTTGTATTTGAACTTCGTTTAATCATAACTTGAGTTTCGTAACTCTGTTTGAGTTGATTCTTTTTGCAAATCAAAGCTCTTGACCTAAACTTTCTGATAAGGCCAAATTCACATAATTTTGGTACTGTTAGAAATTGTTTTATGTTGCAAGAGTTATTTTCTTGGTTTTGGTGTTCTCCAAATTGTTTTCTTCGTTCTTTCCGATCTTTTGAGTGATTGCTTATGTGTGGTTACTATTGCTTGCTCATGTTAGATTAACCGGAGTGTGACAAGTAGAACTATCAGGAGTTATGGGTGCGAATCATCTTCATCAATAGTACAAGGCAAGTTCACACTTTGATCATATCCCTTTCATACCCAGTTTTTATGCATTAGTTTCACCCTCAAACATTGCATGGTTAGGAATTGATAAGATGTGGGTATTGGGAAGTAGTTGATGAGGTAGGAACCTATTGTCCTGCATTAAACCTTGGGAGTTACTACTACGTTATGCCTATACTGCTATGCTATGCTCGTAGACGTGGATTGGTTTGAGAGAATTCATGAAAGATCTGAGAGATTATTTTTAACTAAGGTTTAACTTAAGGTGGCTACTTTAATACACATCTGGGTGGATTGCTAGGGGCACCCTGGGGATATGCCAGTGGACTTGCCCGTACACCTGGGGATATATTAGTGGTGTCCTAGGAGATCCCGGGGATATACCGTGTGATCATCCTATGGTCCGCCACCCAGGCTCAAAGGGATCATAAGATTATTCATGCTAGAAACTTCCGTCTGCAGCCACAAGCCATTATGGGCTCTGGCATAGTTGAGTAAGTTGTGTGAGCTCTCGAAGAGGTGGACTAGCAGATGTAGGGGGATTGTAGGTGTACCGGTCCGCCCGGAGTAGAGAGTAAATGCTCCTAAAAGACCGTGTCTCGGTCATCCGTTTCTCAAACACCATGTAGTGCGAGAAAATCGAACGAAGGAGATCGAGTCTTGTGGGGAAAAGTGCGCAAACCTCTGCAGAGTGTACAAACTAATCAGGATTAGCCGTGTCCCCGGTTATTGACATCTTGAGTATCTAGTACTTGGATTATCATATTGATCTCATCACTCTAAATTAATTTTCTTGGGTTGTTAACTTTTAATTGGGATTGAGTTGGGGATATACCTTCTCAATATTTTCAAATAACTTTGTAGTTAAATAAAATATATTCCTTTGAAGTAGGGAAAAATTGGCTTTTCGCAAAAAAATATAACCTTAGAGCCTCCACCAGCCAAATATGCATGTAGTGATAGCCATTATTCATCATTGCTCTATGGTGTGAATTTGCCAGTACATTCAATGTAGTGACCCTTTGTGGCTGCAACGTCTCATGTTGCAGGAATGTTACAATGAGTAAGTGATACATTAGGGTTACGATTTCTACGCTCAAATTTGTCGTTGGTGTTGATGGGAATCCACAACCTTGTTGTTACTTCCGCTATTTGGATTGAGGTAATAGTATTTACGTTACTTTATACATGTGATTTACCTTTGTTATAAATTCTCGAGTACTGTGTGTGTCAGCATACCGATCCAGGGATGACACTTAAGCACAGATACTTGATCGTCTGAGGTTGGGTCGCTAGATTTCATAAAATATGGCAATTGCTAACATGATTCGGACAGACTTTAAGCATCGCTACGAGTGAGAAAATCACATCATAGTGAACACCTTGAACTTGTCGAAACCTTTTTTTTCGACAATTCGAGCTTTGTGGATAGTAACACTACTATCAGCGTCCATCTTCCTCTTGAAGATCCATTTATTCTCAATGGCTTGCCGACATCGGGCAAGTCCACCAAAGTCCACACATTGTTATCATACGTGGATTTTATCTCAGATTTCATGGCCTTAAGCCATTTCACGGAATATGGGCTCATCATCGCTTCCTCATAGTTCGTAGGTTCGTCATGGTCAAGTAACATGACCTCCAGAACAGGATTACCGCACCATTCTGGTGCGGACCTTACTTTGGTTGACCTACGAGGTTCAGGAGTAACTTGATCCGAAGTTTCATGATCATCATCATTAACTTCTTCACAATTGGTGTAGGCATCACTGGAACTAATTTCTGTGATGATCTACTTTCCAATAAGGGAGCAGGTACAACTACCTCATCAAGTTCTACTTTCCTCCCACTCACTTCTTTCAAAAGAGACTCCTTTCTCTAGAAAGGATCCATTCTTAGCAACGAATATCTTGCCTTCGGATCTGTGATAGAAGGTGTACCGAATAGTCTCTTTTGGGTATCCTATGAAGACACATTTCTCTGATTTGGGTTCGAGCTTATCAGGTTGAAGCTTTTTCACATAAGCATCGCTGCCCCAAACTTTAAGAAACAACAACTTGGGTTTCATGCCAAACCACAGTTCATATGGTGTCGTCTCAACGGATTTAGATGGTGCCCTATTTAACATGAATGCAGCTGTCTCTAATGCATAACCCCAAAATGGTAGTGATAAATCGGTAAGAGACATCATAGATCACACCATATCTAATAAAGTACGGTTATGACGTTCTGACACACCATTACGCTGTGGTGTTCCGGGTGGTATGAGTTGCGAAACTATTCCACATTGTTTCAAATGAAGACCAAACTCGTAACTCAAATATTCGTCTCTGCGATCAGATCGTAGAAACTTTATTTTCTTGTTACAATGATTTTCCACTTCACTCTGAAATTCTTTGAACTTTTCAAATGTTTCAGACTTCTTTTTCATCAAGTAGATATACCCATATCTACTCAAATCATCTGTGAAGGTCAGAAAATAACAATACCCGCGAGCCTCAACATTCATCGGACCGCATACATCAGTATGTATTATTTCTAATAAATCTGTTGCTCGCTCCATTGTTTCGGAGAACAGAGTTTTAGTCATCTTGCCCATGAGGCATGGTTCGCAAGTACCAAGTGATTCCAAAAGTCCATCAGCATGGAGTTTCTTCATGCGCTTAACACCAATATGACCTAAATGGCAGTGCCACAGATATGTTGCACTATCATTATCAACTTTGCATCTTTTGGCATCAATATTATGAATATGTGTATTACTACGATCGAGATTCAGTAAACCATTCACCTTGGGTGTATGACCACAGAAGGTTTTATTCATGTAAATGTAATAACAATTATTCTTTGACTTAAATGAATAACCGTATTGCAATAAACATGATCCGATCATATTATGCTCAACGCAAACACCAAATAACATTTATTTTAGGTTCAACACTAATCCCGAAGGTAAAGGGAGTGTGCGATGGTGATCTTATCAACCTTGGAATCACTTCCAACACACATCGTCACCTTGCCCTCAACTAGTCTTTGTTCATTTTGTAACTCCTGGTTTGAGTTACTAATCATAGCAACTGAACCAATATCAAATACCTAGGGGCTACTATGAACATTAGTAAAATACAACTCAATAACACGTATATCATATGTACTTTTGTTCACTTTGCCATCCTTCTTATCCGCCAAGTATTTGGGGCAGTTCCGCTTCCAGTGACCATTTCCTTCGAAGTAGAAGCACTCCGTTTCAGGCTTGGGTCTAGCTATGGGCTTCCTCATGGGAGTGGCAACTTGCTTGCCATTCTTCTTGAAGTTCCCTTTCTTTCCCTTTCCCTTTTACTTGAAACTAGTGGTCTTGTCAACCATCAACATTTGATGCTTTTCTTGATTTCTACGTTCGTCGATTTCAGCATCATGAAGAGCTCGGGAATCGTTTTCGTCATCCCTTGCATATTATAGTCCATCACGAAGTTCCAGTAAATTGGTGATAGTGACTAGAGAACTCTGTCAATCACTATTTTATCTGGAAGATTAACTCCCACTTTATTCAAGTGATTGTAGTACTTGGACATTCTGAGCACATGCTCACTAGTTGAACTATTCTCCTCCATCTTGTAGGCAAAGTACTTGTCAGAGGTCTCATACCTCTTGACTTGCGCATGAGTCTGAAATACCAATTTCAGTTCTTGGAACATCTTATATGCTCCGTGGAGTTCAAAACGTTTTTGAAGTCCCAATTCTAAGCCGTAAAGCATGGCACACTAAACTATCAACTAGTTATCATACCGAGTTTCCCAAACGTTCATAACGTCTGTACCTGCTCCTGCAATAGGTCCGTCACCTAGCGGTGTATCAAGGACATAATTCTTCTATGCAACAATGAGGATAATCCTCAGATCACGGACCTAGTCCGCATCATTGCTACTATCATCTTTCAACATAGTTTTTCTCTAGGAACATATCAAAAATAAATGGGGAGCTACATCGTGAGCTATTGATCTACAACATAGACATGCAAAATACTATCAGGTACTAAGTTCATGATAAATTAAAGTTCAATTAATCATATTACTTAGGAACTCTCACTTAGATAGACATCCCTCTAATCATCTAAGTGATCACGTGATCCAAATCAACTAAACCATGTCCGATCATCACGTGAGATGGAGTAGTTTTCAATGGTGAACATCACTATGTTGATCATATCTACTATATGATTGACGCTCGACCTTTCGGTCTCAGTGTTCCGAGGCCATATCTGCATATGCTAGGCTCGCAAAGTTTAACCCGAGTGCGTGTGCAAAACTGGCTTGCACCCATTGTATGTGAACGTAGAGCTTATCACACCCGATCATCATATGGTGTCTCGGCACGACGAACTTTCACAACGGTGCATACTCAGGGAGAGCACTTGTACCTTGAAATTTAGTGAGAGATCATCTTATAATGCTACCGCCAAACTAAGCAAAATAAGATGCATAAAGGATAAACATCACATGCAATCAATATAAGTGATATGATATGACCATCATCATATTGTGCCTTTGATCTCCATATCCAAAGCACCATCATGATCACCATCGTCACCGGCTTGACACCTTGATCTCCATCGATGCATCGTTGTCGTCTTGCCAACTATTGCTATCACGACTATCGCTACCGCTTAGTGATGAAGTAAAGCAATTAGATGGCGATTGCATTGCGTACAATAAAGCGACAAGTATATGGCTCCTACAAGTTGCCGATAACTGTTGGGGGACGTAGTAATTTTAAAAAAAAAATCCTACGCACACACAGGATCATGGTGATGCATAGGAACGAGAGGGGAGAGTGTGTCCACGTACCCTCGTAGACCGAAAGCGGATGCGTTAGCAAAACGCGGTTGATGTAGTCGTACGTCTTCACGATCTGACCGATCCAAGTACCGAACGTACGGCACCTCCGAGTTCAGCACACGTTTAGCTCGATGACGTTCCGCTAACTCCGATCTAGCAGAGCTTCACGGAGAGTTCCACAAGACGACGGCGTGATGACGGTGATGATGTTGCTACCGGCGCAGGGCTTCGCCTAAGCACCGCTACGATATGATCCAGGTGGAATATGGTGGAGGGGGGGCACCGCACACGGCTACACTACAAAAAAAAGATACATCCGTGATATTTTGGGCCGAACAATTTTTTTTCTGTCATACATATGACACTTCTATGACGATAATTGTGACAAAACCCAGTATCATCATAGAGGTGGTGGGCTCCTACTTCTATGACAAAAAAACATGATAGAAAATGGGCTTTTCGTCTGGGCGGGCCGGAGACGCAGCAGCATGACATTCTTTGGGCCGTCCATGACGGAAAAACCGTGGTAGAAGCGAGGGGAGGAAAATTTAGGGAGTTCCGGTTACGGTGGGAGGTCGGGGCTGAGCGCGCGCTGCTTTCTCTCGTACATGTACGCTGCTGCGTGTGCGAGGCGTTGGCTCTAACTGAACCCGAGCGAGGTGTTGGGGTCTAACTGAACCCGAGCGATTGCACTGCAGGCTACACGTTATTGAACCCGAGCGATCGATCGATGGCTGTTAACTGAACCCGATCAGCGATTCCTTCGCTACTGCTGCTAACTGAAGCCGATCGATGGGATGAACAGTGAGCATTACAGGGGGGGGGGGGGTTGGATGAACAATGAGTGGTGGTGTTGCCTCTGGATGAACAGGACCCCGTGGTGTGGTGGAGGGCTGGATGAATAGTAGACGATGGAGGGGTGCCCGTGGAGGGGTGGATGAATAGGACCCCGTGGTGTGGAGGGCTGGATGAGCGAGACGGTGGAGGGGTGCCTGTGGAGGGGTGGTTGAACATGACCCCGTGGTGTGGAGGGCTGGATGAACAGTAGACGGTGGAGGGGTGCCCGTGGAGGGGTGGTTGAACAGGACTGTTTGGGAACGTAGTAATTTCAAAAAAAATCCGAAGCACACGCAGGATCATGGTGATGCATAGCAACGAGGAGAGTGTTGTCCATGTACCCTCGTAGACCGAAAGCGGAAGCGTTAGTGCAACGCGGTTGATGTAGTCGTACGTCTTCACGATCCGACCGATCAAGTACCTAACGCACGGCACCTCCGAGTTCAGCACACGTTTAGCCCGATGACGTCCCTCGAACTCCGATCCAGCCGAGTGTTGAGGGAGAGTTTCGTCAGCACGACAGCGTGGTGACGATGTTGATGTTCTACGACACAGGGCTTCGCCTAAGCACCGCTACAGTGTTATCGAGGTGGATTATGGTGGAGGGGGGGGGGCACCGCACACGTCTAAAAGATCAATCATCAATTGTTGTGTCTATGGGGTGCCCCCCTGCCCCCATATATAAAGGAGCAAGGGGGAGGAGGTGCGGCCAGGCTTGGGGCGCGCCATGAGGAGTCCTACTCCTACCGGGAGTAGGACTCTCCCCCTTTTCCATGTTGGGCTAGGACTTGGGGGGAAGGAGGAGAGAGAGGGGAAAGGAAAGGGGGGGGGGCGCACCCCTCCTTGTCCAATTCGGACTTGGGGGAGAGGCGGCTGCTGCCCCTTGGCCTCCTCTCCTCTTCCTCCACTAGGCCCATTAAGGCCCATTAAGTTACCGGGTGGTTCCGGTAACCTCCCGGTACTCCTAAAATCCCGATTTCATACGGAACACTTACAATGTCCAAACATAGGCTTCCAATATATCAATCTTCATGTCTCGACCATTTCTGGACTCCTCGTCATGTCCGTGATCACATCCGGGACTCTGGACAACCTTCGGTACATCAAAACATATAAACTCATAATATAACTGTCATCGAAACGTTAAGCGTGCGGACCCTACGGGTTCGAGAACTATGTAGACATGACCGAGACACGTCTCCGGTCAATAACCAATAGCGGAACCTGGATGCTCATATTGGCTCCTACATATTCTACGAAGATCTTTATCGGTCAGACCGCATATTCCCTTTGTCATCGGTATGTTACTTGCCCGAGATTCGATTGTCGGTATCTCAATACCTAGTTCAATCTCGTTACCAGCAAGTCTCTTTACTCGTTCCATAATACATCATCCCGCAACTAACTCATTAGTTGCAATGCTTGCAAGGCTTAAGTGATGTGCATTACCGAGAGGGCCCAGATACCTCTCCGAGCAATCGGAGTGACAAATCCTAATCTCGAAATACACCAACCCAACATGTACCTTTGGAGACACCTGTAGAGCACCTTTATAATCACCCAGTTACAATGTGACGTTTGGTAGCACACAAAGTGTTCCTCCGGTAAACGGGAGTTGCATAATCTCATAGTCATAGGAACATGTATAAGTCATGAAGAAAGCAATAGCAACATACTAAACGATCGGGTGCTAAGTTAACGGAATGGGTCATGTCAATCACATCATTCTCCTAATGATGTGATCCCTTTAATCAAATGACAACTCATGTCTATGTCTAGGAAACATAGCCATCTTTGATCAACGAGCTAGTCAAGTAGAGGCATACTGGTGACACTCTGTTTGTCTATGTATTCACACATGTATCATGTTTAGGTTAATACAATTCTAGCATGAATAATAAATATTTATCATGAAATAAGGAAATAAATAATAACTTTATTATTGCCTCTAGGGCATATTTCCTTCAAGGACCCCGTGGTGTGGTGGAGGGCTGGATGAACAATAGACGATGGAGGGGTGCCCGTGGAGGGGTGGTTGAATAGGACCCCGTGGTGTGGAGGGCTGGATGAACAGTAGACGATGGAGGGGTGGTTGAACAGTAGCCGGTGGAGTAGCGCGCGGTGGAGGCTGGATGAACAGGAGACCGTGGAGGCTGGAGAAGGTCGACGGTGTAGATGAACAGTATCCCGTGGAGTCCTGCTTATGCACGCCACACCCTCCCGATGAACAGGACCCCTGCTTTCAACCAGAAGCGCTCCAACACAAGTCCGTTTCCTCCGTTTTGCGGTACGCCACACCCCTCCAGATCAACAGGACCCCCGTTTCGACCTTAGGAGGTCCGTTTCGTCCGTTTTGCGGTACGCGACACCCCTCCCGATCAACAGGACCCCGTTCCGATCGTAGGAGGTCCGTTTCCTCCGTTGTGTGGTACGCCAGGCCTCGTTTCCATCGCCTGTTCCGTCCAAGCCCTCCCGATGAACACAACCACGCATTCCGTTCCGACCCAGCCGGTTGGCTCCCACGCGTTCCGTTGCCTCCCGATGAACACGACGTATTCCGTTGCCTCACCATGAACACGACGCATTCCGTTGCCTCCCCATGAACACGACGCATTCCGTTGCCTCCCCATGAACACGACGACGATGTTGTTTCTCCGTTCCGACCCAGCCATGTACACGAGCCCTGGCCGTACGTATGCGCCGAGTAGGCGCTCGAGACCCTGCGATATGTACGACGCGTGGCGTATTTTCTTTCTTGCACCTGGCCGTTGTAAATGCACGTGTACATGCTACGTGTGCGCCTCTACTCACGACACGTGCGTGCCTCTACTACGACACGTCGCGGCGCCTCTACATCCACCAAGATATATGTACGCATTACGTCCGCGACCGTAATGACAACGCCACGCACGCTTCGACCGTGTGGGTCCCGTATCGCCGTGCACTTCCTTGCATGCGAAGATGTAGCTGGTGGGTCCCAGCAGTCAGGGGGGCGAAATATGGTGGCCCGTCCGGTGGGTCCCTTAGGTGGAGGAATAATTATTTTGCACGTAATAAGGAGGCACTTCCTTGCTGCGGCCGTGGACCCAGCTGTCGGCCTCTTCACCTACAGTCCACGTCCGATGGAAGCCGTTCCTTGACCACGTTGACCACGCCACGCCGAGAGCACCAAGGCGGTGGACGACGGTGAGGCCTAGGAAGGGGACGACGTGGAGCCAGGGAAGACGCGGCAGTGGATGCCCACGCGTAGAGGAGTACGAGGGTTCACTGATTTGCTTTGGTGTGAGGCTGCCGTCGCCGCAGAATAACAGGGGGTGTGGGTGAGTAGAGGGATAGCCTGGCCAGCGGTAGGAATAGTAGGGGGCGGTGAGGCCTCCGCCGCATCGCAGCCGGCCACGGGAGGCAGGAGCACGAGGCACGACCGGCGCTGGTTTGGGCGGCTGGAGCAAGAAGACCAGAGGTTGAAGAAGCACTACGCCCGTTGGATGGACATTGTACGGTCACTGGAGCTAGAATCATGCATATTGACCCCTCCGTCCTCGTCAACTTAGTAGGCCCACAAGTCAGCCTGCCACTATACTGGGTCCCAGCTAACAGGGGGAGTATTCATTTTTTGTGTGCGTAATAAGGAGGCACTTCCTTGCGTGCGAAGATATAGCTGGTGGATTCATTTGTCGGCCGGTAACGTTTTTTCGCGAAATCAGAGGCCCTTTCGGTGGGTCCTCGATGTCGGTGGAGGAATCATTATTTTGCTTGGCGTAATAAGGAGGCATTTCCTTGCGTGCGGCCGTGGACCCAGCTGTCGGCCTCTCCACATTGATCCGATTCAGATGCATGTCGGTCGTTGACCACGTTAACCAAGCCGCGCCGAGAGCACCAGGGCGGTGGAAGACGGTGAGGCCTAGGAAGGGAACGACACGGAGGCAGGGAAGACTCAATAGTTGTTTCCCACGCGGAGGGGAGTACGACTGTAAGAGGGTTTACTGGTTCTTCTGTCGTCGCCGGAGAATAACAGCAGGTGTGGGTGAGTAGAGGGATGGCTAGGCCAGCGATGGGAGTACGGTGGCTGGTGAGGCTGTGGCAAGACAAACCGGCCGTCATGGGAGGATGGAGCAGGCAGTCCCGCTGGCGCTTGTTTGAGCGGCTGGAGCAGGAAGAGCAGAGATTGAAGAAGTACGATGGCCGTTCAATGGACATCCAACAATCACTTCTTGTGCGTCAACCTTTTTTTTAGGAAAGCGTCAAATCTGCGGAAAACAACATACAACCCATCTGCCATTATTTCTAATAATTTACAGCCCATTTGCTAATTCTTAAGGTTTTTGGAGCCCATATTCTTTTGTTAGCATTACAGCCCATATTGTGGCCACGGTTAAAAATTATCTGAAATTTTGCATATTTCAAAGTGCGGTCCGAATTGTTTTTAATCCCGAAATTTCGACTCACATTCAAACTGATTTTAAAAATAAATGTATATCAATATAAAATCCAACAAATTCTCCACGCATAAAAATTAATGTAATTTAAAATCTTGAAATAAAAAAAAGATATTTGAAACTAATTGCCGGTTTGATGTGTTTTAAAAATGTACAGCCCATTTCTCATTACTGATGGGCCATTTTCTCGGCCAGCCGAATGAAAGCTCTCCTCGTCTTGAAAGATTTGTAGCCCAACAGGCCTGACAAAGCGACTTACTTGGCAAATCACAAAAAAACTGGGCTGTGGCCGTGGACCCAGCTGTCAGCCTCTCCACGTATGGTACTCTTCCGATGGAAGTCGTTCCTTGGCCATGTTGACCACGCCGCGCGGAGAGCACCACGGCGGTGGACGACGGCGAGGCCTAAGGAAGGGGACGACGCGGAGCCGGGGAAGACGCGGCAGTGGAAGCCCGCGCGGAGAGGAGTACGAGGGTTCACTGGTTCGGCTGCGGTGTGAGGCTGCCGTCGCCCTTGAGGGCACGGCCGTGGGAATAGTAGGGGCGGTGAGGACTCATGCGGCAAAGACACCGCCACGGGAGGCAGGAGCATGCGGCATGACCGGGCGCTTTGGGCGGCCGGAGCAAGAAGACCAGAGGTTGAAGAAGCACCACGGCCGTTGGATGGACATCAGACGGTCCTTGGAGCTAGAATCGTTCATATTGACTAAGTTGACAAAGCCCTCCGTCCCCGTCAACTTAGTTGGCCCACAAGTCATCCTCCCACTATGGTGGGTCCCAGCTAGCAGGGGGGTATTCATTTTTTGTGCGTAATAAGGAGGCACTTCCTTGCGTGCGAAGATATAGATGGTGGGTCCAACATGTCAGCGGGGGGAACATTTTTTTCGCGAAATACAGAGGCCCTTCCGGTGGGTCCCAGCTGTTAGGTGGAGGAATAATTATTTTGCGCGTACAGTCCATTGCCGATGGATGTCGTTCGTTGACCAAGTTGACCAGGCCGTGCCGAGAGCACCATGGTAGTGGACGACGGTGAGGCCTAGGAAGGGAATGACACGGAGCCGGGGAAGACTCGGCAATGGTTGCCCACGCGCTAGGGAGTACGAGGGTTTACTGGTCCAGCGGCCGTCGCCGGAAAATAACAGGAGGTGTGGGTGAGTAGAGGAATGTCCTGGCCAGCAATGAAGTAGGGTGGGGCGGTGCGGCCTGTGCGGCAACACAGCCGGCCACGGGAGGCGGGAGCAGGCATTCCCACCGGAGCTGGTTTGGGCGGCTGGAGCAAGAAGATCATATATTGAAGAAGTAGCACGGCCGTTGGATTAACATCCAACGGTCACTGCTGCTAGAATCGTTTGTGGACTAAGTTGACAAAGCCAAAGTACACGTCAACCTAGTAGACCCACAAAAAAAGGGAAAGAAAATCAAAGACTTGGGAAGGCGTACAAAACAAGCTAGTGTACCAGTAAAGAGACGTTGGCGAGTTTTAGGAAAAAGAAAGATGTGCTCCTGTAGCTGGTTCGAATCCAAACCTAGACTATGACTATATATGGTGCTATGCTACTCTGCAAGTAATGAAACTGACATATCCAACGTTCACTTCTCCTCTTCTCTACTTACTCTGCCTAGCATCAGAAGCTCTGGCCGCATCAACCATGTCCGCTGGCTGCTCGTCCACCTGCTCTTCTGCAGGTAACAACCAGATATGCACCAAGTCGCCACCCGTACCATCACCTGTGGGTCTCATCACACCCTCGCCGGCATGCGCACCGCAGCCGATTGCTCATTGCAACCCGCTGCCGTTGGTGTGGTGCCACTGCTGCAAATCACGCAGAGTCATCCGTCGCGTCTCAACCACAATCCGCAACCCTGGCCGAGTCTTCTACAAATGCCTGAATCATGGGGTAATAATATGTTTAAGTGTTGTTCTCCTGCTTTCGCTTGCTGATTTTTTAATAGTTTGGTTGATGATCTTCCAATTTGATTCATGCGAAAAGGGAAGATTCGTGTGATTTGTATTTACGGGAAGTTCTTGATGTGGGGGAATGCAACTACGCTTGATTATTTGGTTAGTCGAGGAATCTCAATACCCGGCAGGTTGGGGTGTTGGACAAATGGCGAAGGAACGGCGGAAGAGGAAGATGTAGAGCGGAAGGTTAAAGATGCAGCCTTCCGATCATGGCCAAGCAACAGCCGCTGAACGGCCTTGACAACAATGAGGAGATCAAAGAGCTTGTGAAGATAATGGGCAAAATCGATGTGTTCTCAGAGGATGATTGTCTCTTTATTTGCGGTGTATGTAGCACTCGTGATGTATTGATGGGCTACGACATGAGCACTTTGCTGAAACTAGTAATGAATGAAACACATGTGGCAGGCTGGGCGTAGTGTTGTGAACATCTAATGATTTCTATTAACGGAAATTAGGGGGTATCCCTTTTGCTCATATAAATAAATAAATAGCAGAGGCCCTGTCGGGTCAGCTTTGTTCTCATTTGAAGACGTCGAGCAAATTGCAGTCCAACAGCAAACTATGTCATCAGATTCAAGTTTCACAGCCAAATATGAGTACAACTAAACAACAATGTCATCATGTTTTAGTTGTCATACAATCACCAAACACAAATCAGCATACATAACAAGTGATGTTCTCACAGCAAAATACTAAACAACATGTTCATCAGGTTTCAGTTGTCATATCAAACACAATTTCACATAGTATATTAAAAAAAACGTCTTCTGACAGGCAAATACGACAAAAGCAATGTAATCATCATCCGCAGCAGCATCGTCAACATCTTCACCATGTGTATCAGTCTATATCTAATTCCCCACGGTGTCATCTTCTTCTTCGTCCTCGAACGTTGGCTTCTTCTTGATCAACTCTTGTATGTCCACAGCACGACAGGCAATCTTTTTGCCGGCGTCATTGACGTGATGGTTCTCAAAGATATTAGGAACATCTGTGTTATCTTGTACATCAGGAGCAGTGTAAGCATCATCTTATTGTGCAACTTCATTAAATGAATTCCTTTGCTCAAACCTTTGCAATACTCTCCAGTCCTCGCTACGTGCAAATGTGTCTGTGTTGCTTGATTTGCCAAAATAAAAGGCTCGTTGGTCTGGTACGCCGCCTTGACATTGATGGATTTGAAATAATCATCAGCTCTGGGTTTTGTGATCCTGGAAAACAGGTTATACCAAAGACAGCACAACAGAACCACACACCGATGATCCTCGAAACTGGAGATATACTTCAACTGAACAATGTCTGTTATGTTAGCATAAATTTCAGTTGTCTCTTTGTCATACGTATCCGTGCTCATGATGGCACTGTTTTGTGCCTTCCTGCCTTCGTCTCGTGCAAGGGTGTTGTAGCGCACATCTCCAACAACGCAAGATTCATAATGTCTTACCCGAGTATCAGGACCCATTGCTAGTGAGTAAAGGGCATCATCAATTGCCTGCCCATCCTCCGCATCTTCTTAACCTATGGTTAGAAAATAGACAAGCTAATCATCTTATGTACTCAATATATTAAAAAGCGGCAGTGCACTTCAAAAGCTTACATGGTTCTTGAACCATTTCACAAATCCTGCCATAACCAGTTTGTCAATGTTTTTGGATTTTATGCGGCAAGAACTCCTCTTTGTAGATGCTGCACAACATAGTGACCGTCAAACATCTAAATATATAAGAATGTGCTGCAAGTTTAGTAGATTATGATGTATAAGCTGCGATTACTAAGCACTTACTTGATATAAGGTAGTATCTCGTGACAGTTATTCAACACATACCAAACCATTTTGTCCAAATATTTAGGTTTGTCCTCTTGTCCACTCTTCCTGTAACTCCTAACAGAATAATCGAAAACATTGAGCCCGGATTGTCTTCATCCACCTCTTTGCTAAGTCGATCACCGTTTCAATGTATTTTGAGCAGAATATCAACGCTGTAGCAATGTAGGCCTCTGCAATGGAACCCTCGGGTCTAGCTTTGTTCCTAACATAGCCCTTGAAAGTGCCTAGCCGCCTTTCAATAGGGTACATCCAGCCATACTTGTCTTTGGACCTCTAAGTAGTGCCTCGTCAGGTAGATGAACAGTCAAATGCACCATCACATCAAAGAAGGCTGGAGGATATATCTTCTCAAGGTCGCATAGGATAGTTGGTATCTTGTATCTAAGACGTTCCAAAGCATCTATCTTGATATTTCTACTGCAAAGTTCCCTGAAGAATTGTTCCAACTCTGCAAGTGCTCTGTATAAGTAAGGGCGGCCCAATCCTCTAAGGATAACAGGTAAAACCCTTTGAAGTAGGGCGTGGCAGTCATGAGTTTTCAACCCTTGTACCTTGTTTCCATCTCAGACCGACTCTCCTTTCGGGGTTGGAAGCAAATCCATGTGGGAATCTCACACGTGATAGGACCTCGCAGAATTCTTTTCTTTTTACCTTGTCCAAGACGCATACAACCGGGTGCCATATCCCTTGGTTTACCTTCATCTTGCACTGCACATCCCGTCTGATACCTGTGTGTGTCAAATCAATCCTAGATTTTAAGGTATCTTTCGTCTTGCCTTCAATATTAAGAAGTGTGCCGTTAATGCCGTCACATATATTTTTCTCGATGTGCATCACATCAAGATTATGCCGCAGATCCAAATCTTTCCAATACTCCAAGTCCCACAAAGTGGACCTGTGGGTAAACAATAATCTCGCTTCTGCCCTACCACGCTTCCTTTTCCCGCTACCATTATCGTGGATGGTTTCACGGTGTAATATGCCCGACCTTCTCTAATTCCACTTGCAACTCATCAGTGGTGAGCCTCTTTGGCGCATCACGGTTTTCATGCTCTGCATTGAACACATGTCTTCGGTATTTTCTAGGAAGCGACTTGTCCTTGGCAAGGAAACGGCGGTGTCCAATGTAACAGATCTTGCTAAGTATTGCGTAGACAATGATTCTCACACAAATGAACACATGCATTGTAACCATGTGTCGTTCGCCCTGACATAGTGCCCAAAGCCGGATAATCATGGATGCACCAAATTATAACAACATGCAGAAAGAAATCAACTGGTGGGCTGCTATATAGGTCTCGAGTGAGAACACCCTCCCATAGCTGTTGAAGTTCTTCCACAAGAGGCTCCATGAACAAATCAAAATCCTTTCCAGGACTTTTTGGACCTGGGATGAGCAAGGCCATCATGTAGTTTGATTCTTTGGTGCAGACATTTGGAGGCATGTTGTAAGGGATAACAAGCATCGCCACATGCTATATGTGGCGCCTGTGGCCAAATGGGTTAAATCCATCTGAAGCTAAGCCAAGTCTAATGTTTCTCGAATCAGTAGCAAACTCTTTGTGTTTATCGTTGAAGCTTTTCCACTCACTACCATGAGATGGATGGCTCATTACATTCTGATCTCTATACTCCTGGTTCCTAGAATGCCACAATACATCCTCTCTTGTTTCAACATCATGAAACAACCTCTGCAATCTTGGTGTAATTGGAAAATGTCTCAGAACATTATGAGGAATCCTCTTCACAGCATCGCCATCTTTCCATCTTGATGATTTGCATTTCGGGCATTCACTTAAGTTGGCATAATCCTTCCGGAACGGAACACAATTATTCTTACATACATGGATCATATCATATCCAATTCCAACTGCACGAAGGAAATTCTTCATTTTACTGTAGATGTGTGGCAGCTCAGACGCATCTGGGAAAGATTCGCGGAAAGCAGCCAACATCGCATCTAATGATTTGTTGGTCATCCGCTCAGATGTCTTCACCTGAAGAAAGGTGACCATAGCTGAGAATACTGACAGCTTATTTCCTGGGGTGACAGCAACGTCGCATTGTTCCAACATGCGGGCCCACCGTTTTTCTTCTACAGGTGAAAGTTCACGGAATGCACGAGCATTTCATAGCATTGTTTCAATGTTGGTCAAACTCACTGGATCCGCCACCACCACCTCCTCCTCCTCTTCCACCTGAGCATCAGGCAGATCAAGATGGTCATATGTTGATTCCACGTAGTCAATAACATTGGCGTTCACAGCTTCACCATGATGAACCCACCTAGTATATGTGACCGACATCCCATACAAGTGTAGATGATTTTGCACAGCTGACTCGGGTCTTGTAACTGAATTCATACAACTGCTACACGGGCAGAGCACATCTGATTTCGGACCACCGTACTCAGCTCTGATAAAGTTCATGAAGTTTTCAACCCCCTCGACATATGCAGCGGAGAATCTTCGAGCAGAAGTTATCCAAGTCATGTCCATCTGTTAGACATACAAATTAGTTCTTCTACTAGATATTACAGGAAAAACGTATATGCTTTTTTATGAAGTCCAGAAAAAATACCTAGGTCGATGTCTAAAGCTATGGCAAGATATTTGGACGAGCAGATCTAAGTAACGAAATATTTGTAAAGCTAATTCAGCAAACAGATTTGAGTGCCAAATTATGGCAGGCTGTTTTAGCAGTCAATGAGGCCGACCACACAGCCATCGAGCTATCGAAGGCCATCGCAGCAACAAAGATCGAGTATAAAATGGTGTAGAGCTATTTCACCTAACAGATTGGCTACTAGACCATGGCAATCTACGTCACAATAAATATACGGCAGGATATTTTAGCACCTAATCGGCCTTGGCATGCCATCTCAACTAAGCAGATTGAGTGCAGAAAAGGGCAAGGAAGCTTCTTAAGCAGAGCATATTGACAGTAAAATACTTCGGCAAACAGTGAGATTAACAGCATCTATCAGCTAACATTCAGCGCTACACCGACATGAACGGACCCTCAGTCTAGAATGCGCGTACCGTGGGAGAAGCTGACCGCCGTGCGTCTCCACACAAATGTCGCCAGCGGTGGCGGCGCTGACCGCCGTGCGCCTCCACAAGAACGTAGCCAGAGGTGGTGGCGCGGCTAGAGGACGGCAGTCTACGAGAGAGTATTGTAGGAGCGAGAGGATCGCCGAAACGCAGCGCCGACGTATCGGCATGGCGGGGAGGGCGGCTTTGGCGGAGCGAATGGAGTGGAGGGGGACAGGGAGGGGTTTGGGGAATATTATTGGCTAGTTGGTCAAGGGCGGTTGAATCGGATTTGGGGGAATTTTTTGGGTTTCGGGGGGAGGATTTTCGCGGTGGGGCGGGGAGTTTGGCGATGGTCGGTTTCTCCAAGTGCAGTCCCACGTGTCGGTGAAGAGGCAAGCGAAGCGGCGTTCCGTTTGCGTGAGCCGTGTGCAGGACCGAACGTGTGTGGGGTGCAATGCGACCGCGACAGGAGTGCTGTGAGTGTACCGTCTTTTTTCCTTTTAAACTAGCAATATTCCCATGTGTTGCACGGAACATCAAGATCATTTCTATGAGTAGTTTATCTTGTGGGAGAAAATGATGAATGAGGGAAGGCCTTATTTGCAAATATGGAGAGGGTTGTGAGTATCTTTTTGCAAAAATTGTCATAGTTTCCTTCCTATCCGTCGGATATAAATCGGACGGCCTATATTGCAGGATGGCAGGCACACCATCATCACCAACTCAGTTTTTTTTAAGAGTAGACTAGGTGCTTCACCCCCTCAAAAAAAAAATTCTTGCTTCGCGCGAGCCATCAATACTACTACTAGTAATCCTGTAATCCCGACTAAAACGGCGCGGCCGGGTCTTTTCCCGCGCGTAATGCTGGGAGGTTGGCTTAGTTGGGGTTTTTAGGACGAGTAATGCTACACCTACATAATCCCAGTTACGTAATTAACGTAATGTGAAACATGTGAGCTGTTGATTGTAGATTGGGGGGAGGGAGGGGCCGACCACCATGAAAATCAGGGGAGGAGAGAGAGAGGCAATTTACGTTAACCCTTTCGTAGGTTCCCGTAGATGTAGAAATATGTGAAATGCGTGAATGTGTAGTGGACATACTATTGGAGTGCCTAAGATAATTTGTGTATGTATAGACCCTATGTGTTTATTTTACTTCGCATGTTAGATTTTTCTCGGTTCAATAAAAAGTAGAGTTGGTGATGATGGTGTGCCTGTCATCCTGCAATATAGGCCGTCCGATCTATATCTAAGGGATAGGAAGGAAACTATGACAATTTACCCGCACTCCTCTCCACATTTGCAGATAAGGCATTCCCTCGTTCATCCTTTTCTCCCACAAGATCTTGATCTTCCGTGCAACGCAGGGCATCTTTCTAGTACTCCTACAATATGTATATTATTGTGAAAGTTCATATACACCGGCCGAGATTAATGCAAACACGACAGATTTTCATTACATTTCGAACTTTTAAAGGACAAAAAAATAAAAGAAACCCGACCCTAAACCTATTCTACGACGGCGACCGACGTCCTCCATCTGTGATCTCCATGTACGGGGACGGGGTTCAAGACCCGTGAAGTGAAGGTGTGATCTCCGGTGAGGAAAAGTAGAACACGGGAGACAGACCGGCCAGTTGGCACACCATGCCCTGCCGCCTCCCATGCCCTACTCATCCTCGGAGGAGTCCCCGACCTCAGCGGTGCCGGACGTTGGACGGTGGCAAGTAGGACGCGTGGCTGACGGTGCTACCGTCGTCGGCCGCCAGCGTGGCCATCGCTTGTGCGGCGACTTGAGTGAGGGCGGCGACCTCGAGCTCCATGCCTGAAGATAAGCTCTCTCGCAGAGCGTTCGCGCTTGCGATCATGGCGGATGTGGTTCCAGGTAGGAGGACGATGCGCTATGGTGTGGAGGTTAGCTGGGCGTTGCCGCTTTAAGTAGCGCATTCCGGTGAGGCCAAGCGTCGGGGTGCCTCATTAAGTCGCCGGAGTTGGTTCCTCGGGCACCGAGCCTCTTAACGACGACATACGAACGGACGGCATGAATGCGGGCAGCTGGCGCCGCCTGGGAACGCACGGCGCGACGGCGCGAGGGACGAGGGTTTTGGTGTGCCAGGGTAGTCAGCTGCGGTCATGGCAACGTTAGAGATGCCCTTTGCTCACATGTGATCCCAGCATGTCATTGAAAAAGCAAGACGACCCGGCATGGTCTCAAGTCCAGAGGATGCAGTTGGCCGCGCTACACCACTCCGCGGACGCGTCGCGGCGCCCCGTGCATCCTCGACGAGCCGGGTGTTGGGGTGTGTTTGGATTGTGGCCAAAGTGCACCTTAACAAAATTTTGGTCATGACCCAAAGATTGGTCTTTGTTTGGATGGTTGCCATTTTTTTGGCATGCCAATGAACTCTAGCCAACTCTAGTTCATTTTTCTTTCCAATGTCGGCCAAATCACGGGCAACCAATACCTCAACCAAAATTTTGGTCATGACCCAAAGATTGGTCTTTGTTTGGATGGTTGCCATTTCTTTGGCATGCCAATGAACTCTAGCCAACTCTAGTTCATTTTTCTTTCCAATGTCGGCCAAATCACGGGCAACCAATACCTCAACCAAAATTTTGGCTACCCAATGCTTTGATGGGGCAACCTTGGGCACAAACCAAACATACCGTTGGTCGTGCCACAGCACTAACGCCACCCTCGGCAAACTGAAACCAACCGTGTCTAGCGACGATATGAGTGTGTCGCTCACCGCGGTCGCCGTGTCCAGAGGCGGTGCTGGAGCTGCGCCCCGTTGTTGGCCCCAACGACCCACGTGAACGGTTATCGGTGGCGAGGAGGTCGTGGGCCAGCTCCTCCATTGGACTAGTCTGCGCTATATCGTCCCGATGGGTGTGCCCCACATGTCTGTTTCCCTGTTTTCCCGGCCATATTCGAGCGTCAGTGCTCCACATTGTGCATTAGGCCTTTCACTATGTAGGCCAAGCGAGACAACTTATTGTTTATTTGGGCCGTTCAAGTATAATCATGTGGCGTTTGCTTATTTCTCATTCCTCTCCAACCCTCTTCTCCGTCGATCATGTCGCCCTCCAGTTGAGTCCATCCTCCCGCATGCCTCATTTGAACATTCCGCCGAGTATCATTCGCATGTACCCACCCTAGTCCTCTTTCAATAGATCTCCGGACCCGAGATGAAATCGAGAGGGAACGAGTGGGGGCACGTGATACCTAAGGCGGATTCAAAATTTTGAACCGGTGATCATAGCATCCGCAAATCATATATAAAGGGTATTCAATGTTCGTTTCGTTTTTGAACGTACAATATACTCCCTCCTATCCTTTCTAGTTTACATATAAGTTTTATGTGTAGTCAAAGTATATCTACTTTGATAAAAAAGGTATCAACATTCAACAACGCCCAATCAATATTGTTAGATTCGTACGTACTCCTAGATTTGTACTCGAGATGGTTTCCAATTTGACTATTGACAAGATTAATAGTACATGAGATGTATAATGTGAAAATTATATCATTGGAAACTCCTTTCACATATGAATTTGACCGTATGCTTTGTGTAAGTTGCATGTCATATATTATTACTCTAACATTTGGTCAAAGTTATCCTCGAAAAACGCATTAGACCCTATATGCTTTGTGTAAGTTGCATGTCATATATTATTACTCTAACATTTGTGTAAGTTGCATGTCATATATTATTACTCTAACATTTGGTAAAAGTAGTATAGTGGAAGAGGATCCTCTGACGTAGGTATCTGTAACATCCCAATTTTTATTAAATTGGATGTTAATAGAATCATTCTATGCATATCATATTTCTTTGCATTTTGGAGTTTTTAAAATATTCAAATAATATTTTTCCACTCGAGAAAAACAAATGAGAGGGGATAAGATGAGTTCCTCAAAATATAAAAGAGTGGGAAAATTTTATTTTGAATATTATTTGAAGTTTTGGAGTTTATTGGTATTTAGTTTATTTGCAAAAAGTGCATTAATTGCATTAGGAAAATATTTTCAAAATGTTATGTGCTTAAGTTAATGTTCATTAGGCTATAAATATTGTGTAGTTATTTTATAAATTATTGTGGTGTTTTTATTAATTCATTTGAATTATTTAGGGCCACTTTAGTGTTTGGTTTAAAAAAAACACGCACGCACTCACCCGCCTGGACCGAAACCAGTTCGGCCCAGGGACACGCGCGCCAGGCCAGCCAGCCCACCGGCCATTTGGCCCAAGGCCAGCGCCCAGTGATGAAGCCATGTACCTAGGGTAGGGTCATGGACCTGTCCAACATACCCTCCCCAAGGACATCTCTTGAAGAAAACACCTTTCAGTCGACCTGGAAGGATTCCACTCGACGGACCTGAAGACACTCGACCATGAAGCCAACCACTGACCGGCCAGAGGTTCACATCGGTATGCACGCATACGGTCGGTCATTAAGTGGCTTTATGGTCATCATAGCACTTTATGTGGGACGTTACCAAGTAACTCCCTATCTTAATGTACCTTAATCCCTACATAGCGAGGGCTGGAGGGTGCAGCGAACTCTATAAGCCACCCCCTCCTCAAAGTGTAAAGGGTTCGCACTTCGTAACTCATACGCACATAATACTGATCGACCGCCTCCGGGCTCCGAGGCGTGGGGCTGTTACTTCCTCCGAGAAGGGCCTGAACTCGTAAACATCTTGCGTATACAACTACTCCATAGCTAGGATCTTGCCTCTCCATACCTACCCCCCATTCTACTGTCAGACTTTGAACCACGACAGTTGGCGCCCACCGTGGGGCAGGTGTCTTAGCGACTTGTTGGAGAAGTTGCAATTTTTTCCGATCTCCTTCATCATGGTTTCAGGTGGAGTTTTGGTTGAGGGCCACGAGATCCGTCTCAGCGCGCTCACGTTCATCGCCGACGACTCCGCTTGGCTGCAGGAGGCTCCACTCGACATCGACGCACTCCCCGGCCGTGGGGCAACGCACTTTCACGCGTGCGTCCGCGGCGTCCTCCTGAGGCAACCGTCGACCCAGTATTGGTCGGCTTCCGTGCCGTCCTCCCTCCCAGTCTCTCGCCGGCGCAAGCGCTCTGGTCGGTCGAGGCTTCAGCGGTGGGTGAGGCACGCGGTGGCCCGCCAGTCGGCCACTCCCCAAGTCGCGGCAATAGAGCCCGATGAATCTCTCTACGGCATGTTTGATCTGTCAACTGGCTCTGCAGAGACTGCATCCGAGTGCGACAGCAGTGATCCGGCGGCGGAGGTTCTGATGGTCGACGGACCACGTAGTCCTCCTGGTTTCCCCCGCGCCGACGGAGGCGTTGGCGGGGGCGATCCGGCGCAGGTTCACGAAGAGTATCAACCCGAGCCCCTCACTTCGCTGCAGAGGGAGGAGCTTCGCCGCCGGAACATGGATGCGCTTCACACTCCTATCGTTGGAGAAACCCCCGAGGCCCGTGCCTTAGAAGATGCGCGTTTGGCCAACTTGGCTGAGCACACTCGACTGGAAAATCTCCAAATGAAAGTGCTCAACGAACAGCGCAATAACGGGTCCCGTCGCCCGATCGGCGTCAACTCTTTCCACAACCGACTCAGGTATACCGAACTCCAATTCAGAATCTAGCAGCTGCAGCCCGTATAGCAGAGTCCATTAAGCCTTCCCAGTCAGAGGCTGGTAGGGGCTTGCTACAGATCAGAGGTTTACTCCGGGCAGCGGGAGATCAAAATTCAGCTGTATCGCAGTCGCGGAACAGGATTCACAGCAGATCCGTCGCTGCGAATACAGTCCAGTCGGCTCATAGCCCAAGATCGCCCCGAGGCGTGAGGGACATGGAGGCCGGCGTGATCAGTATGAGGACCGATTCGATCGTGATGATCGACGTCGAGTGCCCACTCCTCCCCCAAGAGGTGGGTCATACGTGCCTCGACAGCAAGATGACAGACGCCATCACATTGTTGGGCGAAGGATTCCAGTCGACCCCAGGGAACCAGGCTTTGATGCGAGATCCATTATCGTTCAAGGTTTGGTCGGCGAGAACGAGCTCACCGAGAAGGCCATGACATGTAAATGCGCCCACGGCAGCAGAGTACACGCCTTCTCGACGAGTGTTTTAGCAGAGCCATCAGAGCCGCGGTGATTCCTCCCAACTTCAGGTTGGTGACTGGAGTCAGTAAGTTCACCGGTGAGTCCAAGCCGGATACTTGGCTTGAGGACTACCGAGTGGCTGTTCAGATTGGCGGCGGCAACAATGAAGTGGCCATGAAACACCTGCCTCTTATGTTGGAGGGCTCGGCCAGAGCATGGTTGACTCAGTTAGCACCCAGCAGCATTTACACTTGGGAAGATCTTGCCCGAGAGTTTGTCAGGACATTTGAAGGAACTTGCAAGCGGCCAGCAGGGTTGATAGAGTTGCAGTCATGTGTGCAGAAGTCGAATGAAACTCTGAGGGATTACATCCAGAGATGGATCACATTGCATCACACGGTAGAGAATGTATGTCGATCATCGAGTGCCTTCAAGGAAGGTGTTAAGAACGAGAGAGTTAAGTTTGAAATTCGGTCGGACCGGAGACATGGCCCCGAAGTTGAATGATGGAGATTGCCACCAAGTCGCCAATTGTGAAGAAGAGGATCGGCTCGGAGTGGCAAGTACAAGTCAGCCGCTAATGAAACCGGGAGGGAACTCCTGTCGGAAGCAGAAGCGGAAAGTCGAGCGAGCTGCTCCTGCAGAAGCCCTGGACGTGACTCCAGGAAAGTTCAAGGCGAAATCCAAGGGACCTTGGAACCCCAAGAAGGTGAAAGACCAAGATGGAAATGATGTATTGGACTTGCCATGTCACATTCACACGAAGAAAGATGAAGAGGGTAAACTCATTTACCCGAAGCATACCACTCGACAGTGTCGCTCTTGATTCAGCAGTTCCAGGGGAAGCAGCCCAAGGATAAGGAGAAGGAGTCGGACAAAGTTGAGGACAAGGAAGATAGTGACCGTGGATACCCCCAGGTCAATTCCACCCTGATGATTTTTGCTGACGTTGAAAGCAAAAGTCGATTGAAAGTTATCAAATGAGAAGTGAATATGGTCGCTCCGGCGACACCCAGTTATCTGAGATGGTCACAGACCGCCATCACGTTCGACCAGTCTGATCACCCGACGCACATAGCCACCCCTGGGAGGCAAGCTTTGGTGCTCGACCCAGTCGTCGAAGGCACTCGACTAACTATAGTTTTGATGGACGGTGGCAGTGGCCTGAACATACTGTATGCAGAGACATTGATAGGGATGGGCATTCCGATGTCCAGACTCAAAGACCAAAGAACATGAGCTTCCATGGAGTCATTCCTGGAAAGAAGGCTGAGTCACTCGGCCAAATTGCTCTCGATGTGGTTTTTGGTGATTAAAAGAATTTTCGTAAGGAAAAGTTGACCTTCGAGGTCGTGGATTTCCAGAGCGCTTATCACGCTATTCTAGGAAGGCTGGTGTATGCACGTTTCATGGCTCGACCATGTTATGTATACCTCAAACTGAAGATGCCAGGCCCCAAAGGTGTGATCACTGTCACTGGCAATCGGAAGAAAGAAGAAGAGTGTTTTTAGAAAGGCTCTAAGATCGATGATGCTCAGATGGCAGTGGTAGAGCTGCAAGGGTACCAGAAAACTGCAGGCCCGAGTGATTTGTTGCGAGCCAAGAAGCCCGACATGGAATCTGCATTTCAGTCGTCCGGTGAGACGAAGCCGATTCATATTCACCCGACTGATCCCAATGCTGCTCCGACTCACATCTCAACAACACTCGACTCCAAATAGGAAGAAGCGCTCATCCGGTTCCTCCGTGAGAATCTGGGACATCTTCGCATGGAAGCCTCGCCGACATGCGGGGTGTTCAGGGGCTGGCCGAGCATCGTCTACGAGACGACTCAAAAGTTAAACCTGTCAAAGAACATCTTCAACGGTCCCCCGTCTAGAAGAGAAAGGCCATTGGCGAGGAGGTGGCTCGGCTCTTAGCAGCAGAGTTTATTCGAGAGATTTACCACTCCGAGTGGCTCGCCAATGTTGTCATGGTCCCTAAGAAGGACAAGTCACTTCGCATGTGCATCGACTTCAAACATATCAATCGGGCCTGCCCGAAAGATCATTTTCCTCTTCCCCGCGAGCGACCAAATAGTCGACTCGACCGTGGGATGTGGCGGTTGTCTTTCTTAGACGCCTATTACGGTTACCATCAGATCCGTGCAGTATGGACCCGACGAGGTCAAAACAGCTTTCATCACTCCATTCGGTGCTTACATTATGTCACCATGCCATTAGGCCTCAAGAATGCCGGAGCCACGTTCATGAGGATGATTCAAGTGTTTGCTCACTCAAATCGGTCGGAATGTGGAAGCATACATGGATGATATTGTGGTCAAGTCACGGAAAGGTTCCGACCTGTTGGTGACCTTGCTGAAACATTTGCCAATCTCAGGAGGTATGATATCAAGCTTAATCCATCAAAGTGCACATTCGGAGTTCCTGGCAGAAAGTTACTCGGTTTTCTCATTTCCGAACGAGGAATCGACGCCAACCCAGAAAAAGTTGGCACTATACTCCGAATGAAACGCCATGTGCGTGTGCACGATGTCCAGAAGCTTACTGGATGCTTGGCCGCTTTAAGTCTATTCATCTCTCATCTCGGTGAAAAGGCATTGCCTCTTTACCGACTGATGAAGAAGTCAGACAAGTTCGAGTGGACTCCGGTCGATGCAACGTTTGCGAGCTAAAAGCTCTCCTCTCCACTCAGCCGGTGCTTGCTGCCCCAATCAGCAAAGAGCCTTTGCTGCTTTACATTGCAGCCACAGGACAAGTCGTCAAGATAAAGACTTACGGCCGGCGGGAAGAAGAAGGAAAAAGCTTTCAAAGTTCAGCGCCCAGTATATTATCTTTCTGAAGTATTGACCCCATCAAAGCAAAGATATCCTCATTATCAGAAGCTTGTTTATGGGATTTATATGACCACGAAGAAGGTTGCTCATTACTTCTCTGACCATTCCATTACAGTCGTCAGCGACGCCCCATTGTTAGAGATTCTGCACAATAGAGATGCAACTGGTCGAGTGGTGAAATGGGCGATTGAACTCCTTCCCCTTGATATCAAGTTTGAGGCAAAGAAAGCCATCAAGTCCCAAGCAGTAGCAGATTTCATCGTCGAGTGGATTGAACAGCAATTGCCGACTCAAGTTCACTCGAAGCACTGGACCATGTTCTTTGATGGTTCCAAGATGCTGAATGGTTCTGGTGCTGGGGTAGTGTTGGTTTCCCCCCGAGGAGATAAGCTCAGATATGTGCTCTAGATTCACTTTCATTCTTCCAACAATGAAGCAGAATATGAAGCATTGTTGTATGGGTTGCGTATGGCCATTTCACTCGGCGTCCGCCGCCTCATGGTTTATGGCGACTCAGATCTAGTGGTTAATCAGGTGATGAAGGAGTGGGATGTCACAAGTCCAGCCATGACTGGTTATTGCAATACAGTGAGGAAGCTAGAGAAGAAGTTTGAGGGGTTAGAGCTTCATCATGTACCCCGATTGAAAAATCAAGCTGCTGATGATTTGGCGAAAATAGGGTCCAAGAGGGAAGCCATTCCCAGTGATGTGTTTTTGGAGCACATCCACACACCGTCAATTCAAGAGGATCCTTTCACCGAAGAGGCCCCACAGCCAAAAAGTGCCACTGATCCGACTGAAGTTGAGGTCCCAGCTGTGGTCGACTTGGTCATGGAAGTCTTGGTCATCACTCCCGACTGGACAATGCCGTACATCGCGTATATCCTAAGGAAAGAGCTCCCGGAGAACGAAGAACGGGCTCGACAGATCGTCCGTCGATCCAAGGCCTTTACTGTGATCAAGGGACAGATGTACAGAGAAAGCGCGACTGGAGTCGGCCAGAATTGCATAACACCAGAAGAAGGTCAGATAATTCTTGATGATATCCACTCGGGGACCTGTGGTCATCATGCGTCCTCTCGGACCATTGTGGCTAAAGCATACCGAGCGGGATTTTACTAGACAAAAGCAAATGAAATGGCAAAGGAAATAGTCGACAAGTGTGAAGGATGTCAGTTCTATTCCAATATGTCACACAAACCCGCCTCAGCCTTTTGAAGACCATTCCACTCGTCTGCCCTTCGCTGTTTGGGGATTGGATATGATTGGACCATCGAGAAGCTGGCGAAGCGGCTTCACTCACTTGCTAGTGGTAGTCGACAAGTTTACTAAGTGGATCAAGCTAAGCCTATCAAGAATCTCGGCGTGCCTTGCTATCGGTTTCATCGAGAGTTGATATTCAGATATGGAGTTCCGCATAGCATCCTCACTGACAATGGGTCAAACTTCGATTCTGACAAATTCAAAGCCTTTTGCGCCTCTCAAGGCACGCGAGTCGACTATGCTTCAGTTGCTCGCCCCTAGTCGAATGGACAAGCAGAACGAGCAAATGGTCTAATTCTCAAAGGACTGAAACCCCGGTTGATGCGCAATCTCAAGCATGCAGCAGGAGCGTGGGTCGACGAACTTCCGTCAGTTCTTTGGGGATTGAGGACCACTCCTAATCGGTCGACTGCGAGAACTCCATTCTTTCTGGTCTATGGAGCTGAAGCAGTTCTGCCGAGTGGCTTGCTTCACAATGCACCTCGAGTCGAACTCTACTCTGAAGATGAAGCGGAGCAAGCCCGGAAAGATGTAGTCGACCTCCTAGAAGAGGAGAGAGGGATGGCCCTGATCCGCTCGACCATCTATCAGCAGGACTTGCGTCGATTCCATGCTAGAAATGTGAAGAGCCGAACCTTCCAAGAAGGAGACTTGGTCCTCCGAGTGGATCAACAGAAACCACACAAGCTCGCTCCCACTTGGGAAGGTCCCTTCATCGTCACCAGAGTTCTCCACATATCGCCAGATAGATGAGCCTCAAGCTTGGAATGCGGAGCTGCTCCGCCTCTTTTATACTTAAGTACTCACTCGGGTGAGATGTAATAAAAGTACCTCTGTAGTTTGTTTATCGAAGACAAGAATGTTATAATTTTCCTAGTGATTGTTATTAACTTTTTGTTTACATGAGAAATTTCCCCCCAGTGGGTGGCTTAGCTGCGAACCCGTTTCGCCTAAGTTTGTAAAAAAAATCCCTGCCGAGTGGTGAGCCAGCCTCCCACTCGGGGGCTTAGCTGCGAATCCGTTTCGCCTAAGTGTTTAAAATCCTACCGACTGGTGAGGCAGCCTCCCACTCAGGGGCTTAGCTGCAGTCCAAGTACTCGCCTAAGTATTTAATACAATGTGCGCTTTGCAAGGACGACGAGGTACAGGTCGACTGTTTCCTTCCCCTTCAGAGCTACGGCACAAAAAATCCTCCCACTCGGAGGCTTAGCAGCAGTCAAGTACTCGCCTATGTTTGAAAAATCCTACCGAGTGAAGAGCGAACCTCTCACTTGGGGGCTTAGCTGCAGTCCAGTACTCGCCTAAGTATCTGAAAATCCTACCGAGTGGAGAGCAAACCTCCCACTCGGGGGCTTAGCTGCAGTCCAGTACTCGCCTAAGTATCTGAAAATCCCACAGTGGAGAGCAACCCTCCCACTGGGAGGCTTAGCTGAGTCCAAGATGCTACGCCTAAGTACGAAATCCATTCCAATCCACAAGGACGACGAGGTGCAGGTCGACTGTTACCTTCTCCTTCGGAGCTGCGCCACAAGTACAACGTGCGCTCCATCCCGATCCGGGAGGACGACGAGGTGCAGGTCGAATGTTACCTTCTCCTTCGGAGCTGCGCCACAAGTACAATCCATGCTCCATCCCTACCTGCAAGAATAATGAAGTGTAGGTCGACTGGATTTTTCACCTCAGAGCTGCATCTCAAGAACTAAAATATATTCCAAGTGAAGAACAAAGTTCGCTCGAAGGCAAATGAAAGCATATTCGACGATAAGCCAAGTTCGGATAACATCCTACAGATTCAGAAGTACCCAGGCATCAAGCCTGCTAAAGTTTATCGGTTACAAGACAACTCGGCATTCCGAGGCAAATTTAAGACGAATAGAAGTTTTTTACTCCTCAGGTGGAGGACTGGAAGGCGCGACAAACTGGTCCAGGTCAATCCCGTCAGCGATCCGGGTGGCAGCACCAATGAAAGTCTCCATGAAAGATCGGAAGTCGTACTTCTTGGTATTGGCAACTTTGACGGACGTCAGCTTTTCCTCTCGCGCCTCCTTGCAGTGAACGCGGACCGAGATGAGCAACATCGGCACCACATCTGGCAGAAGACGTTTTCCATTCCTGCACTCGGCTTGGAACGTCATTCAGTCGAGTCATTAAAGACTCGAGGTCATTTTGAAGTGTCTCACCTGGCCAGAGTGTCGAGTCGATCCGCGACACCGCAACCTTCAGTCGAGCGAGGTAGTCCAACACAGCAGCGACACGAGACTCCATTCGGAGCACATTCATAGCGGCTTCATCCTTCACGGGAGACTTAATGGGGTCCAGGCTGGTCTCCACTCGACTAGTCTCCTCCTCGAAGTTCTGATAGAATTCTGTAAACGCAACTCGAGTTCAAGCTAATGGTTCTATGATGAGTTGGCGATAACAAGTCAGTCGGATAAGAGGAATTACCTTCAAGCATGAGGAATAACTTCTTGGCGAGCCCTCCCAGATAAGCCTCCAGATCGTTCCTCTTCCCGCTTGATTCATGACCTTGTCACTCAGAGCTATCTTGTCATTCTTCACCGGCTAACCTCCTTGTTGGCCGCGTCGAGCAGCTTTTGATTGGCGTTCTCTTCTTCAAGTTTACCGACTAAAGCCAGTTTTTCTTCTGCGAGCTTTGTTTTGTCCAAAGCCGCTTTCTGCGCCTCGGCAAGGTCATGATCCTTATTCTTCAGAGCCTCCTCCATTTTGTCTGCAAAATGATAGTGAGATCAGAATTAGGAAGGGGCAGAAAGACAACGACAGTCGTCAAGTTCTCACTAGCCATACCTTTTGCTTCGTCTCTCGCCTTCTGCAAGTTCTCCTAAGCAAGCTTCAAGTCAAGGTTGAGATGGATCTGTTTGTTTTCCAATTCAGTATAGCGAGCCACAAGCTCGCAGGATTTCTGTGAAGAATCAATGGACAGACATCAAAGATAGGTTACTTCCGAGTGACTAACAAAAATTGTTGCGTTTCTAAGACTCCAGCCGAATCAAAATATTCCACAGTAGTCTCGGGGACTACACCCAGTGGGTGCACTTAGTGTGCCCCCACTGGTCCTACCGACTCGGTTTGATCAGTCGACCGAAAGAGACAAAAAGGTTATGATCCCAAACCATAGCGAACTATCAGCAGTCAGCCTCGGTATCATCAAAAAAAGAGTTCTTCAGACTACGGTCGACTGCCAGCAGTCCACCATAGTCTCGGGGACTACACCCAGTGGGTGCATTCAGCGTGCCCCCACTGGTTTCAACATTCCACTCGACATGGTCCGACCAGACCGAGTGAAGAAGTTAGCAAAGAAATTCAAAGTATAAAGACTACGGTCGATCGCCGAGTCCACCATAGTCTCGGGGACTACACTCCAGTGGGTGCACTCGGCGATGCCCACCAATCCAAAAATTCAATCGACACACCCGGTGGGTGTACAGATATGAAGATCTTCGTAAAGAAGAGTTTTCAGGTAGCATATCCTAACGTAACAAGTGGTGATCAACTAACTCGACATTGCTCAAGAGCTGAGCCGGGCATCATAGGCCGCTGGCTGGCCTCCGGACCACCTTCACTTGCTCCATCATGATCCCGCTCGGGCGAGTAGCTTCCTTTAGCAGCACCCACTTGGTCCTCTCGGGACGTGGTGTGTGGTGAAAAGGAGGGCGGATCAGCGGTCGACGATGAAGGCCGGATACTCGTCACCGCACGGTGAAAGACACAGAAGTCCGGTGATGTTGCCACCAGATGAACCAAAGATCTCGTAATCGATACAACTCGAAAGGCCCTGCCAAAGAAAGCGCCTTTTTATTCCTCCTCCGCTAACGGCGCCTCATCACATCATCGGGAGATCAATGACATGAGGAGGGGCTACAAGAAAGATTCAAAGTTAAAAACGGAAATCCAATCGACCAAAAGCGAAACTACAGAGATCATACCAAGGTTAGAGGTGGCAGCATCTTCCATCTTCTAGTCTTCATTCCTGGCTGAGGTCTCGGAAGTAGCAAATACCGCAAGTTTCGTAAATTAGTTGATCACCAACAAGTCGACCAAAAAGTATGTTCGTACAAACAAGAAAACACAAGTTCTCATTGCATCCGGAAATGGTGGAATGGCCATCCTCATCTTGGGCAAATCCTTCGTCGGCTTTGATGGCGCCGCCGGGTTGCTTGGCGCTTTTTCACGCAGACCGGGAGACGCCGTTCGAGGGCGTTTCGTCGATTGCCCGACAAGCGTAATAGCCTTGCCACGCTCGACCGCGGAGTCATGTGTGAGCTTGGATCGCCTTTCCATGTGAGGAGGGTCAACTTCTTCCTCCTCTTCCTCCTTCTCCTCTTCCTCCTCCTCCTCTTCGACGGAGCTGTCGTCGTCTTCGTCCTCCGCACCATCAGATTGCCATTCCTCCTGGCTTTCACCTCCGCTCCCTTCCTCCTCCTCAACTGGTTCTTGCGCCCCGTTGGGCATCGGGTACATCTCAGTGGTGGCCTGGAAGACGACAAACAAGACAAAAGTCAATCGACCTGGAAAAACGAGGGAGTCCAGTCGACTGCCCTGGCGTTGGCTGGTCCTTGTAGTAGAACCAAGTCGACTGCCATCCACGGACTGACTCGGGTAAGATCATGGCCGGAAAAGAACTTTTTTCTCTCATTTGAACCCTAATCACTTGAGTTCTCTCATCACTCGGATTGGCCTTTTTACCGTCTGGGAGCGACAAGTGAAAATGTGCTTGAAAAGACCCCAATGAGGCCGGCAACCCAAGAAATTCTCGCACAAAGACACGAAAGCAGCGAGATACACTATGGAGTTGGGAGTGAAGTGGTGAAGTTGTGCCTCAAAGAAGTACAGAAATCCACGAAAGAAAGGGTGAGGCGGCAGAGAAAACCCGCGGTCGACATGAGTGGCCAAGAGAACACACTCACCCTCCAGAGGTTGTGGCTCCCACTCCTTCCCCGGGAGCCGCCCTGATCCATGGGGGATCCGTACCTCATTGTTCATGTCGTCGAGATCCTTCTTGCTGATCGTCGAGCGGATCCAGTCGCCCTGGATCCAGCCCTGCAGCAAGCCGGCCCTCGACGAAGATCCGCCCCAACTGGTCGCTCTTCCCTTCGCCTTCGCCGTCGCCTTCTTCGCCCGTTCCAAAGCCGCCGCCTTCTCCTTCACCATTGTCGTCGACGAAACGCGCACAGAACAGCGGCACTGTGGTGGAATCGCACGCGGCGGATGAATCTGGGGAAGGGAGGAGGAAAGGGGAACGCACTGTTAAAAAAAACCCCGTCCAGGGCCTTATATGAGGTTGCTTCCGAGTGACTGACTGGTAGGCCCGGGCAATCCTGTCAAATCCCGCAACAGTCGCCCGCGCGAATACGTGGCGAAAAAGGTGGCGCGAAGATCGAGGCGTCCCTGCCTTATCCCGTCCGATTACTGCGGCCTCCTTCGCCCCGCTCACTTCCCGAAATTCGAATCCCGCCAAATCCGCGCGCCACAGAGCAAATCGTCAGACAGAAGATTTCCTCCGTCCTATCATTCGGAGATCTCCAAGCATGAAAAACACACTCGACGGATACAAAGAATGGATCAAGGTGACCGAAAAAGAAGTTGAAGCCGTCACCTAAGCTCATTGATCCAGAACATGACATGCTCATCACACGAAAAGTGGGTCGGAAGAGTTCTCAACTCCTTCCCCACTCAAACCTCGGTCCATTCAGGGGCTACTAATGAAGCCATGTACCTAGGGTAGGGTCATGGACCTGTCCAAGATACCCTCCCCAAGGAAATCTCTTGAAGAAAACACTTTTCAGTCGACCTGGAAGGATTCCACTCGACGGACCTGAAGACACTCGACCATGAAGCCAACCACTCGACCGCCAGAGGTTCTGATCGGTCTGCTAGCACAAGCGCCGGTCATTAAGTGGCTTTATGGTCATCATAGCACTTTATGTGGGACGTTACCAGTAACTCCCTATCTTAATGTACCTTAATCCCTACATAACTGAGGGCTGGACGGGTCTGAAGAACTCTATATAAGCCACCCCCTCCTCAGTGTAAAGGGTTCGCACCCCTGTAACTCATATGCACATAATACAGTCGACCGCCTCCAGTCTCCGAGACGTAGGGCTATTACTTCCTCCGAGGAGGGCCTGAACTCGTAAACATCTTGCGTATACAACTACTCCATAGCTAGGATCTTGCCTCTCCATACCTACCCCCATTCTCTTCGTCGGACTTAGAACCCACGACACCCAGTACTTGAAACCCTCCGACACGGTCGCTTCGCCTCCTCTCATTTCTTCTGCTGCAGGCGAGCCCGCTCGTCAGGCCGTCCCCAACCTCCCGCACCGCGCGGGATAAACATCCGCGCCTCGCCGCCCACAACCGTCGGCCGCCTCGCGCTCGGATAGAGCTTATTCGCAGCTCCCGTGCCCTCTGGCCTCGCCTATAAATACCCCCGACCCCCCTCTTCCATCCTCGCCATCTCGCTTCTTCCCACGCCGCTCACAGCCGCCGCGCTGCCCCTTCGCATCTCACCGGAGCCGTGCAACTCGCCGGAGCATTTCGTCGCCCGTAAACCACTCCGACCATCCCCTTTCCTGTAAATTTTCTTAGCCCACCGAGGCGCATCCTTTTGACACGATTTTTGCCCCTAGGTCCCGTCGGAGCCACCGCACCGTCAACGCCGGAGCCGCCGGAGCAATCAAGGCCGCCGCCCTGCCTCGCTTGCCTCGACGCCGCCGACGACGCCGCCACCACCTTCACGACGCCCTCGACGCAGCCGCACCTCTCCGCTTTCTTCACCGACGCCGACCCGCCAGCCGCCGCCCCCATCTATCGTCACCGACGCCACTGCCTTCCCTCGTCGCCGGCCACCTCCAGCCCACTGTGAGCCACCACCCCACCCTCGCCCGTTCGATCTACCATGGCTGGCCAAGATTAGATTAGGTTCGTTTTTTTTATTTTGCAAAGAGGTACGCGGTTAATCATGTTCCCTTTATACTGCGGCGGTTTATTTAAACCGAGCATCGGTTTTTTTCTTTAGTTAGCCGCCGCCACTGTTTTTCTTATTTAGCGGCCGTTCGCCGTATAGCCTCCGCAGCGGACGCAGCTCGGCCAGCCAGGAGCCGCCACATGGCCAGGGACTTGGTTGCGATAGTTTTCTTCTCTATTTAGTCCCTGGAATTAGCAGATTGTTCCCTGAACTTCGCGTAGCCACAACTTTTTAACCGTAGATCCAAACTCGATGAAACCAGCGGCAAATTCTTCGTATTGTTTAGATCTATCCAGTGGTATCCTTTTTGCAAACTTTGGTCAGATTCAAATTTGAATTTATTCAGATTCGAATTCGAACTTCAAATGGCCATATCTCTCAAACCGTAGCTCCAATTAAGTTGATTCTTTTTGCACTTTGTCACCATAGCCAAACCCTTTCACCTGGACCTTTGTCACAATAATTTTCACACACTAGAATCTGCTTATTAATATTTTTACTAGTATGCATAGTATGCACTATAGTTCACATCACTTCTTGAACCAGCCTATGTTATTTTGCACCTAGAATATTTTCATGCTAGTTAATTGTGATGTTTGTTCATTTGGTTTTTCTGAGACTCTTTGCTTTGCATGTTTCTTCTTGTTTCTCTGAAATG